>CM028358.1:60440035-61018067 GCA_016618105.1 Dendrobium huoshanense | reverse complement strand
TTTTCTTGAGACTAATTGCTCTGATCTTTTTTTCTGATACTGATCTTGGTGGATGGTTTATGCTCTTTCCTTATTATTTTTTGAATATTTTCTGAAATTTTTTAAAACACAAGACGATGATCATGGTGTTTTGATCATTCTGAACTGAAAATTCACAGCTGAAAAGAAAAAAAAATCTTGTTTGGAAGAAAGCTAATAGCACCATATTAGTCCTTTCTCGTAGTCATAGTTTTATCTTTAGTACATGCTTGTACTAAAATAAGTCATGTTACCTCTTTGATCTACATCTACATGGCTCTTTATTTTTTCCTTTTACTTGGAATAGCATTTTTTTTTTTTTGGGAAAACTGTGTAAGCATTCCATAGCCACTGGTGGGTATGACTTCTTTTAGGTGTAGCTTTCCCGTTGTTCACAAGTTATTGCTTTTGCTTTGTCTTGCTTTCTTTCTTTCATGATCTCTCCGTCCATCCATGCTAAGTAGATCATCATCATTAGTGTTATCCAACTATTTGGAGTTGGCTTTATTGCTCTATTTGTTCTTGCGGAGGCTTCAAGAGGTCTTCAATCCAATAAATTATTAAGCGCAGACAATGTACCGTTTTAGTTGTGTATGCAATACTTACGATGTTTGCACCTACTAATTTTAGCTTGAACTCATTTTGTACTAATATTTTTGAACAACTTTCATCCAAGTTTTTTTTGCTGTTTTGTGTATACTTAGGCTTCGTTTGGGACGGCTTTCTTACTGCTTTTTGAAGCAGCTTTCTAGTAGAAAAAAATAAATTTTGTAGTAGAAAGCTGCTTTAAGAAGCAGTAAGAACTAAGAAAGCTGTCCCATATAAAGCCTTAGTGTTATCTTTTCAATGAATCTCTCTTTTAGTAATTTCCTTGCTATAAATCTGGCAAATGGTTAGTACAACTTCAATTTTAGCAGATAAAATGGCCATACCTCATTATAGATAAACAGCCTGACATTGTCATTGAAATAGAGCTTTTTGTGCTGTATAAAGCTCACTTCTTTGTATACCCCAAAACCCTCTCATTGTTATTTTGTTAATGTTTTAACAGTATTTGAACAAGCCACCATATACAAGCAAAATCCAATTGAAATTTAGAAGAAAATTTTACTGGACCATCACTACTATTAACATGTCCTCTCTTTTTGAGACGTTCTTAATGTTAATGAAATTTAAATTTACCGCAATATTACCAAGTGCATTTTTGGAGCTTGCTCTTGCAATTACCTTGGATATATGAGCCGCCTGACAGCATCTTTGCCAACCTTACATTGTCTTGGTGGTACGGGATGCTCGCTCTTCCCGATTAACCAAGATTGTTTGAAAGCCCAATAGTAAGTTGATTGGCCTAAGCAGTCTCGTATCTTACCTGGGAGCTTTGCACTCCTCTCTTCAAGGCTTTATGGAATACAAGGGAGTTTACTTGAATGCCATGACATGAAGCGACATTCCAAGTATTAAAGCAATATCTCATCTATCTTTTTGTTCTTTGCAGTCTAAGGGAGGAACTTGGATTGATTTAGCTCAGAGTCCTTAATTGGATGATAAGCCTGATATTTGTTTGTAAGAAAAGTTGGAAGCAACGTGTCTATTATTCAAGCATGGGCAAGTTAGTGCCTACATTGGTATCATTCACTCGTTCTTTACAATCTTTCTTCCAGGCTTATCCATCAATGTTTTGATTAACATGACACTTTAGGAAGGTCTTTAATATATTGAAATGTCTTGTAGATTGTCATTGAATACCTGCTTGAACTTGGTCTTTTTTTGTTTCAAAATACGCCTTGCTTGAAGAGCCTGCCTAATCATAATTCGGGTTAGAAGAGCCTGAGTATGAAGCCATCTTGGTCGATCTCCATTTCATTGCTGACTTCAACATTGAGAATCTTGTTTTCCATGTCGACTCATAGATGGTGGTAAACCAAACTGTGGGTGGGTATGAAGTTCATGAACTCGATCTTTTCTTAGGATGATGGTAGCGAAGTTCAACCATTTTAAGGCTAAACATATTCTTAGGATGAAAATCAATTGACAGATTTATAAAATCCTTATGACATGTTCAACTATGGGCTCAATTTGCTTACTACCAATGAGCTGAAAGTTATGCTAGCTGACACATTAGAAATTATCAAATTGTTGGTTCCTATTGGTCAGTTGTGGCCATGAGCTCGACCATTTGTTAGGATGGGGATGGTTAAGTTCAACAACTTTGAGGCTAAACATATTTTTATGATGAAAATCAATTGACCAGTCTATGAAAACCCTTATGACATGTCCAATTTTGGGCTCAACTCGCTTACTCGCTTGCTTCCAAATTCCAATGAGTTGAAGTTGTCCTAGCTGCTTATCGATTCACTTCCATCAAAAGTTATCCATTCGATGGTTCCTATCATGCAGTTGTGACCATGCATGGCTGCTCATATACTAGACGATCTGAATTATCTTGATAGATGACATTCTCCTTAAAACAAGCTTCTTCGCAATCTCTCTTTGCTAACTCTTGCCACCAAATCCTAGGAAATGCACGGCGATTAGTGTAATTGTTGCTCAACTAGACATGTTTTCTAAAAGCATCTTCCAACAAGGTTTCTTCTTGTGAACATTAGAAAGAGAGGTGATATAATTCATAAAGGGATGTCTAATTTGCTTGTTCTATGCAAGGATACTTCACCAACCCATTACCAACCTCCGACCACCCCATGGAGGAGAGGAACTACTTTAGTCATCTTCTTTGGGGGGGCGGTCAAAGATGCTTCTTGCTCATCTTAGCTGATCACTTCATGAAGTGGGCTAATGTGTAAAGGTGGATAGAAAAGCTTCTTATCTCTTGGTCTTCATTTACTTGACTTTGGCTTTTTGAATTGTGACGACGGAATTGGCACAGTTAGTTCGATAAAAAATTTGGTTATTACATCTACAGATTGGGTCCTTCTCAACTAGCTCATCGATTATCTAACTCTTGATAGCTAGTCTTCTTGGTGTCTAAATTTGAGTTCTTAAAGTGTGCATGTTGTATCCTATGCCAGTTAGCCAACATTGATTGCTTATGGTTTGCTACATAAGTTATTATAACTGATCAGTACACTAGTACATGCTTCATATGTGGCGGCCTATAGTGTGACCTTTTGCAATCATCTCATTATTCCTTTGCATACAAAAATAGTCTAGAGTGTCTTTAGCTTGCCACCAACCAAACATGGTCTCCACTCGATAGTTTTGTTGGTCTACAAGACTTCAACATATGGCACTTAATGCACTCAACTTGAACCATGTCCTCTATTTTTTGTATCACTCTTATGTTGATGTGTGCTCCCTTATTACGATAGTAAGGGCACAACCTTGTTTGTAATTAGGGGTGTAAGTGAGTCAAGCTAACTCGTGAGTTGGCTCGGGCTCGACTCAATAAATGGCTTGTGAGCCAAGCTCGATGAGCTAATGAGCTAAGCTTGAATCATCCCCGACTCAACTCTTTAGCTCGTGAGCCAGCTCTTTTAAAAATATTAATATAAAATATACTTAAAATATATTATAATTTAGGATTTTAAATACAAAGTTATTAAAAATGTTTAAAATTTATTTATCACTTTTTTTATATTAAGTGATTTATTATTATTATTATTTATGATTTCTATTTTGTTATCATTTTATTATAATAATTTCTTATATCATAATCATTTTTTCTATTTCATAATAACGAGCTAACTAGTGAGCTAGTTTGAACTCGTAGATTAAAGCTCGAGCTCGAACTAGATAATTAATCAAGCTCAAGCTCAAGCTCAAGCCAATGATAACTCGAGCTTGGCTCAACTTATTTATACCCCTACTTATAATATATATTCTTTAGACTTTTATAGGGGTCCACAACTTTATTGAGACATTGAAATGTTGTTATTGTGATCAATCTCTCTCTCTCTTGCTCTCTTGTATTTATTCTCCCTCTAGCCAGAAAAGTGAATGACTCTGTTTTCTCTTTTACTCGGATGTAGTTCAACTTGACGACTCTCCCTTCCCTTCAACATGCCCTCCATCAACCATCCCACAAGATTCTAGCGTTCACACCTGGACATCCATATATTCCTATCTTACTCTCCATATCACTGTCATTTTCATGCCATGTGTAGCTAGTTTCATTATGCAGCACAAATAGATAAAAATTGCCTTATTTTCTTTCGATCTTTATAAGTTTTAAACTTTTATGTTAATTTTATTGGACTTTTCTATTATAAACCTGATTCATTTATTTGTGGTTTGATTGGGCGGTGCCTTGTTTGGTCAAATGGAAGTACACCATCATTAAATGGAAGTAGAACGAATTTCTCAATTATCTCCTCCTATGAAGTTTTGGTGTCTGAATAAGTAATCACATGTGCTGAAATTATTTTCATTCATTAACTAATCCTTGACCGGCTATTTTAGTCTTATTATATGCTTCAACAGTCTATGCCAAGCTTTGTCGGATTTTGAATTTCTCTAATAACCATAGTATGGCGCAAATATCTTTTTTTTTTCAATCATCCTTTACGCTTTAGGCAGGTAGAGTTGACTCCATCCATTTTTCTCAAATCCACCATGGTTTTTTTGACTCATTTCGGCGGTCCAATTAGTGCGGATCCTTCTGTTTTTATCACAAAATTAATCATTTAAATCAGCAGAAAATTGGCACATGATGTGTTTTCAGGGTAATTTCTAGTTGTCTTTTTTAAAAAATTAATTATTTTTAAAGTTTGTCTTTCTTAGTTCTAAGCATCAAAATTATGTGTTGGCCATTGATGTGTTGATTATTGCCAGCTTCTACTAATTACCTAGCTTTTCTGCGATAGGTCTACACTATTCTTGCGGGTTTGTAGAAAGTTTTTTGGTTGGTGAGGAGTTCTTTGTATTAATGCTAATAAATATGCAATATTGTGTTGGACTGGTTGAGTCAGTCCAACCAATCAACCCGGCCCCAACAAGGGGGGCCAGTCTAGTGAGTGGGTAGAAGAGCACTATGGGCACCACTAGTGTGGGTGGGGGCAAGGGGAGAGGAGGAGGAGGAGGGGGGGGGGGGGGGGGGGGGGTTGGGTGCAAAGCGGGTTAATTCTACCTTTAATTACTAGCCATAAACAATCAAAATTGGGAGAGAATTATGAAGGTTTATTTAGGATTTATTAAGTTTTATTTTCATGAGGTGATTTTGTGTTTTTGAGTAGTTCTCTTTGGAGTTGTTCCTAGCGACGTGTAGGATTTCTAGAAAGTTAATCTACCTCTCGAATAATAGATTAACTTGTATATTTGTTTGTTGTGATGATATCAATAAAATTAACCCATAATCTCATTCTTTTTCATTGATTTCTGCTGCTTTTTCTCTTTGTTATTGCTGTTTTTTTGGCTTTGTAGAGATTAGATTTCTATCATGTTGAAACCAATTGATTAACTAGTAAATATAAGGGTACCCAGATATTGTCTACTGCTTATATACTTAGGTAATTTTCATGATAAAAGATACAACCTAAATCTACAAACATATTTGCTATTCCTAATCAGTTTAATTGGTTTCTTCACTAGTCAATTTAATTGCTCTCAATTCCTTGTGTTAATACGTTTAATCACCACATAGGGTGAATCAAACAACCAATAAAGGGGACAAGAATATGTAGGAATTAGAATTTTATTAATCCTTTACAATAAGAGAGAATAAAATTGGGAGAATCTCTCAAACTTTGATTAGTAATGTTAGCCTGTTAGGTGTCAAGTTTGAGAGATTGGTCCCCTTTCTTCCTGAGTTATGGGGTCTAACTAGATTTCATGGGGGAAAAGAAGTTGGCGCTCGATTGCTCATCTTGATTTACTATGGAGAACCATTTGCTTCATTGAATTCTAAAGGACCTTTTTGGTGTTTACAAATAGACATGTGATCTTGGGGTTTTCTAGTTGTATTTATAGAGTTGTTTGAAAACATAATTTGAGATATTATTATTTTATATCTATGAACGTTGGAGTTGAGAAAACAAGGCACTATTGAGTGTTTTGATTTGTAAAAGTTGAGTCAAGTCATGCAGGGGTCAAATATGTGTCAAGATTAGATTGGTTGTTACAGGTGTGGTGATTTTAGGGCTTACAGCAATATCTTTGTTACATCCTTTATTTGGGCAAAAAAATCTTGATAACCCTTTTCTAACAAATTAAAAGTTTTTGGACTATTATCATTGATGATAATTGTTGATATTGTTAAATATTTATTCACCAGGATAATTACATTTTTTCACCTTACAACAATATATAGTGAGATAAAATGGTTATATAACCAATCTATACTCAAGTTTTTGTTGAATACATATAATTACAATAATATCATATTTGCCTCAAGACTTCTCTTACAAATTTCTATGTTTGTTTGATATATTTGGCTGGCGTCTACTTGAGTTCCATTTGGCAAAACTAACAAAAATGTTGCGCCTTGATGTATTTTAAGGGATTTTGTGAAATCCCCAAAGATGAATGAATTTGACTCTCTATTGTGGAACAAATTCTAAGCATGTTCATTCAAAATTATGACTAATAATTTTACTTGTGATGAAGAAAGAATATGACGCTCTAATCAAATGAAATTCTAACAAGCTTATTTTGAATAAACAACATACTTGTAATGAGGTCATGCGATTATTTAGCTTCTTGTTGAGATAAAACATATAATAAAGGCTAAATATTTTAAAAGTTTTTTTTTTTTTGGCGTGGAACTGATACAGTCAATTCCACAACTCTCTTCTTTTCATGTTTTCTTTGAGGTGTAGTGCTAGCCAATGTTTAGGTTGATGACATCATAAACAGATATCCATTCTTGAAAGATATTCATATTGATGCTGCTCCCACTGCTATTGGGTTTAGGTTTCTTTCAATGTGAATTTTCAATGTGAATTCTCAAACTAAGTAGTTTGCACATTTCTTGACCTTTCATTACTCTTTCATTTTTGGAAATCAATATGTATTTGGGTAGCTTGTAAATTTATCTCAAAATTTATAGCTCTTTCCACAAAAAATGAATAATAATCAATTCCCAAAGGTATTTAAGGTTTCAGACTACTTCCTTTAATCTTGAGAAGAATTAATGTCATTTTTGTTTTTCATTGGGAATCTTATGTAGTTTATTTCTTGAAAATCTAGTTAAATTAAGCTTCATATTACATAATGTAATAATCTTTTTCCACCCGTTTTATAAATTTGTCTTGCATATATCTACTCTTAGGAAGAGACACGAACCACTATTGAGAGGTTTTAATAGAATCTTGCCACTTGATCGAGCTATTAGGTCAACTAGCAAACTTGTATTGTAGCTATTCTTGTCGCCTTTTTTTTGCTTCACCCTCGAAAGAAAAAAAATAGTGAGTGTTACATTTGTGAGGGCAAAATATAATGGCAATAATTTTCCCAACTTGCAACAACTAATTATCGGCCTAAAAAGATTTGATTAGAAAATATTAGAAATGACATTTCTTTATTATATTTAAATGAGAATTTGACTGTTAACAAAACACAATGGATAAAAAGGATTCATGTAGCTGATCCCACATAGTGGGATAAAGATTTGATTTTGTTGTTGTTATTACTGCAATAACCAATTGTTGGCTTTGTTTGGTCCTCCACTAGAAAAGAGAGGCAATTTTATATCTTGGAATAACTTTATATACTTATCCATTTGTGTGCTTCCACTTCCATTGTCCATAGACTAGAAACTTTGAATTAGTTGTGTTACTGCAACCATGATACGAGTAATAGCTTTCATGGCAAGCCTCGTACTAATGGAGTGAGTGCCAATACTTATTGCTTCTCCGTAAGTTGTGATTCATTAATTCTAACTTCTCTTGTATAATCATCAATATTTTCTTAATCAACGTCTGTAGAATCAAGATATAAGGCAAGATTACTTAATTATAGTTAACATAATATTTAACTAGTTTTACAAAATGAAAATTGATTATTGATTATCATAGTCGCCTTTTTCTTGTATTCATTATCCTCTAGTTTAACTTAACCTTGTTCTGATACAACTCTTGTCACAACCCAGCTCGGAAACTTAGTGTCGAGGTAGGAACAACAATCGAATGAAAATTTAAACATTCTCACATCACTTTCAAAGTAAAAATTGTCCAAATAGAAAAATGCCAACTAAGCAATAAACTTTTTTTTAATATAAAAATTGTTTAGTACACTTCCCTTTCCTCTTTAATTACAGAATATACAAATTTTCACAAAAAAAAAGGCGCATAATTTTTATACAATACCTAATTTTTGAGGTTATTCTTTTGCTATACACGAATCCTCTCTTTTCATTCATTTAAGTTAAATGGCATATTCTTGAAAATAGTTATCAATTAAAGGATGATTTAAACAACTTAATGACTAATTATATTTCTAAATTATAGTGTCACGACTCGACCCGGATTCTTGATTTAACGAGGTGGGAATTAAGTCAGACGATAGGATTAAATCACTTCATTTCAAAAGTAATACAATATTTAAAACATTAATTTTTACTCTTATCTACATCTGAAGAGCCACTAAAACACAACATAAATTACATGTTGTCATTTGCACGCCGCTTTCTGTAGACAAATTTTTCTCTTTCAGTCATTTTTTAAATCAGTGAAAACTTACCTGAAACATTTAAATTTATGGTTTGAGTTTACTAAGTAAACTCAGTGGGTAATTAAAATAATTAATATGCTATACGAATAATATAAATATAACCTTTGAAATATGTCCATATTTTATTTCTTTCTTTCATTTCATACCATTAATTTCTTTTTTCATGACATATCATATTTTGTTTATTCCTTAATCTTTATATATCATATATATTTATTTATAGCCTTTATTTCAACATGTTTTCCTTTTCTCATTTCTTTTGAACAGGAGCATCGTCTATATGTACCCAAGGGTACATCCTTTTCCATTTCTTTTTCCCTTTTCAATATCCTTTTCCTTTTTAACGTGCACGAGTACGGCGTCCCCAACCAGTACTATAAGGGGGTGAACTCCTGTAGTTTGCATGCATAATCTTTTTCCTTATTACATTTATATGTTTGTTTATCTTTTGGCTTCCCTTTTCTTTTTCCATACTCCATTTTTTTTCATTTAATCTTTTGTATACATTTGCATATCTTACATAAATACAACCTTTTTTACTTTAAGGAAACATTCAAACGATAAAAACTTTCAAACATAATTTATTCATTTGCATAATTTTTGAACCATAGTAACAATGAAATTGATAAGAAGACTATATAGCAAACTATATAATCATATAAAAATTTTATACTTTTAACATTTGTAATTTATGCTAAGACATCAAATATTTACAGAAACAACATAAAATGTAATAATGAAGTAACATAAATTTACCCACTTCAATATTTTGGCTTCAATACTTACCAAATTTCAACTCTTGCGACGATCTTACTTCAAATCTCCCTGAAATTCTCTTATTAACTTTGATCCTTCACCTTGCACACAAGATTAGTCAAATTCTTTCTAATCCAATTGATATTAACATTAAGAATTCTGCATCATAGATAAGACATAAAATTCTTAACCCGTATCTTTTACCTCAAAAGACCTTTCTTCTTGCTGAGTCGGACTCCCTCCAAATTTCTTTTTCTTCCCTTCCTTCCTAAAATTGTCACATAATGAATTTTAATAATTTTATCTTACAAAACCTAACAAAAGATGTATGATAAGAAAATCACTTACAAAAGAGCATTATTCCGACCCAATATCCTTCTTCTTTCTTTCCCAATTTCTTTCTCTCCGCTTTCAAATTTCTTCATTTGCCCTTAATGAAACGCCCTCGCTGTTTAGATGAAGAAATATGAAAGGATTAATACAGAAATAGAGAGAAAAAAATAAACCTTCTCTCTTTCTTCCTATCAGACATTCCTCTTCAACAGGAATTTTCCGTCTTGCGATTTCTTCTACTGGAAAAAGCGAACTAACAATATCTCGCAAGAGGAGTCTATTTTTCATCCTTATACGCAAAAATCCAATCGGCAAAGAAATCCAAGCCGTTCGGGAGGGGTTTCGCATGCGAGCGGCACGCTCGCGGTTTGTCTGGACCGCGATCTCCCTCCCACGAGCCTCTGTTAAACGGGAAGGGGCCGGTTCAGCTGAACCGGTTGAACCGGTCTTTACATAGAATTAAAAAAAAAATATGTATGCATGTCTTTATAAACAAATAAGGAGTTAATGCTTATGAAGAGTAAGAGAATGCAGTTGTTACATTGTCATAATAAGGAAATGTTAGCTTTCTTTATCGTTTTTATATAGTAACTTATATTTTCTTATAATACACCCTTTTCTTATAATTACTATAAAGTAGAAATATAATTACCCACTTTTACTTGGAAAATTGGTTTGCCATTTGAATGTTGTTTCTCTCAATGAGGCCTAAAAAAAATCACTAAATGATGTTAAATATCTTTTTTTTTTTAATATGAATACATCAAACTCTCTCACATTATTTCATCTTACTTACATAACACATAATTAATTATGTTGGTTAAAATTCATTCTCATTGGTTAGCTTTATTGTCTTTTATCAATTAATGTAGTTTAAAATTATCAATTTTTACTTTATAATTAATTGCTAATACAATCTCTAATCTAATTTTTATTATAATTAAACTATTAATTTTCAATCTTCTTTGAATTATAGTTTAACAGAATTTTCAAAATTTACCCTTATTATTCATATATATACAACAACAACAACAACAACAACATCAAGCTTTTGTCCCACTACGTGGGGTCGGGTACATGAATCCTTTTTCGCCATTATGTCAGGTTAAAAGTCAAATTCTCATTTATATCTAATAAAGAAAGATCATTTATAATATTTTCTAACCAAGTCTTTTTAGGTTTACCTCTACCTTTCTTAACATAAGTCAAATCTAATACCTCAACTTTCCTAACCGGGTCATCGAAAGGCCTCCGTTTAATGTAACCAAACCATCTAAGGCGACTCTCTCTAATCTTATCTTCCACTGGAGCTACTCCAACCTTTTCATGTTTATTCTCATTTCGTATCCTATCTCTAAGGGTCAAGCCACTCATTGATGCAGACATCCAACCGTCTATGCCTATCCGAGGAGCTGAAGATCGATGACTGTGATCACCCACGTTATCTTAAATTTTTATTTTAATTATGCATTTTTTATTTTTACCCTTAAGGGTATAGTCTTATGTAAGCCCTAGGGGCATATTCATCTTATTTTAGTCTTTTAATTTCTGAGGCCTATTTATAGAGGCCCTTGCTTTTGTATTGGCATGATGGAGTTTTAATAAAAAAAATTGTTCTGCACTTTTGTTCTTTGGGAGGACATTGATGAGAATCCCTATGGAGGGAATCGTAGTTTCCACCAGCCGTAGGATGGGTCTTGGGCTCGTGGCTTGAAATCCCTTGGTGAAGGGCAACGCATCACCCGTCAGTCTTCGGAAGAGTCCAATGCTCGCAGTTCTATCTTTTTTTTCTTTGTTTTTGTTTTTCCTTACTTCCCTAAACCGCCACCTTCTCAAGCACTCCACCAAGGCGCCGATCTTCTCACCCCATCACCTCCACACCATCGGCCTACACCAACCCCTCCCTTCCTCCTCCCTCCCCTTGGTCGAAATCCAACAAGGCTCCACCAACCCGTCGACCACCTCTTTGCCTAATATCACTTCCCTCCAAAACTCCTCTTTTCTTATATAGGATGTCATTAATTTGGAAAGATTTCAAATTCGAATTAATCTAATTTAAATTTCAAATCCACCATCATTAATCACATTAATTTTGAAAAGTTTATTTATTTAATTAATTAATCAATTTTGAAATTGATTGATCAATTAATCACATACCCAAATTTTAAATGCTTTCCTAATTAGTACATCTATTTTAGGAAGCATTCGCAATTGATGCAAATCTAAAATTAATTCAGATTTGAATTTATCAATCATTCAATGCAAATATCCACATACATTGAATGCGGTCGCTCCCCTCTTCCCTCCATTGGCCGGCCCACCTTCCCTCTCCTTCTCTAATTATTTATTCCCTAATTTACGGCCTAAGATTATGGAATATTAATTACCTCTTTCTTCCTTTATTCCTCTTATTTGAAATTCGAAATTGTTAAATCTCTCCCACCAAAATCTGCAATTAATTTCAGATTTCGAAATTATCTCCCCCACCTCCTCCCGTTCTACATCACTCATCCACCTAAGCATCCTCATCTCTGCAACACAACTTAGTATTATGCTTCTCTTTTAATGGCCAACATTCGGCACCATAAAGCATTGTAGGTCTCATAATATATATATATATATATATATATATATATATATATATATATATATATATATATATATATATATATATATATATATATATATATATATATATATATATATATATATATATTTCATTTATCAGAATCCTTGCTCTAAAAATTTTTAGTTTAATTTAAATTAATTATTTATATATCATTTTATTTAAAATTATAATTTCTTACTTAGTCATGGATCATGAAACTAAATTAAGTATTCCTATAATTATTCTTGTTATGCAATTAATTTTCAAAACTTTTGAATTTATTAAAATGTCTCCATTAAATCTGTAAATTAGGAGCAACATAAAATTGTTGAACTTTCAACTTTCTACCCAAGTTTTCCTAATATTACCAAAAAAAATATTTATAGAAAAATTTATTTATTTTTCTCTCCTTTTCATCTTCTTCCTTCTTGCTGTCTTCTTCTGCCTTCTTCTTCCTATAGAAACCCTAAGAAGTTGTAGGATGATCCCTAAGTAAAAAAATTTATTTTTAGAAAACATATATTAAAAACGGGAACTTATTTAGATTTAGAACTGTGATTGTCAATGACTCCATGTATGTGATATGTGAGTTTTGTAACTAAGAATTTGATAGGAGAGTTTGATGATTATGTGAATGTAATATTGAGGTCTCTGTTACTTTTTTTATTTTATATATATATATATATATATATATATATATATATATATATATATATATATATATATATATATTTATATTGAGGTCTCTGCAACTTGTTGCTTGCTTCATTTGAGATAGCTTTCGTACTGCTTTTTAAAAAGGTTTTCTAATAAAAAATTTTCAATTCAAAAATTTTTTATACTTGAAAGTTGTTTTAGAAAGCAAAAAGAAAACCGTCCCAAACGAAGCCTCATTCAGCTCTATTCGTCATATTTTTAATTGATGCCAACGTCTAACTTATGTGATTTGAATGTCCACTAACCCTGTTAGTTACTGTCATTGATTTATTATCACACTCTCACAGATTGTTTGCTCAATTTCTCACCTTTTAAGTTCCAAAAAAGATTTTCTATTCATTTATTCTTATGAACCTGCGAGTCACCTACTTAAAAAATGAGAGTTACCAACCTCACCGTTGTGCTCAAAATTCATTTGGAATTGATGATTTTCATTGACTAAGAACAGCTATGAACAAACATTTTGATATTTAAGTAAGGCTATTTTATAGTATTCTTAGGTTTTCTCAAGATTTTCTACATATGTGCGGTTGTTAGAATTGCTAGGGACAATAAAGAAACAATTCTGCTACATGTGGAATATGTTCAATTCTTTGGCTAGATTCCTACAAACTTCATTTATTAGTGTATATTTGACTGTCTATTTCTATACTTGATATGCCCTTCTTTTATCAACGCCATCTTTGGGTGCTTTTTGATTTCTTTTGCAGTATTTGGATGAAAACAAGCAGTTAATTCTGGCAATTCTTGACAACCAGAATTCTGGAAAAACAGATGAATGTGCTGAGTAAGTATCAAACCTTCTGATCTTGTTAACTTTGAGCTCTTTTTCTATTTTTGCTTGATTTCCTGTTGATCAAAACTACCTACAGTTGTCATTTCAGAGATCTTTGATGTCACAATTAAGAAATTTCTGCAAAGATGACAGCAAACATTGCAGGAATTTATGCAGAAGTTAGACAATTTCGGACTTTAACTTGCTGGTTTTTACTAAAATGATGACCTATTGCCTAAAATATAAAACCTAAAACCCTATGAGAAAGAACTACATAAATGGAAGTGAAGGAAACAACAAGGAATTGCCACAACTTGGAAGGATAATTAGATTTTCTTCGAATGATTCAGTGGGAGATTCGGCATCTCCTTAACATAATAGGAAAAGATCAAGAAGTGGGGATTGTGAGCAAGATGAGAGGGGAAGGGATACTGCCTGAGGAGAATCGATGCCTACCACAGTCGAAGATAATTCCACATATGAAGCTTGGAACTTGGAGATGGTCCGCATGCCCCATGCCAAGCTTATATCTGAGGAAGCACAAAGCAACTTTGAACGCACCTGAGTACAGAGACAATCGGCTGGCTAAAGACTCCATTGGATGTTATACTCTTGTTGCATAATTTTATTTGTCAATAGCTTAAAGTATTACAGTACATGGAAAACCCTTTATGTGGGATCACAAGGATAAAGACTGTATTCCTCAGAATAATAAGCAAGCATAAGTCCCAAACGACGCCAAAATCATCTTAAAATCATAATCTTATGTGTTATAAGAGTAATTTTATTTTTTACTAAAAATATGCTAAATATGCTTTAAGAAGCTGTTAGAAAGCTGTCATAAACGAAGCCTTATTAAACATAAATTTGCTTACTTAACAAAATAATGCAACATAATACAACATTATGTAAAATTTCATTGAACAAAAGAAGGCAACACTTCCAAGTAAAGCCGTAGTGTAGCATACATTTTTTGAGGCATGGGGTGAGATATTGCAAGGGTATGTGATGCGTAGTTTACTATGCCTCTACTTTCCATTGCCCATCCGAGTGATTTTCCCTATATTGCTCTGTTTCCCGTTATTTTCTCCTTTTCCTATCATTGTTTCTGGCTATTGTTTCCTCCTTTGGCTTCTGTATATTTCAGGCTAAGTTGTTTTCACTACAGTGCCAACTTGCTTTCCTGCTTCTTTGCTTGCCTCCTCTCCTGCAAGTGCTACTTACTGTCCAGGAAATCTATGAAGTGATTGCTACTATGCCATTTTTTTGTTTTCCCTGTTATTGTTGAGATTCTTGGGGAGGAAAGAAGCTTTCTTCAGCTTCTTGGAAGAGAGGAGGATAGAGAGAGGGAAGGGGAGAGGGAGAGCAGCTGAAATCAGATACTTTATTGCATAACCATTCATCTAATTATAACCTATAGAGTCTATTACACAAAAAGCTACACTAATGACAATACAAGCCATACAAGAAACTAAAGAAAAGAACACCTAAAGCTAATAGAAAAATACAAAAACACAAAAAACTCTAACAGTTATGTTGTAGAAAAGATTGGCTTCGTGAAATATCTATAGTTATGTTGCCACCTTCTTATTCCATGTGTTAATGCCTCTAGTTTCCTTTTTGGGGGATATATTCATGTGGAAATACATAAAGCTAAACTTGATCCCTATCCTTTAGTGTTATATTTTACTACATCTATGGATTATAAGAAATTTCTTATTTTGAGTCTTTAGTGGACTAAAAATAGAATTTTGAGGCATATGAAAGGTATTTGACATCAAACATGTTAATTTTATTTCAATCTTGTCAACGGTTGTCGAGTGTATATTCTTTGAGTGCTTCATATGTGTGCAACTATTTAAGATTTCGAATGTACTAATGTGGGACTCCTATTCATTTATTTACTTCAATATGTCCAAATTTCAGAATATCTCAATAAAAAAACTATGCCAATACTCAAATCTTCCATAGATTGTAGATTTATCTGTTTAACTACATTTTGGTTAATCTTGTTGCAGAAACCAGGCTAAACTTCAGCGCAATCTAATGTACCTGGCTGCCATTGCTGATAGCCAACCCCAAATGACCACCATGGCCCAGGTGAAAATCAGTCTGAACATTTATATCAATTCTAGTTTCTTGTTTTTTCCTAATTGAATCATGTCAGGGATATAAATCTGTAGGTGATGTTGATGATGATAGCATGAAGCGACTTACTTTTTATTTCGTCCTTGAATTTGGCAAATTTTGGTGATCTTTTACATAAAAACATAATATAACCTATTGATTTTCCTTAAGCTGGTCAAACCTTTACACTAAAAGCATCAAATAGTAATGACATTAATATATATAACTATTATAGTAAAAAATATTTGATGTTTTGGTTTCTTTTTGATTCATTCTCTTTAGCAAATTCCTTTAAGCTAACAAGGTGCTAAACATTTTTTTTTTAAAAAATGTATAATATCAGGGCAAGGTTCGAGAAATTATTACGTGCGGAGTCCGAACGTAGAGTTGCGTTCACTTTGCGTATTTACTGAGTATTTGTTAAGTGTTTTTACTTAGTCAATACTCATTAAACACGCAATAAATACTCAACAAATATGCAGTAATATAAAAAAACTATATTTCGACCACATGTGAACATTTCATTGGAGTCTGGACTTAAATCTATGCCCCGTTTTCACACAATAATTTCTCGCAAGGTTCAGTGGTGGGCCTAAGTTTTTTTCTTAATAGGATACATAAATTAATATTATTATTTGAGTGGGTGCAGCCAAGTTGTTCAAAGTTTTCCCTTGGCAAGGATCAAGTATTGTTAAAATTTTTTGGTCACATTAAAATCGACCTTGGCTAGTATCAAGCATCCTTAATGGTTTTCTATGATAACATCTTAAGCAGTATCCTTCCAATGCGGTCATGCAATCAGGCGCGCGATACATGCAACATCAGCAAGCTCCTCAAATGACTCCACAATCTCTCTTAGCCGCCCGGTCCTCGATGCTATATCCTCAGTCGCCAATGTCTGCATTGCAGCAACAGCAGCAGCTTGCACTCCACAGCCAGCTGAGCATGAGCTCTGGCACGACCACAGGCTTCAATGTGTTTCACGGGGACGCCAATATGGGCGGCAACGGGACGCTCGGATCTGGAGTGTTCCCCGACTTTGGGCGTAGCGGCGTTGGAGCTTTGAAGCAGGGAATGGCAAGCGAAGGACGAACCGGCAACTCAGGAGGGCAGAATGGTGATGGAACTGAGCCTTTGTACCTGAAAGGTTCAGAAGCAGAAGGTAACTGATATCTGTTGGGTTGAAATTGGTTGTTGTAATATGAATAGCTCTGTAGCAGGTGGTTTCCCAAACCTGGTAGCTGGTAATCTGATTTGGGTGGTTCGGGTTTTGTGACTCATTTTGTGGAACTATGATGAACTGTTGGGCTTGTGAGTCAAGTAGGTTGGGAAGAATGCTTTTTTTTTTTTTTTCTTTTTCTGTTAATGTGTTGCTTACCAGTCATATCCTCTCATCTGTTATGCCTTGAATGTTTAATTGCTAATTTAGTTAGATGTTGTTCTTTCTGTACAGAAGCAAAGCTATGCACGGCTGATTTTATTATCATTTTCATATGGTGATATGTATTTACATGGAGCTGGATTTGATTCTTGCTGTGCTTGGGTTATATGCTGTGTTTGGAATTGGAGTGATTATTACGTGCAGAGTCCGGATCGAAGTTGTGTCCGGTTTTTGTAAGTGTGCACAATAAAAGCATAATACAAGCGTAGTGGTGAATAGAAATTGTGTTTTTATCATGCACATTCATAAAAAACGGACGGTTTTCCTATTCGGACTCTGCACGTAATAATCTCCTGGAATTGACCTATGCCTGGGCTTTGGAGAAATTATTACGTGCGGAGTTCGGATGGGAGAATTATTTGAATTTGCTGAGTATTTACTCAATATTTGTTGAGTGTGTACAAATATTCAGCAAATTTTGACGGTTCTCCCGACCGGACTCCATACATAATAATTTCTTTGACCTTTGGCACTTCTGACTTGATTGACCCGACTTGAAAAAAAAAAAAATTGATTTAAGCAAATGTTTTCAACACGATACATGAAGCTGAACCTATTTGACACGACCTTAATGCATTCTTTAGATGGGTGGGCATGAACATTCCTCCCAAAAAATTTAGGTTCCATTTGGTTTTTTGGAAATGATCCAATCAGACAGATTAATAGATTTCATAGAATTGACTCAGGCATGTATATTGCAAATCTAATGCATCATTTATGATAAATTTTTGTCAATAAATGTGATTTTTCAGTTTGTTTGTTAGGGTTTATTTATCTTCTCTTAATGTTCTATAATTCTATCCCAAATATTTTCCAAACTAAAGGCATCTCCAACTGAAAAAAATGGCATTTGTGAATGGTGTGATGTTAATATTTGCATTGCACTGTTTACGTCGTGAGAATGATGCAGGGTTTTTTGAGTTTTTGTGAAGTAGATTGTGAACAGTTCACTTTGATTTAGTGTTCGGTTGGAGATGTCCTAATAATATTATTCTTTAGTCTACTTGCATCACACTCATCTTTTCATAAACTATTAGTGGTCTCTCTCTCTCTCGGCATTGCATCTTGATCTATTGATTAGAAGTTTTGGTTACCAACTAAGAGATTGTGTTTGAGTTTTATATATCTGATGTATATATGTTTATGAGTTTGACTTAATTGACCTAAATATTTCGAAAAAGAAATGTATATACATGAATAATGAAGATTAGGAGGATTGACACCCAATTAAAATAAAAATTGTCATTGTTAAATTAAATGAAATACATAATTATTATCTTTTAGTTATAATATATTACATATTAGCTGATTAATAGAAAATAATAATAAAAGTAATATATATATATATATATATATATATATATATATATATATATATATATATATATATATATATATATATATATATACTCAAATTTATAAAATTATATTTTTATAGTCATTCTCATTATTAACTAATTTAATTTAATAAAAAATATCAAAGTTTAACTAAAAATAATTAAATTTTAAATAGGTCAAATTATAAAAAGGAGCATACTTTATATGAAATTAAGCGGTAGAAGTGCGTTACCAAATAAATTTAGAAAGGAGCGAATACAGAGTTTTCAAGTAGCGTATACATAATCGGAAAATGTTAATCCAATTTCATAGAAATCACATAATTAAATTCGATTTATATAAAAACCGGAATTTCATTATTTGATTTCTTAAGAAACTGAATTTTCCTAATATGTTTTTTATGTGAACCAGATTTCTTCTCTCCATTTTTGCTCATTTTTAAATTTATTTTTAAACATAATTTTTATGCGTATTTTCGTATAAAATGTCATACTTTTTATAATTTGGCCTTTTAAATATTGAAAATAAATGAATGAATAAATAAAAAACAAATAAATAAAATCTAAAATTTATCAAATTATCAACAATTTAATTGTGAATTTAATAGTTTAAAAAATATTATAATTTATAATTTTAAAATATTTAAAATTTGAGTGCTACATGCCATAAATAAAACCATTTTTACTCACCCCACGTCGGATCTTCGCCTCACACGACGGCCAGCTACTTCACGCCGGAATCCGAACATCCCGTCTCCACCGCCCTATCCTTCCTTCTCTCTTCTTTGAAAGGCACCACCGCCGCCCTCACCGACGCTGCCGCCCTCGCCGACGTTGTTCTCCCGTTCGCACAACTGCCGTAGATCCTGCCAACGACTCTTCCTCCTCTCAGATCTACAAGCGACGCTTCCAACGTCGTCGATCTTAGCCCTAATTCCTCTCCCCATTCATGGCTCTTCCACTCGACGCCAACCATGCAACCGCAAGCCCAACTCACAATTTCGCGTTGAACTGAAGTACACCAAAATAAAAATTTAAATGCACATCAAAACAAAAATGAAAGTGTGAAGCACGATATGTACTACTTTAAATGAGTAAAAAATGAACAGTCTTATGGCCTCTTTGAGAAGGCTGCAAAATTTTTTAAAGTTTGATTTTAAAATTAGCGTAGAGAAAATAACTTCTCTATTTTAGTTGTGGAAAACAATTTTACACCGTATAAGTTTTTGAAAAGAATTACCAATAAAAATTATGTCAGATCGGTTTACTAGACCAGTCCAGTTAGGGGTTTCAATATTGGACACGAGTCAAAAACCCAACTCTAATCTGACACAAAAATTTCAGGTTCGAGTTGACCCGAACTCAAAATTTTCGTATCGGATTCGGGTCCTAATTTTCTATCTGTTTTGAATTTCGGGTTGGGTTCAGGGTGACCCGGCAACCCGAGAATGACCCGGATCAGCATATTCACAGCAAGCGAACTCCCGTGGTTGCTTTGCTTCCGATCAAAATGTTAACTTCCAATCCGACCAGAAGGGAACGTCATCCAAGAAGCGAAGTCGAACAACAACAAAGGAGCCAGCGAGGCGGAAAGTTCTTCACAGCATCAAAATCCCGTCATTGCTTTCGATCAAAATGTTGTAACTTTTGATCCGACTGGAAGAGAATATAGTCCAAGGAGCGAAGTCGAATATCAACGATGGAGATGGTGATGCGGAAAGTTCTTCACAGCTAGCGAAATCACATCGTTGCTTCCGATCAAAATGTTGTAACTTCCGATCCGACGGGAAGAGAACATTGTTTAAGCCTCCAAGGCATGAAGTCGAACAACAACGAAGGCGCCGGCGAGGTAGCAAGGTTGCGAGCAAACTCCATTTGTTGCTTTGGTGCTTCCGATCAAAATGTTGTAACTTATGATCCGACGGTAAGAGAACGTTGTCCAATGAGCGAAGTCGAATATCAACGAAGGCGCCGGTGAGACAGCGAGTAAACTCTAGTTGTTGTTTCCATGCTTTTGATCAAAATGTTGTAACTTCCTATCCGACCCCAACAGGTCACATGAAGAGAACGTCGTCCAAGGAACCGGGAGCGAACAACGAAGGGGACTCACTTGGCGGGTTGGGTTCGAGTCTGAAAAACCGAACCGTTTGTAAAAACGGGTTGGGTTCGGGTTTACCCGAATAGTTTCGGGTCAGTTCCGGGTTCGACCCGAACTCGACATGTGACCCGAAATTGACACCCCTAATTCAAACGGTCCATAAACTAACTTACGAATGAAACAGGCAGAAATTCCACCTCCTGTACTTGCCGAACGCACGTCCGGGCGTGTGTGAGCTATTTAGGAAGGATTTTTGAGGGAGTTAGGAGGGAAGTCTGAATGTAGGGACAGTTTAGGAATTTCCTTTTGATTTGTATGCATTAAATAGTTTGTTTTTCTAGGGCTAGAACAACTTGAATTTGGATGAAATTTGAGATCTCTTATGTTTAGGTTTTTGAGCCATCTAGAGATTTGAGAGAAATTGATCCTCCTCTTGAATTGATGATCAATTGTATATTGCCATTTTCCATTTCTATTTCATCAAATAATACAAATTATCTACTACTTTCTTGATTTTGTGTGAATTTTTTAGGAGAATTCTTGCTGTTTTTCGAAGATTGATAGGAAATACTTGAGATATACAAGTGTTTCCTATCAAATTATGATTGTTGTCCGAAAAAAAAAACAACAAAAAAACAATCTCAAACAAGAGAATTTATTATGTGCGAAGTCCGAACATAGCTTGCTTCTGGCTGCAATCAAAATTGGCTACGTCGTTTGTACAAAGTATGCGTACAACCATGTACACCGGGTGTGCATGATGTGACCAATTTTGATTGGAATCCATACACATATGAACTCTGCAAAGAATAATTTCTTCACAAACACACCCTTAAAGAAAACCTAAAAAAAGACTTAAAAACTCACTCGTGAGCGATAAACATAACTTTCTTACTCCAACAAAATAAGTAAAATTCTCAAAACTTTGGAGTGGATAATATCCGGAATGAGACGAATAAATAGAAGGTTGACATTTATTTACAACAAAAACAAAAAGGGAAAGAAATGATTTCCCCTTATGAAATCCATTTATTGAAATGCAAATAGCACACTATTCACACTTATGAAAGAAATAATTTTCCCTAAATAAATAGGGGGATTTACATACATACTACTATATACCATTATTTTTATATATCTAACATCTAAAACTTTAATATTACATACATACCACCGATAGTTCACTTTCATATCAAATATGAGTGGTATGTATGTAAACCCCCCCATAAAAAAATGCAATATTGCATATATCTTAGCAATAAATATTCATACGAATAATAAAATTAGGATATTCTCAAGTCATGAGCACTTATCAAATATGAGTGGTATGTATGTAAATCCCCCATAAATATGAGTGGTATTTATGTAAATCCCCCATCATCCACTATAAGCTAACATTTAACAACAAATATGCTCATATATTAAGAAATTAAAAAAAAATTAATACTATGTATTAAATATGTAGTAAATCTTATAATCGGGATGATTTGAGAAGCAAATTTATGAAGTCCTGCAATGCAAAGTAACATAACAGAAATAGTTGATGAATTCTGTAGCCATGTAAGATGAAATGAAAACCTTTCCATCCAGTTGCGCGGACTGTAAATATGCTGAACAAGATTAGAACTCGATTTGAAAACATTAGATTAATCTTCACAGCTTCTGGGACAACTGAGGATACTATCCTTTACTCAGAAATTTCAATTTAGGCTTCGTTCAAAAAAAATTTGTAATAAAAAATTGCTTTAAAAAATAGTAATTAAGAAAGCTGTCCCTAATGAAGCCTTAATTACCAATAAAAAATATTGAAGTTACAAACATACTTAGTGCGGCCCCGAAAAACCAAAACATGAAACTTGCTGAGGGCAATGCATAGATACAAAATTAGGTGAATTGATGATACTTACTACTGGCAATAGTCAACAACAACAACAACAACAACATCAAGCCTTGTCCCACTGTGGGGTCGGCTACATTAAATCTTTTTTTTTTATTGTCCTGTTAAAAGTCAAAATCTCGTTTAAATCTAATAAAAAAAGATAATTTCTAATATTTTCTTACCAACACTTTTTAGGTCTACCTCTATCTTTCTTAACATAAGTAAAATCTAATACCTCAACTTTCCTAATTGGGTCATCGGAAGGCCTCCGTTTAATGTGACCAAACCATCTAGGGTGACTCTCTCTAATCTTATCTTCCACTGGAGCTACTCCAATCTCTTCACGTATATTCTCATTTCATATCCTATCTTTACGGGTAAATCCACTCATTCACCTGAGCACCCTCATCTCTGCAACACTACACTTAGTATTATGCTTCTCTTTTAATGGCCAACATTCGACACCATAAAGCATTGCAGGTCTCACCACCATCTTACCACTGGCAATCGTCAAATGTTAGTAATTCTTGCTTCTTGGAGAAAGGAGAAAGCATACCTAAATAGCAGATTACACCAAGCAAATAAAAAAAGGACTCCGTAAATTAGGTGAAATTATTTTGTGTGGATGTCGAACGCCGTCCAGAGATTAACTAGAATGCATCACATCATCCCCTACTCGGTACCCAACTCGATATTGCTCGGTACCTAGCTCAGTTACCGCTGATGTGGTGCATTTTGAATGGACTTCGGACGGTGAACTGCGTTCGGCGTCCGCACAAAATAATCTCTCGTAAATTAGAGGTTGTCAGCACAATTTTTGCTTTTTTCCAGCATAGAAGAGAATAAAAACATGGCATGTAACAAATATAACGGAGAAATGTACTAGCCATCGAGAATAGAAGCCCAATTTAATAGCAGATTATCTGGAAATCAGTTGAATTTGCTTATTTGGTTCTGAGAAAATGTGAATCCAGCTTTCTTTCAGATCATGCAACATAATCTGTTACTAATAGAATTTTGAAACTTTAAGTACATATAGCATACTCAACCTTGTGTAAGAAAGGTGGTCCCACAAATTAGTTCACCCCAGTGAAAACAATAGCCAGGTTACAGCACTTTAAGGTCAGAAATGTTACATGCCTTAATAGCTATTCAGCAACATAAGCCGTTCACAAAACAGCAATTGAACTTCAGCACTCAGACTAGCTAGCCAAACTTTGACGTTATCCTACTAGCATTAGGTTTCCTTTGTTTCGGTTCATTGAGCTCCTCAGAAATTAACTAAAGAAATTACACCTTAGAACAGAGCAGCATCTCCTGCACTACTTCTTCCACAAGAAGAAAAAAAAAAAAAAAAAGGAAGCTAGATAAATCTCAACTCCAAATGGTAAACCAATAACATGATTAAAATGATTAATAAGCATAGAAGTTAGCTCCCAATATTAAACCATTAACACTTTTATTTAAAAAAGAAGAATAATTAATTAGCATACCCGTTACATGTGGCTTTAAGCACTGTGGAGGATGAATGCCTATGCCAATTTCTATTCCTTTGGGACATAAACCAGTTATTTATCTCCTTCAAATGCAACCCAGTTTCCTTGACCAATTTCACCTTGTCCTCCTCCTAAATGACAAAATGTCAAACATGCAAAAACAAAAATAATAGCCATCCAAGTAAATGAGGAAACCACACACACACACACAAAAAAAAAAAAAATCAATTAACTATTGTTGGAACAACTAGTTACTTAGCAGTCAAAAGCTTTTCAAAATACTAATAATTTATGACCATTTATGATGCAAAAGTGAAGTGGAGGAATGCATCAGACATGTTGTGTGTTAGGAAAGTACTCAAATTTAAGGGAAAATTCTATAAGATGGTGATGAAACCTATAATGTTTTATGATGCAAAATTTTGGCAATTAAAAAAGAAGCATAAAATTAAGTTTAGTGTTGTAGAGATGAGGATGCTCAGGTGGATTAGTGAATTCACTCTTATAGACAAAATGCAAAATGAGTATATACATGGAAATGCTAGAGTAGCTCAAGTGGTAGTGGCAAATAACATTAGAGAGTCTCCTTAGATGGTTTGGTCACATAAAATATCTGCCTTGTGATAACCTGGTTAGGAGAGTAAATATAATAGATTTGGGCTATGTCATGAAAGGTAGAGGACCAGAGGTAGAACTAAAAATACTTGGTTAGAAAATATTAAAAATGACCTTTTTTATTAGATTTAAATGAGAATTTGACTCTTAATAGTCCACAATAGAGAAAAATGAATCATATAGCCGACCCTATGTAGCGGGATAAAGACTTGATGTTGTTATTGTATGATGCAAAATTGAAACCGAAATCCTATATTCTACCCGAAACACACATTTGTTATGTTAAGATGATCATATGTTTAGTATGAGCTTTGGGTTGTTTTTGTTATTTTCATATTTTTGATTTTAGCATTACCATAGTGTTGATCATTTAGTGAGAGCGGGTTGTGTTCTCTGATGTTTGTGAGATATGCTTGTGTTTTCTGGTTCATCAGTAGATTCATTATTAGTTCCTAATTTCTATGTTTTGACTGACTCGCTATAGCTCCCTTCAATTAAGTAACGGAGCTAGAATCAGAGTTTTCATGTAGTAATGTCATTGTTTCCATGTGCACTTGTCACTTCTCTTGTTTTCGCATACGTTAGTAGTAGTTATTTGCTCACTGGATCATTGGTTTTGGGAAGGAGATGGTTGTATTTTACTTACTCCTTTGAAGGTTGTTCAACAATTGCTTGCTTTTGTGGTGCTACTCAATTTCGTTATATATGTAATTTTCATGATAGAGGGATCTACAATCAGTTAACAAAATCTAGACTTGTGCCTACTGCTTGAAATAAGGATTGCGACTTTCTATTTTTGCTAGAATCGAAGATTTTCAAATCAAAGCTTGCTTTTTCCCTTGATTAGTTTTGAATTTAAATAAGTGGTCTCTAGAAAACATTCAATTGTTCAATATCTAGAATTTTCATCAAATTTTTGCGTTCTAGTTGAATATGATTTCTTCACCTGAGATGCAAGTTTCGAGGAAATTTTAGCTGAAAAGCTCTCCTTTTACCTACACGAGGCATGGATCTTCTTTGGTGACTTTATCTCTTTTTTTTTTTTTTTTTTAATTTTCATCTATATACTTTGTGAATGCTTTTTTGTATATGAATAAAATTTGCTAAATTTTGATAAAAATTTGGTTCCTTCTTGTGGCGTGAATCCTAATTGTTATGTGGTTTTACTTTCACCAAAAATTTCTTGTTACATTTCTAATTTTGACTAACCTTAAATTCTTGTTTGGATCAAATTTTATGTATTTTCATATTTGCATCAAAATACATGGAGTTTTTGTCTAACTAAAAGTTGGTGGACATTGGATTTTAAACTTTAAATGCATTTGCACGCATGGCATTCTAGATTTCTATCAGGCAAACCTAGACCTTGAAATAACTTGTGTCAACCTAGATGTAATGTATTATGCAAGACATCAGAATACTCATAACCAGAGTGTTAAAAGATATAGTCATTGAGTCTAGTTCTTGCATACATAAACGATCATTTGATGTGTTATTTTTTTTAATCATTTAGTTTTCTGTTTTGGCCCTTATGGGTCATTGAGTTTTGCTAAGTCTAGTGATTTATTAATTAAGTCATTATCATATTTTTACAAGTGTCCTGAATCATTTGGGCTTTGGTGTCTATAGTGATGGTGGAACCCAAATTAGATAATGACCATTTGTCCACTGTTTAGTCATGTTTTACAATCATTTGACTTCTACCTCACTAGTCCACCCCCATATAATCCTTTGAACATTACATCTCATAATTTCCTCCACACTCTCTCTTTCACATGGAGTGGATTAATCTCCCCTCTCTCCTCTCTGTGGTTTAAAATTGCATAATTAGAGGTCCGCCTTAAGGCTCGCCTTAACGCATTTTTTTAAAAAGGCAATGAAGCATACGCCTCACGCTTGTCAAATAAGGCTTACACCTCAATAGAAGGCTAGGCACGCCTCAGCGCAATTTTAATACAATTTTGAAGATATGTAAGATTAAAAAATTAATAATTATGTAATTAAAAAAAATTAATCTATAAACGTTATATTTAAATTTAACATATTTACTATATAGAAACCAAAACAAACTTGAGAAAAACTGCATAACCTCAAACTACTTGACGTGGGACCCACACGCCTGCACCTGATCCTATTGCACATCCGCATTGCTGCATTGCCTCCAGTATTGCACCGCTATTGCTTTTCCAACATCTCTCTTATGGTTAGAAATCTATTTTTTATATAGGGAATGCAAGAAAGCTTTTAACTATAATATAATTATAATGGAGGCCTGAGTTTTTTTTTTATAAATATTTTTTATTTTTTTTATTTTTTTAGACCTTCTAAGTTATGAAGGGAGGGGGTTAGTTTTGAATTCATAAATTATCACATTATATTACTTATTTATATTGAACTAAGAGTGATAGAGACTATTTATTTAGCATTGTTTATAGCCTTGTATGACTTTTAATGGTCTTCCGTTGATTTTTTGTAATCTTATTTTAACATCATACTTTGATATGAATTTCTTACTTTCCATTTCATATTTTTTATTAATTTAATGATTTATATTTGAGGCTTATGCCTCGTCTAAAAAAAAAAAAAAATTTCAATACTTGATTGCACTATTTAAAACCTTGCTCATCTCTCTTCACTTTAGGTCCTTAACGTCCCCTCTTTATTAAAGCCTTCAACCGTGGCTTCTCACTTAAACCGTTAAACTTCACAAACCTTCATTTTTATGCGGTGGTGGTGAGAGTACCTTGGATGTAGGAAGCCACCATCTTGATTATATGCAGAGGTATGGCAGAAGGGCTTTGGAGTGTTTGAAAGTTTGCTAATAAAAAGTTTCATGCAGTTGTATGGAGTGGTCAATAGTCATGATATGAGAGGAATTATTTTTTAGTAGAGGGCACGGGTATGACAATGTGAAAACTTGGCCAAGAGGTAATAAAGAGATTTTAGGATGATATGGTGTGGTAAAGAGGTCAAGAGCTATGGTTTAGGAGGAATTATTGAGGTGATGGTGGTGAGAGGACCTGGATGTAGGGAGTCACTATCTTGCTTGTGGAGATATGTAGAGGTATGGTGGAAGCCTTTGGGGTGATTGAATGTTTGCTAAAAATAAGTTTCATGCAATTATATGGAGTGGGGAAGAGCTATGGCATGGGAGGAATTATTTTTGAGGCGAGGTCTCAAGTATGGCTATGTGAGAACTTGGCCAATAGGTATGGTGTGGTGGAATGATCAAGAACTATGGTATGGGAGGAATTATCATTGAGGCGATGATAGTGAGAAGACCATGGATATAGGAAGTCAGTCTTGCTCGTGAAGATATGTGGAGGTATGGTGGATGCTCCAAGAGGTATGGTGGATGCCTTTGGAGCGATTGAAGGTTTGCTAAGAATAAGTTTCATGTAGTTATATGGAGCAGTCAAGAGCTGTGATGTGGTAGGAATTATTTTAAGCATATGACTAAGGTATGGCTATGCGAAAACTTGGCCAAGACATCATAAAAGATTTTTGGGGTTTGGTATTGCGTGGAGGGAGCATGGAAGCTAATGGTAGAATTCAAGGTTGCTTAGGCTCCACTCAAGAAGACAAATCTGAGAGGTAGTAGAGGGATAAATTAGGTTGTTCACTATGGAGGTCTTTAGAAATTTCAGGGAGGAGAATTAAACTACGGGATTCTCAGGTTGCAAGTATATAAGATCTATGCAATTTTTAGAATGTCGTGTAAACTCAATACATTGAATTTTGATTTTTCAGATTTTTTTTATTGATTGTAAAATACATTTAGATTTGGTCACTACTTACTAGTTTGAATAGATAAGTTGATGTTGCTCTAACTCTAACAAACTATAAAGAACCCAACTTTGAGTAATTGAAATTAACATAGTCATCCAAAAAGTGAGGTGTGACTTTTCTAGATCTTTCCTTGGTCATCCATGTATGTTCAAAGGGAGGTAGGTTCTTCCACCAGTTAGGAACCTCTGTAAAGTGTTTGTAAGGGTTGAAACTTCATATGATATAATGTCTTTAACTTTCAAGAAATTTGGAGGAAGTGACACCTAAAGATGTTGATCTTTATCTCCTGCTAGTGGTTAGTTTGCAAGTCCCAAGGTTTTATAATTCATTGAAATGATAAAATATTTCTACATTGAAAACATGATTACAAAGAACTTAAGAAAATAAGCATTTTATCAAAGATTTCAAAGCATTTTAAATAAGCCACAAGCCCTTTTGAAAGATTTTTGAATTTAGTGATTTTGAAGCATTCTGGAATGTAGTTTTAAACATAGTTACCTTCATTAGATTCCCTTAATGAACTAAATTACTTAATTCAAATAGTTCTTTCACATGTGCTGAAGAGCATGAAAATTTTGTGCAAATGTAAATGCAGCGTCAAAAAATTAATGAGATAGAATGCAAGCAAGATCGATATGCCTTTGAGGATTATCACAATAAACAAATATCAAAGTGTAGTTTCTTCATTGTTTTAGAGACAATATTATAAGCAAATATAAATCTCAAGTCCTAAAAATTTTACTATGAAGTATCTCAAAAGATTGCCTAAAACTCTATTAATAACTTCAATTGAACCATCAATTGTTAGATGAAAGGAGGATAAAACATTTAATTGAATTCCTAGTAATTTTCACAATGTTTTTTTTTTTAAACAATAGGAAAATATAACATCTCTATTAGATACAATAATGAATGATAAATCATGCAGTCTAACAATTTCTTTTAAAAAGTGCTTAGCAATATGTGAAGTTCATCAACAACAACAAAAAAAAAATACTATCATGCCTCCCAGGAGTCATAAACAAGTTTAAAATAAATCCATAGTGATGTGAAACATACAGGTGAACAAGAATTGCTTTTAGAAATTAACAATAGTTTGACCGTTAACTTTGCTAATTAAAAAACTTATGTTTCACTAAGTCGAATTATTAGAAATTTCCGCTAGAAGATTAAGTAATAGCAAGCGATTACAAGGATAACAACAAGACGATTGCAAATAACATCAAAAACAATATAGTAAAACTAATAGCAACGAAACAAAAATCCACGGCATAACAACAAGAAGTGTTCACCATGAGTTCCTTCACTCTCGATGTTGAAGTTGGGCTTAGCGGAGGAAGGGTAGAAGCAACCCTAGTGATGCCACCACAAGACAAGTGACGTGTATGATCTTGTTCGTCGGAGAAGTAGCCGGAGGAGAGGTTGTTGGTCGGCTGACAATTTGCCAAGGTCCCGTAGGTTGTTGTCCTTCCTTCTATCGTCTCGACGAGACAATAGAGTATGCGGTTGACGTAGCTTTCCACTGAATCTTCGTAGTCTCAATCCGGATAGTAGAAAGGAGAAAGCAAGATGTCGATCTCTCCTTGAGCATTGTAGGCGAATCCGTAGTCGACCTCAGGGTCGGCCATACACCAATGGTAGAAAGGGAAGGAGCTTGTCTTCTTTTCTTGGCTTCAAAAATCATGAGAAGTTTAGGATTTCCAAGAGAGATGAGACAATTGGAAAGGGGCAGCCAAGGAGAGAGAAAGGGACGGCTTAGGTTATGTGGGATCTAGGTTTAGGGTTAAGATGAGAGGTTTTAATAAATCTGAAATTAATTTCAGATTTAAGTATATTTGGAGGGAATTGAATTTGGAAATTAATTTCAAAATTCAAATAAGGCTTAAGGCTTAAAAGGGAAAAATCGGGCCGGCGGCTTGTAGAAAGGGAGGAGGGAATTGGGGAGGATTTTAAAAGCTTCCAAACAAGTCTTTTAAATTAGGAAGGTTAATAATAAATTCAATCTAATTTTAAATTGGACTTATAATTAAACACTTTCCTTATTTAGATTTTCAAATATGAAAAGTATTTGAAATTCAAATTTGAATTTCAAATAAGTTCAAATCTTTCCTTGCTTGCTTGAGCTAATTTAGGAAGCTAATTATGATGATTGAGATCATCATAATCTATGTTGCACCAATACGGATACGACACGATATAGATATGGGACACGACAATTCTTAAAAATATAGGATACAGATACGGCGCGGATACGACATTATAATATATAAATCATACATAAAAATAACAAATTAATCAAAGCATAATATTAGAAATGACCAAAAAAAAAAAAATGAAAGCAACATTATTTGTAGCATTGTATCTTATAATATCAAAAGAAAAGTAAACATTAAATATTTAAATGTCTAGTACAAAAACAAAAACATAAATTGTCCAGCATATGAAGTTTCAAATATTCAATAGAAGGAATGATAGGAATAGCTTCTTCAGTGGTTTGTCTTCGAATTTCTATATCATCTTCAATGAATATCATAGCTTCTAATTCAGGCTCATCAAGTGAAAGATTAACAACTTCTAATATTCCCATATCCTCAAGAGATTCAAATCCATCTCCAGCAACATCCCACATTCTTTTGTCTCCTTCTATATAAGTTGAAGTTTCCTTGAGAGAAGCCGAAGGTTTGTATGCACATAAACGAAATCTTCAGTCCATTGTGGAGTAATTTTATTTCTCTTCATTGATTGGATGAACAAGTTGTGCTCCAATTTCTTTCACAACAAGATGATGATGAAACTTGGCCAAGCAATTTTATGACAATTGTTTGAAGTAGAGGTGTTGAAGCTCCATGTATAATCCACCATATTTTTGGGTCAATTCTCCACCTATCATGCAAAGACTCTTAGTCACCAAAGTCTTCTAAATAACAAAAAAAAGTAGCAAGCTCAATATTGACACTTCTTCTCTCCTCCTCATTTGGAAAATAACACTTCAAACATGTCTTCCTCATATTTGAAATTTCTAAATCATTATGTGGAGAAATTCTTTGAGGATCCTCTTGAAGTCATTCTTTAGTTGAATATCTTCAAAGAATATTAAAAGCAAATAAAAAATGTTGAAATTAATAAACAACAAATTGTAAATTAATAATGAAAAAATGTTAAAATTTATATGGGATTTAGTGAGTGAGTCTAGCAATATAAAAGTGTATTACTTTTGCTCCATCTATCTTCTAGAATAGCATAAATAACATCCCAAAAGCTTGAGTCTTCATGAAGTATTTTCCTCTCATATCTATATATAATTTATTTTACTTTGGCTAGCATTGAATCCCACATCTCATAAATGAGATGTAAAACAATACTTATTTGTATCCGCTACTCTCAACATCTCATAAATTGGATATATTGAAGTTTAAGATGTATTCAATCTCATCCCACCATAAATCATCCAAAAGCTTCTCCTTTACATACCTAGCCTTTCCAACATCAACTTCCCTATAACAGAACCATTTGTCACTGATCACCATAGCTTGAAGAACATTTTTTATTTTTTTGAATCTTCTCAACATCACTATAACTGAGGCAAATCAAGTTTCAACAACTACAAGCATCTTCAAATTAGAAAAATCATTAAACATAGAGAGACTCATGGAGTGATTCATAATAAAATTCCTAATTACAACTGCATCTCCAGCAATCATTGTGATCCAATGACATTTATTGCAGGTGATTTCGTTTGTCTCGGTATTCTCAACTGCACAAATATTCTTCAAGGCAAGATTAAGCGTATGCACAACAAATGATGTCCATAAAATATGAGGATAGGCTTGCTCTACAAGTAGACCTGCAGCTCTACAAATAGGTGCATTATCAATAATGACCTGGATGATATTTGAAGGCCCCACCATAATGATAACTTCTTTGATTAAATTAGAAATGAAGAATTTATCATTGTATTGTCCTTCACAATTTACAACTTTGATAAACATAGGATAACTCTATGTTACAGTCATGAAGTTCATAAGTAGTCTTCTTTGGGGATCTGTCCATCCATCACAAATCAAAGTAACTCATTTTTCGTTCCAAACTCTTCTAGTAGGCTCGAGCAACTTCTCAATATTATCCCTCTCTCTTTGCAACAACTTCGTTCTAATGACATTATATCCTGTGACATGTATCCTGCAATATTATTATTACATGCATAGTTAAAGACATTCTTGTAAAGTGAATTCTTTGCTAGATTAAAAGGAAATCCAGCTGAGTAAAATATTCTAGTTATTTTCTCATCTAGTTATTCTCACAATTGTAAATTAAATGATTTTCTCAAAGTACTATCTACAACATGTTTTTTTCTTTTTTGGTTCAAATCCCTCCATCTGAAAAGGCCCTTTATTTACAATACTGTCATGACTTCTAATTGAAGAAGATGATGAAAGATATGAAGCATGAGTGCTGAAGTGGAATATGTTTTGGAAGCTCTTTTTTACTCATTTGCTCAGCTTCATTGATTTTTCTTTGTAATTCAGTCATTTGTGATGAGCTTATATTCGGACATACTTTAATTTCATGACCACTAATCTTCAACAAATGAACTTTCACTCTATAATATGATCATTTGTATGTGGCATTACAAAAATTGCATTTGAATGCAATATTGCCACCCCCCTTCTGACGCTTTACCTATTTTTGTCACATAACCCTACAGAGATTTGTTATCTTCAATATTGATTTCTGATGGACTATCAGTAGATCCAATTCCTACACCACTAGAGCTCATTATCCTACGAAGGATCGATACAAATTAATCCACATGAATTTGAAACATGAAAATTTTTAATTAAAAGTGTAGATATGTTACGCCTATGTCGGGGGTCCAAGGGAGTGCTGCCCGCCTATCGGGGTTCGACCTTCTCGGTACTGCTTGGTACCATTCGGTACCCCTCTGTACAGAGCAGTACCGAGTTCCGGTACCGAGCGGTACTGAGTTCTAGTATCGCTCGGTATCGAGCAGTACCGAGCAATATCGAGCAGTACCGAGCGGTACCGAGTACCGAGCGGTACCGAGTACCGAGCAGTACTGAGTACCAAGCGATACCGAGTTATAGTATCAAGCCTACGATTAAGAAAATGAAGAACGAAGAAAACAAACCTTCAATGCTCACGTCGCCTTCACTGTTCGTGTTGTCGAGCAGCTCCGTCGACGAAGTATTCTGTCGGCTTTAATGCTCGCATCGTTGAGCCTTTTTGTCGACGAAGGATGATCCTGTCTGATTCTATGCTCGCGTCATCGAGCCGCTCCTTCAACTTTAACGAAGAAGACGGACACCTGTGCGGAAACGAAAAAACCTAGCTCACCGGAATGTTTAGGCTGCATAAATGAATAGGGATATCAAGTGGATAGCCAAAATGAATAGGACAAATTGCAGCTCTATTTTTTTTTAATAGAACGCGTACCCGATACACGTGTCCAATCAAATTTAAATAATATTTTAATTGGATACGATAAAGCCGTATCCAACTCGTATTTGTGCCGTATCAGAGGCGTATCCGTATCTGACACGTGTCTGAATTCCGATACAACATGCCTTGTAAAATAGGCATATCCGTGTAACATAGATCATAATGGAGGTGGTTAAGGGGGTGGGCTAGTGGTGGAGCTTGGGGAAAAGGAGTTTGGCCGACGGTTGTGAGGGCTTGGCTGGCGATTGGGGTGGGGAAAGGGTTTGGAGTCAAGGGGTTTGATGATGATGATGGTGCAAGTGACCGATGGTTTGGGTAAAGGAGGGCTGTGGCCGATGGCTTGGGGAGGTAGATGGGGTCGGTGGGTGGGGAAGAAAAGAAAAGGTGAAGAAGGAGATAAACCATGAGCCACGGACTCTTCCAATGACTGGTGGGAATTGCGCTCGCCCTCACTTCGGGTTCTCTCTTTTCTCTAGTGCACACACAAGATGAAGAAGACAAACATCAAATTTTCATTCAATCATTCATTAACCTTTTAAAAAGCATAAGACCGCTATATATAGGTCTCAAACACAAAGAAAAGAAAAGTACTCAAATGCCCTCTGGGATACAATAAGAAAACACTCCCCATAGAGATAAACTAGAAAATTTGAAATGCAAACTAAATAAAACATAAAATACATCAAAAGTAAAGACTCTGAATCATAGCTGTCGATCTATGATTTCATTGCCGATACACATGTCGAAATCTCTGAGCAATGTCCTCATCACATAGTCTATAAGGGGCAATTATATTGCTAGATTTATCAAATCTTTGTTTGATCGTTTTGCAATTTTTTCAAGTAAAAGTGTAAAACAATGTAAAATAACTCTCAGCATCCCTTTTTAGTGACTGTGAGTACAATTCATTTTCCATTAAATTAATTGTTCTTCCCAGAATGACTAGCTTATCTACCAAATGCATAGTCGACCACCCCATCAAGGATTAACATTTCCTTTGCACCACTATATATAGGTCCCAATGCATCTTGTATTTTTTTCGTAAACTCATATTGAAAGAGGGGTATTGCGACCCAAAATGTCTTGTATGGTTACATCTTTGAATTCATAAAGTTTAGTTGTGGTCTTCCACTTTGAAAGTGATTTTCTTTTCATGTTTCCCACCAAAGATAAAATTTTATTACATAAGAGTATGCAAGCTCTTGGAGAGGGACGTTTCAGGAAGGAAGGAGGCAAACAAAATGAAGATTTGTTCAAGGATGTTTACTTTAGTTACCTCCACTCTACCACTATAAGAAGTAGATTCTACCATGGTTAGCCTACTCTTTGCTAATCATTATCTATCTTATTATTACATGGGTAGAAGTCTTAGTTTAATAACATTATCTTTTACATTATCATGGTTCATCCCAAGTTGTATCAATAGTTGCTCTTTGAATCCATCATTAGAGTATTTATAATAACTCAAGTAAGTTTCCCAAGGAACTTTAGTGGAATCTTTGGATCTCTTTTCAATTTGCATTAGTTAGGATATCATCCATCTTAAAACATATTTACATGGCCTAGAGGGTAGAACTTTTTTCAACCTACACCATATATAAATGTCGAAAACATTGGTTCAATGCATGAAGTGGTTGATTATGACAAAGAAAAAAAAAAGCTTAATATGGTTTGCCCTCTTGACAAAAGAAAAGAAAATGTAGTAAAGTTTGGTTGCAAAACAATATATTTTCATTTGCTTTGTAAATAATAGGGACAGTTGAAAATGACTATTACAACTATAATTTAATTACCTCATTCATCATGATCTTCTTCCCCTTTTTTCCTGAGTCCCCTTTAAAACTGCACCAAACTCCCTTGGTAGCATGAGCTCGGCAAGTGTGCAAGGAATCATATACAGGCTCACCAACCACTGAGAAGATCATGTTAATTGAATCCCATTGTGAGAAAAGTACTGGGATTTTGATCCCAACATCCTGCTGGGATCTTGCCTGATCCCATGATCGCTATGACCCTTCCCAGTGGCTGGCAAACTTGCAAGAGATCCCAAGCTAGCTCACCCTGAGCGACCACTAGCACCTAGGAAGATCGGTGTGATGACAAACGACACAAGAAGGAAGAAGATAATTGATGAGATTAGTAATTTTTTATGAGTAAGCATTTAAATTATACTTAACACTTTATCCTTTTCATCAAGGGAGCACACTGAAGACAAGTCTTAACAAATTTTCCAATTTGAAATAACCAAAAGAATCTGCTGGAAATTGTGAGCGTGCCTAAAATTTTAGTGTGATCCTCGTTTTTTTCAGGCATCCTCTAGCTAGATGACAATTTTTACTTACCGTTGGATAGGGCCACTTAGAGTGAGACCGCCACCATGCTTTCAAAAGGGAGGCGGTGTCTCCAGTTACTCTCACTGCTGTTCTCTTAAGAAGAAACCTTTCTCTTATTCCCATGATCTTCTCTTTGTAACCCTACAAAAGAAATACATCCACTGAGCACTCGATGCTAATCGATGCTTAAAACCCCAGGAATTGCCAAACTTAATAGCCAGAAATACCTTCTTCAGATTATGTTCCAGCTCCTGTCTGGCACGGTCCATCAGTGAACTCTCACTACCAGTTGGAACAACGCAACCAAATCCCAAGCAATCTGGAATTTTCAGAATCCCATTAGGCGGTCTTCCGTTTTCACAGATAGATGCGGTAGCATCAGGACATTCGCCGGCAGAATCGGCGCCATTTCCGCTCTTCTTTGTAGGGGAAACCGGCCGTTCGGAGAGCTTCCCGTGCGGGAAGTTCGTCACAGCATTTTCGCCCTTAAGCCTCACAGCAGCGACGTCGTAAGCCGTAGCAGCCTCCTCTGCCGAGTTAAAAGTGCCAAGCCAAACCCTTTTCCTCTGGTTAGGATCCCGAATTTCGGCCGCCCATTTCCCCCAAGGACGACGTCGAACCCCTCGGAACCTCTTCTGGTAACTATCTTCCGGCGACACCCACGTCGCCGTCGCTGGCCCTTTTGCTGGAACCCGGCGATTGACCGGAACCGATTTGAATTCTATCTCGTGCACGTGCCTCCTTGCCCGCCGCCTAATATGGCCGACACCCTCGCGATCGCTCGAAGACGAATCCGTCGCGTCCGCGTCAGTGAATAAGATACGCAGGCTTCTCGGTTTTCCCGCCGGCCATATATCACTCGTCTTCTCGGTTTTCCGGCAAGCAACATTTTCAGCGTCTTCTTCATGAAGTGTGGGGCAAGGTTCGCCGGTACGTTCCGGCGAATTTGATTCATCACCATTAGGGCGAGAACTCATCCAACCCACCCACCAAACTGTGAGCTTCTAGTTTACAAACCAATTCCAGGTTCACTGAGCATCCCCCAGTCATGACAGAGATCAGAAATTCCCCGCTGAGTTCGAACTATGTTTGAGCTGAAGAAGCGATCTCATCGGTATGATCGAGAGCTAGGGTTATAAGCAAGGTTTTGGCGGAACGATGGAAGTGAGCACTGAACAAGCGAAAAAGCCAGAGATAAAAGAGACGAGCGTATACGGCAAGTGGGCGCCTGCGTTGTGATAGCAAGAACGGCAATGGTGCCACGTAGTATAAAAAACTTAATAAAACTCTTCTAAAAATACATAGGTTAAATTTCAAAATAATTATATAATTTTTTTAGTCTCCAAGTATAATTATTTTAATTTAAGCTTCATTAAACAATTACATTAAACAATTATTACGTCCTCCGACCGAATGAGAGAAACATTCGGTTCGCAGGCAAAAATCCTGCGGTACCGAGGTGTACCGAGTTTTTTGAAAAACTCGGTACACCTCGGTACCGCAGGATTTTTGCCTGCGAACCGAATGTTTCTCTCATTCGGTCGACCAAACCAAATAAAACTTCTCATTTAGGACAGTTTTTTTTTTTGATACTTTATAAAATTACTTTTTAGCAAAAAAAATTCTAATTCAATTTTTTTTTACTAAGAAATCTTTTTTTAGAAAGCACCAAAACATTTGTCCCAAACAAAACCTTAGTCTCTTAATCATTCAAAATAGATTCAAAATTATCTATTTAAAACTAAATTATGATATATTTTGTAAATTAAAGGGACTAAAATTTCGTTCAGGATATTTTTTTTATTGCTTTTTACTGAAAAATTTCTAATTTTAAAAAAATTGTACTAAAAAACTACTTTAAAAAATAATAAGAAAGCTATCCCAAATGAAATCTAAATTAGGATCAATTTAACATCTCAATTTACAACATCATGAATTATTTTAGATCAATTTGTATAGTTGAGAGGCTAAATTTTAGTAATGTTATACTCTAAGACTAAATTAATTATACATGAATAATCTAGGAATTATTTAAAAAAATTTATAAAAATAAATTAATTAAGCTCATTTTATTTTGATTACTCTATAATTTTATCTGAAGCACAAATAGATTGATTTTTTTTTTTTTTTCATTTAGAGGGCCAACAAAATACAATAATATAAATATAAATTTTAAGACAATTTATTAAGAAAATATATACATGCTTAAAATAAGTAAAAAATTAATGGAGTGAATCACAAATGCAAAAGTATATATTTTCTCTTTGTTTTTTTCCTCATAGCCAAGTGCATATCATAAATGAAAAGATAGGGAAAAGGAAACTACCTTTGCTATGGCAAGAGGTGGAGCATATAAGCTATGAATGTTGATGCAAATTCAGCTTGTGCAAGCGCTTTATCTCAAATCATAGAGAGATTATTACGTGCGGTCACCGGACTGTCCAGAGTCCAACATGATGCGTCACGTCACCCGGTATACAATAACGATACACATCGTATTAATGACGTGGCGCTTCCTGATTGCCCTCTGGACAACATCAGGTAATCACATATAATAATTTTACCAAACCATAAGCTTCTTCCATCTATGCATCCAATCATGAAGATCAATGTGCAAATGATGACTTTGATTTGTTCATGGAGTCTTACTGGGTATGGGGAAGTCCCAAAATAAAATTTATGTTGAGGTATTCCCAAATGTTGTTGGGTATGTGTAGAGGATTATAGAGACTGATAGTTTGGGCCTATCCTATAGCAAATTGGCAGCTGCCACATCTATGTAGAAATTTATAATATCCCTATGGTGACTATAAGTTTGTCACATCTCATGTAAGCAGCAAAGTTGTCTACTTGTAAATTATAAATTACAAACTCTAGTAGTAAGGGCGTCTCCAACCGAAAAACTCATTTTCCACTCCAAAATACAGTAATTCATATACAATCAAACTATATTTCTTTATCTTCTTTCACGTGCTTCTTCATCTCGCTGCAAAGGTAACCATCTTTCTTCTCTTTCACATGCTTCTTCGGCAAATGCCGTAATATAAAAAATTGGTGTAGGTGAATAGTTTGACACCAATATTGTCGTCGCACTGTTCACATATGGAATTTTGATGTGTGATTTAGTGTTTGAATGGAGCGACTAACGGACGATATACCACTATATGCAATTCGGTTGGAGATGATCTAATGTTTTTGGCATGCATAACTTGCTTCCCACTCATCACCCCAGGTCCCCAACGAAAATTCCTTTTCTTGAGGTGATTAATTAACAACATAGAGAGAGTGCTAAAATTTTGTTGAGCTTGCTGGGTGTTGCAGCACTAAGCTCTCCAGTTTTTGAAAAATTAAGAGAGTGTTGTGGTGCTGGGGTTTGTAGTGCTATGACGTTGGGTAAAAAAAAATTTTTTTTTTAATAAAATATCAAGTTTCATTTTTATAAAACCTCATCCAATCCATCCCCTCCCCTATTCTTCTTTGCTTGGTGAGGAGAGAAGATGGGAGAAGGAAGAGAGAAAAGGGAGGAGAGAGGGAGAGAAAGTTGTCTCTCACTCTAATTATGAAAAGTGGTATGATTGTGGTAAGTAATTATAATCATATATCTATTTTTAATGATTTTATATTTTCATATTTTCTCCCTCATCAATGAAAAGTGGTATGATAAAAAATATAATATATCTAATTATATTAATTTTTCATTGTAACTTTTGATGTGTAGATATTGTCTTTTTAATTGAATGTTTTTTCTTGAATGTTTTAATCTTTTAAAAGTTGTTGTAGTAAATTTCCTTGAATATTTTAACTAATTTATATTAAATTTTCACATGATATTTTGGTTATATGTCATTTTAATTGAAATGGGTAGAGAAATATTGAGTATAAAATGATCAGGAGTTAGTATACTACACTTGGATATGAAATATATGATATACATTAATTTACTACGCATATAGTCCAACATGTATTTTGACATAATACATACATGCATATTGAAGAGCACACTTGATATATTTACATGTTATAATCATTTCATATGATGTATAGTTGATGCATGTTATTATGATGTGAAATGTATGTTGAAATAAGAAAGTCTGAGTGAATATGATTGGCTAATTCAGATTGACTGGAAAAATATTACTTTATACAGGAGGGTGGGTCGATGATTTTTTTTTTTTTAAATAAAGTTTATAGTATAATTCTAAGTGATATGTAAAAAAGAGTTATATGGAGATTGACTAATATGATATGATACACTATTGAGCAGGAAGTGACAACTTCATACGTAAAAGCCACTTGATTTGTGATATATGATATGAGATTGATTCCTGACAATAAGACTAACATGATTAAAATTGATTATTGTAGGATTAGCTTATAGGATTGCATACAAGAAAAAAAAATACCACAGGTAGTCATATGTCATGTCTTGCTTACATATACATATGACATAAACATATATGATAAATTGCATAAGTGATATAATATAACATAATAATATATATTATTAATACATATATATGACAAAACTAGTATGGCTGATAAGATTGATGCAAGAATATATAATACATATGAAATATATGATATACATGCATTGATACTGTCACGACCCGACCCGAGATGAGACTGATCCCGTTCGTACCGGGCCGCGACAGAAAAATTAACCAGGATCTGGCTTTGGAATTTGCTTCAGAACTGATTCTTCCAAACATTTTAAACAAAACAGACAAACACAGAGCTACTAAAAACATCAAATACAGCGGAACAAAAGATCTATCTTTTCTTTTCCTCAAAACACTCATCTACAAATACAGTACATGGCTTTTAGACACCTATACTGATCAGACTCTGAAATCTATTCCTGGACTTCCTTCCCTTTCCCAGAACCTGAAAACCACCAGAAAGCAAGGGTGAGCTCAACAGCTCAGCAAAGCAACAAACCTCCAATCAAAATTCTCAGAATCTCAAAACCAACACATTAGATAAATCCGTACAGAAATCAGAACAGAATCGGACAGATATCAAATCGAACAGATCAGACATATCAAATCAACATAAACAGAATCATACAGAAATCAGAAATTATACAGAATCAGAAGTTCAGATCATATCGGAACAGAACAAAATCGTATCAGAATCATATCAGAATCAGATATCAGATATTATTTAATTCATAGCTAAATTTCCTGACACTGACTGAATCTCATAGGATCCAGGCCCCTTATGCCTCCCTTTGTGCTCACGGCACCAGAACAGATGTGCATATAGCACCAGAATACATATATAGTGCTTATAGCACCTAAACAGATTTCCTCGGATCCGGAACAGAACAGATATCAGATTTCATATTGAGCTCATTTCAGATTTTCCAGACACTAACTGAATCTGATAGGATCCAGGCCCCTTATAACTCCCTTTTTATAGCATATACAGATATCATATCAAATCAGAAGAATTCCGGACAAATAAAAAATTACCCAAAAATCGGGCAGTACAACGGCAGTATACAGAATTTACACAATTTTCCTGAAAATAATAATTTACCAAATTTGCACAGAATATAGATATCAACATTTCAGAACATTTATTCTACTGCACAGAGAATTTCCAAGTTCACAGAAAAATCCAGTCGACTAAAAACACAGTCGAATCAAAAATACCCGAACAAAAATCTTCAAAATATAATCAAAACGTGCACACCCGGCACGGCAACAATATACAGAAAGTTACACGGTAAAAACTGAACCAATCAAAAGAGACGGACGAAAATCGCTAACAGAAACAAAATCCGGACAGAAAATACCGCCAAACACGACGGTTCTGAAAATTGAGAAAGGCGGAATGTGCCTTACCTTGCGTACAGCAATATCCTGAACAGTCTCGTAGGACGAAAACGACTTCGCGTCGCCCGAAAATCAACTTTTCCAAGATTCACCTCGACTTTCTCTCTCCTCAGAGATATTTTTATAAAATCTGATTTTTCTCTCTCCTCAAATCGGCTGAATTCCCTTAAGTAATCTTCAGATCGGCCCGGCCGATCGCCATATCGTCCCGGGACGATCCGACCAAATTGATCGTCCTGGACAGCTCCCAAGGCTATTGTCCGGCCGATATTTTGAACAGTGTCAATCGGCCTGGCCGATGCCTCGATCGGCCTGGACGATGCTTACAGGAAAACACCTGTAGCAACTCTGGGCAAATTCTGGAACAGATTCTTAACTGATCGTCCCAGGACGATCCCAGATCGTCCTGGACGATCCTGGAGCAGATCTTGATATTACAGATACTTGATGTTGTACAACATACATAGAACATATGTCCATTTGTTTGATATGATTGCTAGAAAAAATATAATGTACTGATCATTTATATTGTTATTGATCATTGATCACTGAATTTGAATTATATTGCTTTAAATGATTTTTATTGCTCATATGAAATGATATTATTCATATTGACTACTACATAATCTTATAGTTATATATTTATACCGATCTGAATTGAATGGTTATATACATACTGATTCTATTACCTTGCATTGATTACAATTATATGTTCTCGTAACCTATTGAGCTATTAACCCACTTTGTGATTTTTATAGTTTTTTTCAAGAAGGGGGAATGATCCAATGGAGTGAGATAAATTAGGTCTTACAGATTTAGTTTTGATATTTGTATTATGATTATATTCTTTTGTAACAAAAAATGATAAGTTATAGAGTGATATTGTAGATTGTGTTCCTGATTATTATATATGAATTTTGATAAATAAATATAAAATCTATTGATGTATATCATTTATTGTTACTTATGTTGATTTATAGTTACTTCTGTTGATTGTGGGAATGGTTGGTGATAGTCTGGTGACTAAGAGCATAATTAATTCATTATGATTCATATACATGTTTAATTTTGTCCTAGTGTGCTTAGTGTAGGTGCTCCACGTTAACCCAATTTATGTACTAACGGAAGCAGGACAATCCTTTTTTCACACCCAACGAAAGAAATGGTTGTTCACCTTGCTGTGGTGAGTCACATTGGCATCATATTGTTACATACATTCAATCAAAGGGAATGTGGCAAGCATCCATATTGATAATGTCAGTGTACATTATATTTGGTAGAATTTCCTAATAGATAGTGGTACTTTACACAGTTTATTGGCTTAAATTTAATTTCCTTTCTTAATTCACATGACCTTGTAGGGTTGTGAATGATCTTCCTTTGGCAAGTAGAGGAAGATGATGAGGGCTTTAAATACTATATTTTTACAACCACTATTATTAATTATGTCATGAAAAACTCTCTTGTGAATGGTGCAGCAAGTTTGGAATATGGAATGGTGTTCGGTTGAATCATGGAACTTGGTGAGTCGAATGCGTTCAACAATGCAAATTACTAGCTATTTAAATCCCTTTCAACAAGTATAATATCCACCACACATTTATCAGAGGATTGTTTTTTTTTTTTCCTTCTACTTCTGGAGCTCCTTCAAATATGAAGTGTAATATTTTTTTGTTGAGGAATCTCATTAGATTTATGCCTCGTTTGACTACAATGATATCAATAAGTAGGACCATAATGGGCATAAGAATTATTCATTTTAACATGAGTCGGACCTTTCTCTACGGACATAGGAGGGAAAGAGGTACGCGATATAGCTGAATTCATTAGACCAGCTTGGTCTGAAGGGAGTTGTAATTTTTCTCTTGATGATTATTGTAGTGATCTACAACTAGAAAGAAATTGGTTGGGGCTCTGGGAGGCACTACTTTCATAGGGTCACCATATTTATTAGAATACTTATTAATCTTACAACAAATCCTTCAATATTCTACGATACAGAGACAAAAGGTTTCGTTCTGACTACCATAGAATGATTGTATATTCATTGACCGAGCATTTCTCTTTATTTACTATGTTGATTAAAAAGGACAAGAATGAAAATGAGAACAAGAAGAAAACAAGGAAAGGATGGACAAATAGATAAGGAAAGAGCCAATTCAAATTCAAACTCTTCAACTTAATATTTTGCTTAAAAAAGAGGAGATACACATTTAACTCATATAGTCAAATGTCCACAGAGAGAGAGAGAGAGAGAGAGAGAGAGAGTATTTCCAAGTTGAGTTGCTCACCAATTAGGACTGCAATGGAAGATGTCAATAGAAAGAACAAGTTGAAACCAATGGAAATTCCAATCCTAAACGAGGAGAAATAAATAAAAAAATTTAGTTTCTTTGATTTTCTTAAAACTGAGGAAAAATATAAAAAAGTTCAACTATGTTATGTTCACATGGATGATATATATGATAAAATAAAAGTTTTGATATAATTTTTTGAACTTACAAAGCCTAAATATTTTAATAAAAAATTCATTCTAAGATTATCCTAAATCTTATTTTTAATGAATTTTTCCTTAAAAATAGTGTCTTCTAATGAGAAAAATTCATTGAAAAATAAACACATGGAATAAGGGAAGGATTGAATGATATACGTTTAAAAGAATATTATAAATAAAATATTTTATGATTATGAATCAATAAATGTTATGGTTGAATATGCTAATGATTAGTGTTAATTGTTTGTTATATAATCTTAATTATAATTTAAAATTATTATCATTTGTAATGATAGAGTCATTAATCCTCTCTTTAAATTAAAAACAAAAGTGAAGAAAATAAATGTTCTATTATATATTTTAAAAATTTTCCTTTCAAAATTTCTGATAAATGATGAAAAATATGCATCTTTGTTTGGAGAAGCTTCGGGCTTTCTATAGAACTTTTATTCTATCCAGTGAACGTACGCAGAGGAAGGTTCAGTTTTAGGCAAAAAAGCGCCTGAAAAAACTCGGTACGGGCGCGAAAAACTCGGTACAGACGCTTTTTAACAATAGTATGTAGCCTCCTCTCTCTCTCTCTCTCTCTCTCTCTCTCTCTCTCTCTCAAAATTTAAGGGTCAAGCCCTGCCCTTAGTAAAAACTATTTCAAAGGGATTTTTTTATATTTAATTTTTTGCTATTGATATGATTTATATGAAAAAAAAATCTGATATTAGCTGACTTGTTTTATAGAGAAAATGTATAGAAGAAGCATTCGTATATAAAACTATATGATTTTCTTTTCCCGTTTTCAAATTGACATCTCCAATGTTTTCAAACGATATTGTCAAAATAGACTGCATGTATAGCGTATTCCAGTTTGCGTGTGGTATTTTTGTAAAAAAATAATTTATTTTTTTTACTTTATATTATCATTAATGTTTCATTTGAGATTGGTTCCTTACTCTTTTTTTTTTTAAAGCAACTTTATAGTGCAAAAATTTCAAGCTCAAGAAATTCCTGGACTAAAAAGCTACTTTAACAATCATGAAAAAAAAACTAACTCAAACGAAACCTAAATCAATAAGCCTAAGACTTGTCACTTTCTATTTTATTTTTTATGATTAAGACTTCGTTTGGGGTGATTTTTTTTACTGCTTCTTAAAGTTATTGACTAGTATAACAATTCAAATTTTTATACTAAAAAGCTATTTTAAGAAGCAGTAAGAAACCTGTCCCAAACGAAGCCTTGTTAAAGTAGCTTTCTAGTGCTAGAAAGCTTCTTTAACAAGCATTAAGAAAGTCGTCCCAAACGAAACCGTAATGATTCTTACAAAACATTTAAAGGTGTACGAACAAGCTAAAAGATTCTTTAAGAAGCAGTAAGAAAATCATTCCAAAGATCATGGTGTGGCGAACGGGCTTAACCTCATCACTGCAGATCTAAATTTGACAAATTCAGTTGGAATTTTTATGAGAAGTAAACTGATTCACAACAATCTGGTAAAAGAATGATGAAAAGAAACTAAATAGCCAAACATGAAATTAAATAAACTTTATTTATTATATGAGGCTCATGACCCAGGATTGATACAGCAAAAAGAGGTATTACTCCAATTAGACTGGATAGAATATGACCTGGAACTCCTGCTTGTTCGAACCCTTTAGAACAGCTAGGCCTAGTCTGAGCCCCTCTCTTGACTCCCTTCCAGCCTTTTGTTGACCCTTCGCCTGGAGATAATTTGGTAACAGTGAGATAAACTTAATGGAAGGAACTGTACATTGAAATAGTATTTAATGATATTAGTTCAATATGCTCATATGAAGGCATAACAAATCATAGATAAATTTAGGCTTCGTTTGATACAGCTTTTTTACTGTTTCCTAGAACAGTTTTTTAGTATAAAATTGCTTTAGAAAGCAGTAAGGAAATTGTCCCAAACGAGCCCTTAGTACAAAGAGTTTATGTATAACAATGATCAAATATATGCCTTTCTATGTCATGATTTTACTTCCATTCTCAGGTGGTTCATGCATTATTGTTCATTCATTTGTATAATGATGACAAGCCATTCATGTGCATTTATGCTGGATGTTGCATTCCATGAGGTGAATAATGAATCAGAGCTTTGAGATTCATCTATTCCCTTGTGAGAGAATTCATTATGTGCAGTCACCGGACGACATTCAGAGGCAAATTAGGAAGCGTCATGTCATTTTTTTAATGTGTGCCGGGTGACGTGGCTCATCCTGATTTGCCTATGAACTGTCTAGTGACCGCACCGAATAATTTCTCCTTATGAGAAGACTTTTCATGAACAAGAAGTATAGTTTGTCTATGGTAGCAGCAGATAGTTAAAGTGCTCGTTCAAAAAGATGAAAACAAAGCAAATACAAAGAGAAATAAACAATTAATTTATCACAAAGTCACAAAGGATTTAGAGTAATTCGATAAAAGATGCATATTTTCAGTTTGGAACCTACGCACGCATGATATTCTTAGTTTGTGTATCTCAGTATTACAAAGGCTCTCCACAGAGAGAAAAGACGGTGAGTTGACTTCTATAATAGCTTTAGGAAAATAGGGGGAGAAGGCAATGAGAAGAGAGTGTCCAAACGCTCACTAGTGACAAATATATTACCACCATAAGGTTTTCCATCTATGACCCATTGGATCAAGTTGCACATGAAACTCAGAGTAAACATCATTTTCATGACAATTTTTATACTATTACAACTCCTTTCATCACAAGCTATGATTGACTTTCAATAAACAACATTAATGATGTGAATGAAACAAACACATTTATTCGAGATCGACAGAGCATGCACATCTAAAAGTTAGGAAATATCATACCTAGCTTACTCTAGGCCGGAGTCAAAGAGAAAAGTCACAACATATAAAGAAGCCAAAGGCTTTAGAGTGATTCAGTTGAATGTCCTAACTATGGGGCAAGCTGTGGGAAAATATTCCCTATCTTAGAGTAATAGAGTGCATCAAACAAGCTTGAGAGTTACATAGTAATATTCTCAAGAATTAAGAGAAAGAGAGGGAGAAAAAAAGAGAGAAGGAGAGAGGAGCGGGAAAACCAAATGCCCAACATGTTAGAAGAATCCCATATACCTTAATAGCTCCCATAGTGAACCTACATTTTTGCATTTATAATGGTGATCCTCTTAAGAGTGCGAGTTGAATCAATATCTGCTTGAGCAAAATGATACAAAGAAATGCACTAAAAGTCAACATTATTGAATTAAACGAGCGAACTAACTGATGCACTGAGGAACATTGGAGGGTTAATATTCCTTCTATGTGCAATAAATATAACATAATAATCATAAATGTGTCAAAATCCTTACATTTCGACTTGCCTTGAACATATTCTCAAAATTACACCTCCCCTCCTAAATTTATAATATTAAAAGATTAAATGCAAAAGGGTAAAAGGAGCTAAGAGAGCAAAACAGGGCAGCGACACTAAAAAGAAACATAATGCTGGTGGAAAGTCGATAATGTCTTTTCTGATTATATCTTTGAGAGTTTAACGCCCTATGAATTCAAGATGGTACACACCTATACATTTCGACTCTTCTCAACTAATCATTTTGCAAGACTCTTGATCCCTTCATAAAATAAAGAGAGACGAGAGGTATAAGAGTGATATAAAATACTCAACCGAGAGAACTTGAGCCAATAGGAACACATAACCCTTTGAGCCGCCCATGCTGAATCTACTAATGATCATTCACATGTTTTTGAAGTCTAATCCTCTCAATGTTGATTTGGAGGAATTTTAAATTATGCTCAAATAATTGTTATTTTGCACCCCTTGATTCATTCTGATGATGGATCATTTGGCCTGTCTATGTAAATCATTAGAATAAAATAAATTAATGTTTTTATCCGTTTAGTTATGTTACTAATTTTTCTATATTTCTATAGATTGTGTTTCGCTAAGTTGAACCATGCTCTCTTTTATGCTATCAAAAATAATGGTTCGCCTTGTTTGCTCCATAAATGTATAGGAATACTCATCCATAAAGAAAAAAAAAATATCGGCGGCAAAAGAACACAGAACAGAAAGATCCACAAGCAAATTGAAATCAGCTTTCAGTTCTCAGTAAAATCCTTTAATTTAATCCTAAGTCTTAAAAATCTGGTATAAAATACAGAAATTGAGTAACACTTACAAAGAAAAGGGAAATTTTTATTTATCATTTAAGGCGATGGTACTAATAGATGACAGTAGTAAGTAAATTAATGGCTAAATACAAACACCATGAAAAAGGAGGTAAAACGAAGAAGAATTGAAAAATAGATTGATGATCAAGTAAGCATAAATCAATAAGAAGAGACAGATCTCCTCGCCTTAAGCCTGGTAGGAGGCATCGATGGTGAAGAGGACAATAGCGGCTTCTCCGCCATTGGCGTTGCCTTCGATGGATGTCCGGGAGTTGGCGTCGCTGAAGGCAGCGAGGTTATTGGAGGAGGAATAGGAACTGGCTAGGTTAGTGGAGGAGGAAGAGGAAGTCAAGGACTGCCATGAGGAGGATCGCCGGCGGATGGGGTAAGAGACGGTGGAGGAAGAAGGGCAGGGTGCATCGGCGGGGATAGCACGAGAGCGATGAAGGGCGCAGCCACAGTTCCGATGGTACGGACGGCGGCGGATCTCACCGTCGAAATCCGGAATGCTTGCATCCCACATACCCTGCCAATTGAACCAGCCCGGCGTCGCTGCCGAGCCCGGCATTGCTAGTTCTCTTTGAACAGATCAGATCTTACAAAAGCCTTCTTCTTCTTCGTCTTCTTCTTCTTCACTCAGTCGATCGATCGAAATCGAGAGAGAGAGAGAGAGATGGAAGATGAAGAAGGGAGAAATTTGGGGTTTTCTATAGCTTCTGGTTCGTTAGCGACTAAGCGTTTTAAGCGAAAACGTCGAACGAGTCGTTAAATATAGGAGCCGAGTTGGGTGAGAATATGGTATCAAATTTACTCGATGAAAATATCGCGATATTTTCACTGTAATGTCACCCTATTTTTTCACGATATTTAATATTTTCCTTTTTTTATAGAAAAACGAGGCATATTTTCTTTTTAAATAAAGAGAAAGTAAATTTAAAATATTTGAAATTTCATTTTAAACTAGACATAATATATTACAAACAATTAATTTATATTACTATAATTTTAAATAAATTTATGAATTTTAAAACCATTTTGATTAAATTTTTAATTTAATATTTTTTGAAATGGGGTTAATATTTGGGAAGGTTAACTTATTTCTTTTTAGTTTATAAATCTATTTAAAATATTTAATGCATTTATATCTATAGCATTTATTTAAATAGTTGGCATGATTTAGTTTTTCTTTAAATGATTTATCAAATTAAGTTGAAATTTTTCTATTAAAAAGTCGTTTAATAAAGCGGTGAGAAAGCTGCCCCTAATAAAACCTAAGGGCTTCATAATATTTTTCAAGATCTTCTCAATTATATCCACATATATTTTTAATATCTAAATAATAAATGAGTGTTAATTATTTTTTATTTATTAATTATTATACTTCATATTAAATAAGGATTTGGGTTAACAAATGTATAGAGTAGCTTAATCATCTTTGTGAGTCGTGTAGTTCATAGTTTGTTATAAATTTTAAGCATTTAATATGCTAAATGAGTCATTAAGGTTTTATTTGGGGCAAATTTTTTGTTGCGTTCTAAAGCAATTTTTTTATATAAAAAAATTATAAATTATAAATTTTGTACTAAAAATTTGATTTTGAAAATGATAAAAAAGTTGTGTCCCAAATGAAGTCTAAGGTTTTGTTTGGGACGGCTTTCTTTAAATTTTTATACTAGAAAATTGCTTTAAGAAACAATAAGAAAGTCGTTTCAAATGAAGCATAAGGCTTCGTTTGGGACGGCTTTTTCACTGCTTTCTAAAACGGAGTTTTAATAAAAAAATAAAAAAATTTGTACTAAAACTCTGTTTTAGAAAGCAATAAAAAAACCGTCCCAAACGAAGCCTAAGTGTTTCATAATATATATACATATATTTGTTTCAAGAGTTGAAGAGAATTAATGATGATACTATGCTTACTTGGGCAGATTATTAGGTCCGGTCACCGGACCTATTTCTAGGTCCGGACATCCAATTAAAACTTGCCACGTGGACTGTGCTTTGACAGCGCTTTACCAACGCTTTTGACATGCTTGACTTAAAATTATGCGGACACGTGTACATTCCATGTGGCAAATTTTTAGTGGATGTCCAGACCTAGAAATATGTCCACGTGGCGAAATGAATTAAGATATGGGAGGGGATCAAACATCATTAGGTTATTTTCCTAAGTTTACTCATTGGTCGTTGGACCTTAAATCAATGGCACAAACTTGTCGTTCTTTGAACCGTGTGGTTCATAAGAATCTGCGTTGGTTCTATTGTTTGTCGGTCCGATCGATCAAGGCAAGCAAGCGATTTTTGCTTGGTCTAATTCAAAATCGATTCTAAGGATTAATCGAACTGGCTGACTGACTAGTTCATTGTTCAACCAATTGAACCGACCAATCAGATTCGATTTTAAAACCATGATCATCACTCAAAATTAGGAATTTATCTCAAATTTCTTATTTTATTTGATGCTTTTATTATTTTTCAGTATATTATTTTATCAAAACTTGAATCATTAATGTTGTTATCCAAATTGCATTTCATTTCAGATCTAATTAAGACTTCTCTAATAAAAAAATACAAATTTTTTTACTGCTTTTAATTTTATTAGATTTTATGAAAATAAAAAAATAATAAAAAAAAAGAGGCCGAAAAAAGAAGGAAAAAAAAATAAAAAAACTTGTCAAAGATGTGGGCCCGCAAGTCAAATTAAATAAGCTGGTGAGCGTTATTTTGCAGTTGCAAGTGGGCAGTCGTCGGCACATCTGTCAGTTGGGATTGCAGCTTTAATGGTTTTATTTATTTATTTTTTTTATTTACTTAAATTTTGTGAAATCCATAAAGAATGAAGTTAAATTTTTTATCATGGATGTGATTTTTAAAGTAAAGATTAAAATTTTATTAGAAAATCTAAAATTAAGGCTTCTTTTTTTTACGGCTTTTTTATTGCTTCTTTAAAGCAATTTTTAGTAAAAAATAAAAACTTTTATTCTAAAAAGTTGTTTTAAAAATAAACAGAAAGTTGTTTCAATTTGGGACGGCTTTCTTACTGTTTCTTAAAACAACTTTTTAGTACAAAAGTTAAAATTTTTGTACTAAAAAACTATTTTAAGAGCAATAAGAAAGCCGTTCAAACGAAGCCTAAATGATTAGATGAGTGACTTCTTGAAAAATTATTTTGAGAAGACAAAATCATAAATGTGTTAGATTAAAGCGGATAATATATCGATGGTTATGAGTTTAAGTTGTTACAAATGATATCAGAGAAATAGGCTGGCAAAAAATAAGAGCTAAGTGTCATACAAGACAGTGATATACTATCTTGAACCTTAGATAAAACATAGTTTTATATGACATGAGCTATCTCTTTAACTTATATGTGTAACCTATAGAGACCTATTTGCTTGTGAATGATTTTGGGATAAGGAAACTGTTGAGGACATTAGCTACTTAAGCGGAAGAGATTGTGAAAATTGCTAAGTCAAAATGAAGTTAAACTCTTTAACAATGCGGCGTCTTTTGGTGCAACAGTTGAAACTTATACTCCAAAATTTAAGAATGCTTGTATAAAGCATTCTGGAAAGTCACACCAACATAACAAAACCGTGAAATCATTGGCCAAAGTAAAAAATCTATGGACGATTGAGAGTTTGGGTTTAAAACAATTTTTTAGTTCAAAAATTTATTAAATTAAAAATTTATATACTAAGAAGTTAGTTTAGAAAATAGTTTTTTTTTTTTTTTTGGACATTTAGGCCATTTAAGGCAAACTCACACACACAACGCATACACATGGACTCGAACCTTGGACCTCTTAGTTGGAAGCTTAAGCTCTCAACCAATAGGCTAAGGGGAGTTGTGTAGAAAATAGTAATAAAGTGGTACCAAACAAAAGCTTAATATGCTAGCACTAACAAAAGAAATAAAAAAAACAAAAAAAAGAGAAAATTAAATAAATTACAGTTATTATATGTTTCATGCAATATTTTATGTCAAATAGGATATGGTGCAAGCTGTTCTTGTCTAGTTACTCTTTTAAATTAAATTCCATTTGTCAGTATTAGCCATGCAAAATATTCCAAATAAAGAGGGGTTTCAAAATTTTAGTATTTTATTTGATGACTGTGTAAAATTTTAAATGACTATGTAAAATTTTGAATTATTTTTGTTTCACTATTTTTTTTTTTATGTATTTTGAACTTGCCTAGGTCAAATCATTTTCTCATCGTAAGTTTATTATGTTGTCGCCACTCGTCATGACCTGTCAATCAATGCCTATAGACGAATTGTCATTGCCACCAATTTTTGCCACACGTAGATGTTGTCGCTGACTACTAGTTGTCAAAACCTCCTGCTTCCCTCGCCTCCGTCTTTCCACAACTACCGCCAACACTATCATTATCGCCTAATGCTACAGATCATTTAAAATTATCGAATACTCGATAGTAGCTTTTGAGTCTAGACGAGTCACTTTGAATATAGGATGAATAGGCGTAATTGGTCATTAAATCGAGTATGCTTTGAAGCAATATTCTAAGGTGGTTTCATTATGAATCAATGTATCATAAAATTGATGAAACATTTTTAATGAATTTATCAAATTTAATATCATGATGAGTTATCACATTAATAATGAACTATTTATCACATTAACAAAATTAGCTAAAGGCTTACTATATGTATGGTTGCTCCCAAAAGGGGAGAAAATTGAGGAAGCTATCACCAACTAATAGGTTCACAAAATATCTCATTAATTTCAGCAAATTATCTTGCAATGATATTTAAAAGATATTATTAAGATATTAAAATTGATTTTCATCTATACTAAATTAATGCAATTAGGTTTATGTAGTTCTCATATATGTCAATCCAATTAGGGCTCATAGATATAATATAAATAATATGCCAAACTAATGCAGGTGAATAAAAGATCCATTAGATGTAGAGGTCTTGCTTCAATCCTTTAATATAATTATGTTGGAAATTAATTTCATATTTTGATGCTTATTTAATAGAAAATAAAAAAAAAAAATTTATTTTTTTCATTATATTAAATAAAATATTATAGTGAAACTTAGGACCAAATTAAATATATATATTTGAAAAATAAAATCAAATCTAATAAGTTAAATTAGTTCAAATTACTCAAAAGAAATAAAAAATGGATAGATATCAAATATATTTGTGTGCTCAATTTAAAATTATATCCAAAGTATAATAAATTAATTTTATAATTTATTCACATAAATAAATTATCTTTTCTTTTGAATCTTGAGATAGTATTGTTGCGTGTTAGAAAATACGCGGCGGTAGAGTTTTATGAATTTGCGTCCGAGCGTTGCACGTAAGTTTAACACACAAACAGGAAAAGAGAGTGAACACCGAGAGTTTTTACGTGGAAAACCCAAAAATGGGAAAAACCACGGGGCCTCGCCCAGTTGCAAATTTCCACTAGTGTTTTTGTTGATTACAAATGGCGGATTTCGTCCCACAAGCCGGGATAATCCAAATACAACTTGTTTCTTCCACGAACTTCACAAAATCCTGCGAATTCTCTGCGTTTTCTGAAAATCCGGCAGAGCTCCGGCGTCTTCAGGCGGCAGGAAAAACTCCGGCGGCGGTGGTCGAGGAGGTGAGGAATCTCCTATTCCCCTTTCTCCTTCTCCTTCTCTTCTTCTTCTCTCTCTTCACTTGAGTCCCTTGGTGTAGAATGAGGGCTCTATTTATAGTTTTTCTGGAGTGGCACAGCCCGTAAATAGGCGTGAGATCAAGGGCGAATTGGGAGTGATCCGAATGGACGGCCAATATCGAATCCTTCGATCATGCACCGTTCGTTGGACATTTGAAGGCCTTAATGATTTCAGAATTTGATGATCTTGGGCTCGTTGGATTCGTCTCGTCGAGCCGTTCGATTTGAGTATAAGCTCGTCAAAATCGGAGACCGTTTGGTAACTCAAATTGCGGTTTGAACCTTCCAACAGCGCTTCGAACCTTTGATTCGGACTCATTTGGGCTCGGATTGGGTTGATCTTGGTGTCGTTGGGTTTGTATTTCCGAGACGCTCAGTTTGACTGTAAGCTGGCTGAAATCGGAGTTCATATGCTCCCGAAATTAATTTCTGAAGTTTCCAACTAGATTTTGCCTCGAGATTCGTGCCCGATCAAGATGATTTTGCGATGCCGTATCAAGTATATTAAATATAAAAACTATATAGAACATAGTCAATAAATTTGTATTTTCTGCTAATATTAGCCACAAGTTCAAATTGTTCGATGTATCATATTTATAGCCACAATATTTGGCATAAATCCTAATGGCAAATCCAAGCATCTAATGAATTCAAAATCGAGGGCAATGAGATATTTATAAAACTCTTTGGAATATATATATATTGCATAATTAATTTTCCATTTTTTATTTGAACCATTTTATGTATTTTAAAAAATAATTATCATCATTTGCCGATTGTGATCATTAATGGTGTCTAGGGTGTCAAATTGGGTCAATGGGTCGGGTTTGGGTCAAACCCGAATTTACATGGGTCCAAACAAGATGATCCTAACCCGATCCAATTTTGCAAATGGGTCAGAAATTCCAACCTGGACTAGACCTGCATGGGTTACTAGGTTGACCCGACCCAAACCGTGAACTCGGATGTGAGGGCCTGATATAGGCTTGGGCTGAGTCCGAATGAGACTCACAATGGCACGACGCAGGAGGGTTGGGAGGCTAAGTCGGGATGCAATATAAGAGAGGGCAGTGTAGTTGTGCATGCTAGTGGGCTATAGGGTCGACCAGTTAGTCAAACGAGTTAGGTCAAATGGTTGTGTCCAGACGGGCTACAAACGAGGCCAACGTCGTCGCGGGAGGGCTACGCGGGAGGCTGAGGCGGGACCTGACCCAACTTGAATCAGGTGCGGTGCGAGAAGCCAGATTGGACTCAGGATCGACTAGTGTGTGCATATCAATGTCTTGTGGGTCACACCCGGGTTGATTTTAGATTTTTGTGTTAACCCGAATCTGACCCGGTTTATAAACTAGTTTGAAAATAAAACACAAATCTGAACCGCCATGCAAACGGCTTGTCCAGAACTAGAAAATTTTCAGGTCGAATTTCGGATCTGATCAATATGTGACACCCCTACTAGTGTCATCTAATCACTGACCACCATCACTTCTCCATCGACAACCATTACCATCTTTGCATGAATCAAGCTTTTCAATATTTAATAGAAAAGCAATAAATTTTTTAGATATCTATAAATAATTTAAACTAGTGCTTATAAATATTATAAACATTATAAAATATTATTGATAGCATTCGCTTTCATCAAATGAAGCAGCTCTATTCAGCACCCACGTTGTATTTCTAGAAATAAAACGTGTTTCCTTCTATTTTGTTGTTTTGTGCGCATCAGCTTCGGTGGATCCGCCCAACGTAATAATAATGATAACAACATATGATTTTTTTTGGGGCATTTAAGTAAATTATTAAATTAAATTCATGCTTATATCAGATAACTAAGATTTAGGTTTCGTTTGGGACAGCTTTCTTACTACTTTATAAAATAAATTTGTAGTATACAATTTTCTAATTTAAGAAATTTTTGTACTAAGAAAATGTTTTAGAAATCAACAGAAAAGTTATTCCAAACTAAGGCTTCGTTTGGGACGGCTTTTTTATTGCTTTCTAAAACGGAGTTTTATTACAAAAATAAAAAATTTTATACTAAAACTCCGTTTTAGAAAGCAGTAAAAAAGTCGCCCCAAACGAAGCCTAAGCCTTAGGTTTTGTTTGGGATAGCTTTCTTATTGCTTCTTTAAGCAGATTTTTAGTATAAAAATTTTAATTTTTGTTCGTAAAGTAGTTTTTCAGTATAAAAATTTTAATTTTTGTACTAGAAAATTGCTTTATGAAACAGTAAGAAAGTCGTCCCAAACGAAATCATAAATTCAAAATATCTTAATTGATAGTCATAATTTCCAATCAACAGAGCAAGATGAGTTGTTGACAAAACATACATTTTATTAAAAAAATTTATCTCTATGGCTATTATAGTAAGTTGTTTAATTACCTAAAATGTTAAAATATACAAGGTGATTAATTATCTTTTAATTACCACTTAATTATTGAAGGAGATCAGGAAGAGAATGCCTGAAGCGGAGAAGAGAGCTAACAGCCGATAGAAACAGAGTAAAGAAAGAGAAGAGGGAAAATTATATTCAAAAGTAAAACAGTGTTACAGAGTATTTATAATAACTAATGATGTACAGTAAACTAAGGTATACTCTAAGCTAAACATGATCCTTTCTCTAATATCCTCCCTCAAATTAGGCGTTCTGTGGTTGAACGGTTAATTTGTGACGAAGATAGTCGAAGCGAGAGGTGGAGAAAGGTTTTGTGAGAATGTCCGCTGTTTGATCATGAGAGGCGATGTGCTGAATGAGGATGTTTCCTGCAGCGAGATGTTGTCTGATAAACTGATAATCAATCTCGATATGTTTGGTCCGGGCATGAAAAACCGGATTTTTGGCTATTGCGATCGCAGAAATATTATCGCAGTGAATAAGAGTAGGTGATGTCTGATGGAGCTGTAGCTCGGAGGCCAGCCGACGGAGCCAGAGAATCTCGGAAACAGAGGCTGAAAGAGCTCGATATTCGGCCTCAGTGGAGGACTTGGCAACGGTTATCTGTTTCTTGACAGACCAAGAAATAAGATTTGGACCGAGAAATGTACAGGTGCCGGAGATCGACTTCCGATCCGAGAGATCAGATGCCCAGTCGGCATCCGTAAACGTCTGAAGATTAGTGTTACCGGGAACGATGGGTAGACCGAAGGATTTGGTGCCATTGATGTACCGGAGAATGCGTTTGAGCTGATTGAAATCGGTCGTAGTCGGCGTCTGCATGTGCTGGCAAGCTTGGTTCGTGGCGTAGGCGATATCTGGCCGGGTGATGGTTAGATATTGAAGCGATCCGGCTAGATGGCGATAGAGGGTCGGATCAGAGAATGGAGTGGAATCTGAAGGCTGATGTCTGGACGTCGGGGTGATGGGAGTTGGACACGGTTTGCTGTTGATGAAGCCAGCTTCCTGTAGCAGTTTTTCTGCGTAATGTTGTTGATGTAAGAAGAAGCCGGAATCTGTACGAGAAACCTGAATGCCCAGGAATAAGTCAATTTGGCCGAGCTGCTTGAGAGCAAATTGTGAGCGGAGAGTGGCCAGTAAGTTGTTGATAGACGAACTGTTGTTTCCTGTAATTAAAATGTCATCCACATAAATTAGGATGAAGATAGAAATTTGATTGTGATTAAAGATGAGGAGGGAGGGATCAGAGCGGCTAAACCCGAAGCCTTGAGTTTGAAGAAACGCCGTGATCTTCTGATACCACTGGCGTGGCGCTTGCTTGAGCCCGTAAAGGGATTTGTGAAGTTTACAGACTGCATTGGGTTGTTCTCGATCCTCAAAACCGCGAGGTTGTGACATGTAGATATCATCTTGTAGATCACCGTGAAGAAATGCGTTAGATACGTCGAGCTGAAGAACGGGCCATTGCTTGTTGACAGCCAGGAATAGAAGCATGCGGATAGTAGTCATCTTAGCAACAGGGCTGAATGTCTCAGTATAGTTTTCTCCAAGGATTTGTTCATAGCCCAAGGCTACCAATCGTGCTTTGTAGCGATCAATTTGACCGTTCGGCAATCGTTTTGTCTTGTAGGTCCATTTGCATCCCAGAACTCTTTTGTTCAGCGGTTTGGGAACGAGAGACCAGGTGTTCTGTTGTAGGAGAGCTTGATATTCTGTTTCCATTGCATCTCGCCAGTGAGAAAGTTTAGAAGCTTGATTGTAGGTTGTCGGTGTGATGCTGGTATCGGCTTGACTTATAAGGGAGATGATTTGGCGAGGTTTAGAGATACCGGATTTAGATCTGGTTTGCATATGGTGCGTGTGAGTGTCAGCTGGGGGATGGCAACCTGAGCTGGAAGAGTAGGTTTGTTCGGGTCTGGGAGAGTTGGTAATTGCAGTTGGCCGAGGGGGCGGAGCTGTAGTGAGGCGAGAGCCGGAGGTAGCTGTGGGTAGTTGAGTTGTTGTCGAGGTGGGAACAAGAAGAAGTGGTGATGAGTAACTGATTGGGAGCTGCTGAGTAGTAGTGACATGTGGAGGTTGTGATCGTAGCGGGAAGACAGCTTCATGAAAATCCACATGGCGGGAGATGTGAATTTTGTGAGAATTCAAATTATAGCACTTATAACCTTTGTGATGAGGTGAATAACCAAGGAATAGACATGGCTGCGATCTTGGTTCGAGTTTGCTGTTTGAGTAAGGACGCAGCCACGGATAGCACAATGATCCGAAGGTGCGCAAATGTTGGTAGTCCGGGATGGCAGTGAAGAGCATTTGATATGGTGATTTGTGTGAAAGCACAGAGGTCGGTAGGCGGTTGATTAGGTAGTTAGCAGTGGATACAGCATCAGCCCAGAAGTGGTCAGGAAGATTCGAGTGGAGGAGCAACGTCCGAGTGAGCTCGAGTAAATGTCGATGTTTACGCTCGGACACACCGTTCTGTTCTGGCGTATGAGGACAGCTGAGTTGCTGTGCAATGCCTTTGCTGTTCAAGAAGTCGGTGAATTCTCTGCTTACAAACTCACCGCCACCATCCGATCTAAATTGTTTTGGAGTGGCCGAAAATTGATTGTAAATAAAGCTGCAAAATAGTTTAAATTTGGCGATGGTTTCGCTTTTGTGATGCATAAAATAAATCCAAGAAAAACGCGTGAAATCGTCGATGAACTCTACATAATACCGAAATCCATTTAGAGAAGACTGGGGGGACGGACCCCATACGTCCGAGTGGACAAGTTCGAATGGATGAGAGGTATTAGTAATGCTTCTAGTGAAGAAATGTTTATGGCTTTTAGCCATTTTACAGGGTTCACATAGAAAATCAGGGGAGATTTGTTTACAACCGGTAATACAAGAAACTAAGTAGTTGAAAGTTTTATTGCTGGGGTGCCCAAGACGGGCATGCCAGGTAGCAGCAGTGGTAGAGGAAGCTTGGAGCGCCTTGTGTTGAGTAGAGGGCGCAATTTGAAGCTTGTAGATGCCATCAGTTAGACGTCCACGTAGGAGAAGCTGTTGATCCTGTAGGTCCTTAATTTCAAAGCCATGAGAATCAAAGGTGATTGAAACAGAGTTATCCGAAGTAAGTTTAGAAACAGAAAGTAAATTGTGCGTGAGTGCGGGAACGTGTAAGAGATTGCACAGGTTAAGCTTACGAGACGAATCCGGTAGAGGCAGAATGCCTTGACCGTAATTCTGGATGGGAATCGTGGAGCCATTGGCGACCGAAACAGCTTCCGGTCCATTGTAATCAGAGGGAAATTGTATGTTGGAACAGTCGGACGTCATGTGAGATGTAGCACCGGAGTCAAGAACCCAAGATCTGGTAGTAGTGGTGTTAGGCTGAGCAAGGAGTGCCCGCGGAGCAGAAGACGTCGGCGGGGCATAGGATAGGTTGCAGCGATGCCAGCAGTTGTTCGCAGTGTGACCTTGCTTGTTGCATATTTGACAAGTTGGACGATTGGACGATAGTGGCTGCTGATTATTTGTCGAGACAGTGCTGGTAGAGTTGTGAGATCCATTTGTTCTGTACTTGGACGGTCTTCTTGAATTCTTGGATCGCTGTTGATTTTGTGAGTTGGCATAGTAAGCTGCAGTGGTTGTGAGAGGATCGGTCTTGATTTCTTGATTCACGTGGATCTCCTCACTACAAAGGAGGGAGTAGAGAGCGTCCAAATCTACCGGAAGAGATGAGGCCCGAATGTATGTTTTGAAGGAATTGTATTGTGCAGGGAGACCATTAAGAATGTAAAGGACAATGTCTTCTGTGTCAATCTTGGTGCCGGACGCTGCGATGTTGTCGACGATGATCTTGACATGGGCGAGGTATTGCTGCATTGATTGATTGTTCATTTGTATATGATGTAATTCATTTTTCAGCTGAATTACCCGCGACCGGCTGGACGACTGCAAGCGACGTTCAAGAATCGCCCAGACTTCTTGCGCAGTGGTCGATGTGATGACGTATGGAAGGATAGCCGGCGAGATGGTCGAAAAGAGAGCGGAGATCAGATTGTTGTCGATGAGACGCCACCGTGCATGATCGGTAGACGTTTGGTCCGGAGGTGCCGTAGTTTTCCCGGTGAGATGATCTGCATACCCGTTGGCCGAGATGTGTTGGAAGATTTGGGTTCGCCAGATCGCGTAGTTGTCGAGGGTGAGCGAGTTTGGGATCAGATTCTTGATGTTCGAAATGATGAACTTGAGAGATATTGGAATGATGAGTTCCGTAGAGTCGCCGACGAGGGTGGAGGACGGGGTCGGATGGGAGGACGTAGAGTCTTGATCCCCCATTCCTAGCTCTGATACCATGAAGGAGATCAGGAAGAGAATGCCTGAAGCGGAGAAGAGAGCTAACAGCCGATAGAAACAGAGTAAAGAAAGAGAAGAGGGAAAATTATATTCAAAAGTAAAACAGTGTTACAGAGTATTTATAATAACTAATGATGTACAGTAAACTAAGGTATACTCTAAGCTAAACATGATCCTTTCTCTAATAATTATATGATATGGAATATGGTTAAGTTATTAATCCTTAAACAATTGGCTCGTGCTCTCTTTTGAAGAATGTTAAGTGTCAAAATATAATTTTATTAGTATAAAAATCTGTTTGGGACGCCTATAACTTTTTATAAAGTAGGTTATGAAATTGCTACGTGCAAATCATTGTGGTCATTTCGTTGAGAATAGATTTTTTTCATCGTAAAAGTTCATGCAAAACATTGAAAAGTGTTAAGAAAGCAGTAGTGGCCAAATAAAATTGTGGTTGTTATCTGAAAAGCATAGCAGTGGGAAAACTGTTCCAAATAGATCCTAAGAGCCCGTTTGGGACGTCTACAGCTTTTATAAAGATAGTTGAAAAGTTGCTGTGGAGAAAGTAATTTTTTTTAAAAAATTTATAGAAAGCAGTGGCGGAGCCAGAATTTTGTATATGTGGGGGCATAAAATTATTATTTTTAAATACCCTCAAGCTTTTCATTCGAGCTTGAATTGATTTTGGGTTTTTTTTTTTATAATGGTTGTTATAAGAAGATAAATTTTACAATAATGAAAAATTTTATTGTCATGCTTATCTAAATTAATTTCAACAGAAATTTATTTGGACTATATATTATCAGCCTCATCTACTTCAATTATTCTTTTATAGAATATTTTTATATCTAATTTAAATAAAAAAATAAATTAAAAATTATTTATAATGAGTAATAAATGTATAAAAAATTGAATATTATTAATATAAAAGTATATTAAAAATATGTGAAGCTCATAATAAGCATATTTTAAGCTATTTGATTTAAATTTAAATATTATATATAATAGATATGGAGTTTTCAAATTAATAAAAAAATTGATAGAATTTTTTATTTCCCAAAGAATATATTAATAATGTAGAGAAAAATCATTAAAATTGAGAGAAGATATAAGGAAGATGAGAGAGATAATGTGAAAAGTATATAAAAAAATAAAAAAAAATTAAGATGATATTCCCCACACCGATTGAGAGAAAAATAATGTAGGTAGTAAAAAAAAGTTTAAGACAGGGTGGGCCAAACAGTGGCACCTCTGGAAAAGAAAAACATAAAAGGGCTGCTGCTTCATGGAGTATTCATGGCAATAGAGAAATATAAATATTAACGTCTTAGTTTTGTACGAAGATCCAACATGCATATATATAAAAAGAAAGGATGCAACATTTATAAGAGACACCAAAAATTTTATGTGGAAAATCTTAAAATGGGAAAAAATCATGGGGCCTAGCCAAGTTTGAACGAATCCACTAATGTTTGTAATTACATATAAATGTGGCCTTTCCTTAGAAGGAAGGTCTTGGCTCAGTGTAGAAAATATACATCAAGCAGAGTGCATTATATGTTGGGAGTAGGAAGAATCAGTGTTGATATGTTCGTTTGGATAGTAGGACCATAGTCAGTGAGCGATGTAGGTCGGAAGGACCGTAGTCGGATGCCAATGGATGGAAGGACCGTAGTCGGATGCCAATGGATGGAAGGACCGTAGTCGGGCAACGGAGGTTAGGAGGACCTTTGTTGGGCATGGTGGTCGGAAGGATCGTAGTTGACGGGCGGCGGTGGTTAGAAGAATCGTAGTCGACAGATAACGATGGTCGAAAGGTTCGTAGTCAACGGGCGACGAAGGTCAAGAAGATTGTAATTGACAATGGGGAAATTCGAAGAATCGAAGTTGGTGGGCGACGGTGATCAGAAAGAAAGTAATCGACAGGTGTGAGATCTCGTTCCCTTACTGTTCCTCTCTGAATTGGATTTTCCTCCCAGGATCGTCCAGGACGAAGTTGAGATCGTCCAGGCCGATCAGTGCATTCAAACAGCTGATTTCTGGAGCTATTTCTGGACAGGATCGTCCAGGACGATATTGAGATCGTCGAGGACGATCGGCACAGTTCACAATACCGTCCTAATCATCGCCCTGGGAATGGTCCAGGACGATCAGAATTGGTCTGATCGTCCCGGGACGATCGGCCAGGCCGATCTGTGTATGATATAAGGAAATGAGCTCGTTTTGAGGAGAGAGAAATTCATTTTATAAAATCAGATATTTTGAGGAGAGAGAAAGAGAAAGGGAAAAAGAGAAAAAGCTGGTTTTCGGAGACCGCGGAGCGCTTTTCGTCTGACGCTGCTGTTGGGAAAAGTGTAGATCTCGTGGTAAGGACTCCGAACCCTGTTTCTGTTTTTGAAGATATTGTGTTTTGATCGAGTTGTGCACTGTTTTGTGTTTTCGTAGTCTACTTTTAGACATGATTTTGATTTGACACGACTTTCACCGCACAACTTCTAGTATGTTATAGATATGACTATTGTGCACGATTTGACTGTATTCTAGAAAGATTTTATCGGTCGGAATTGATTCTACGTGATTTTAATTGAATAGAATAATATCAGGACATGATTTGATTTGGATTCTTTACATTGATAGTCTTGTATTGATGCCGTGGATATTCGTTGGTAATTTGGGGAAATTTGGAAATTGTATCTTTTTGCAGGATTTTTGTGTAAATTTGACCGACTACCGTTACTCTGCCCTATTTTCGTATGATTTCTGATTTTCCCGAAATTGATAGATTGACTTGTTATGTGCATGACTATTGATATGATTGTTCTTATTGCATCGATTATTACATTGAATTGATTGTTACTGAAAGACAAGTGAGAACCTGGTTGAACGTTGGTTGGAGATGATACCTGTACAGGATGGTGGGCCGACGGGCTTTCCTTTAAATCATAGACCACAGATCATTGATATAACGATTGGGAGTTATAAGGAGTTTTATATGCCGACGGGCGAAAAGAGTGACGACTCTTCTTGATCGAAACCAACGTGCGGATTTCTACAACAGCAATACGGATATCTACAACAGCAATATGAATTTCTACAACAGCATCATTGATAATGACTAGTGTTTGTGCTTGTCGAGTAAGACCATTGTATGGATTTCTTGATATGCATTTATTTATCGATTTCCGACTGATTTATTGATATTGATGGATTTATCGAATTGATTTACTATCGTACGGATTCATTGATTTCATTGATTGATCATTGAGCATTGACCCTATTGATTATTGATTATGGACATTGATATGGACATGGATAGATATAGATATTGCATTGATAGTATGGATATGGACATCGTATAGATTCATTGATATTACTGCCTATAGATTTTATAGATTCGTCATCGCTACTGTTTCTGCACCGTATTGACTGCTTAATAGATTCATTGTTTTGTATTGCTTTTCTCGATTGATTTCATTGATTAGATTGTATTGATTCGACAACATCGATTTGATTGACGGATATTGATTGATTGAGTCGATTTATCGATTTGCCTGCCGCTGCATTGACTGGTTTTATTGACTATTGATTTCCGGATTGCATCGACTACTGATTTGATTTCCGCTGCCTATACTCATTGACCATTGACTGATACGGATTGATAGATTGACATGTATATTGATAGCATCGCCGTGCTTTGATTTCAGTTGTAGGCTTAGGTGACCTGCTGGGCTTTGTAAGCTCATTATATGTGGTTGATATTTTCAGGTCCGAGCAAGGCAACTGGAATGGAGTTTGATCAGAATGTCAGACGAATTCTTTCGCTACACGGATCTTGGGGTCATTACAACAGGAAACAGAGGTCAGAAGGTGTTCAAAAGTTGGAGGGCGATAGGATCGGAAGTGTAACGCCCCAGAATCTAACTTGGAAAGAATGTCAATCAGTTCCGCAACAATTTACCAGAGTTATCTATAATCCATCAGTAAGCAATCTATCAAACATCTATAAAATTTAAACATTCAATATAACTGTCGATTCATATCACAAAACATCATGTACAATACTCAGGAACTACACTATCAATACAAGTAGAAAAGCTATCCAGTCCTGAGTACAAAAGAATCATCAATCTAACAAAAGCACTAAAAACCTGCAGATCTGGATCAATGCCTATCTCCTGCTCCCGAGCCCTGACCTGAAAATATCAACCACATATAATGAGCTTTACAAAGCCCAGCAGGTCACCTAATACCTATAACTGAAATCAAAGCACGGCAATGCTATCAATATGCATGTCAATCTATCAATCCGAATCAGTCAATGGTCAATGAGTCTATGCAGCGGAAATCCATAGTCAATAAAACCAGTCAATGCAGCAGCAGGCAATACGATAAATCAATTCAATCAATCAACTAAATCAATCAACGTCGTCAATCAAATCAATACGATCAAATCAATAGAATCAGTAGAGAAAAGCGATACGAGACAAGGATCTATAAAACAGTCAATGCGGTGTAGAATAGTAGCAACAGTAAATCTATAAGTCTATAGGCAGCAATATCAATGAATCTATAAACAGTAGTACGATGTCCATGTTATCAATGCAATATCTATATCCATCCATTTCTATATCAATGCTCAATGTCGATGCACAGAAATCAATCAGTGAAATCAATGAAATCGTACGATCTAGTAAATCCAATCAAAGTCGATAAAGCAGGAATCTTTAAAACAATGAATCTATAAAGCAATACAGTAAACATGCAATTCAATACTATATACTGAACAAGTACAATCTACTGGTCATGTTGCTGTTGTAGAATCCATATTGCTGTTGTAGATAATACATTGGTTCAATCAATAAGAGTCGTCACTCTTTTCGCCCGTCGGCATATCAATAAACTCCTTATGTCTCCCTTCAATATCAATAATCAATGTTTAAAGGAAAGCCCGTCGGCCCACCATCCTGTACAGGTATCAATATCAATCTCCACCAATGTTCAACCAGGTTCCACTTGCGATCAGTATCAATAGTCAATTCAATCAATAAGCAATTCAATAGTCGATATTAAAGCAATCATATCAATAATCAATGCATATCAGTTCAATCTATCAATCTCATACAATTCAGGAATCGTACGAAAATCGGGCAGCGTAACGGCAGTCGGTCAAATTTACACAAAAATCCTGCAAAAAGACACAGTTTCCAAATCTTTCCAAATTACAATAGAATATCTATAACATCAATACAAGACTATCGATCTATAGAATCCAAATCAAATCAGGTCCCGATTATTTTCTATTCAATTAAAATCACGTAGAATTCGATTAAAATCTCGTAGAATCAATTCCGACCGGTAAAATCTTCGTAGAATACAGTCAAATCGTGTACAATAATCATATCTATAACATACTAAAAGTTGTGCGGTGAAAGTCTTGTCAAATCAAAATCAGGTCGAAAAGTCGACTATGAAAACACAAAACAGATCATATCTCGGTCAAAACACAAAATCTCTGAAAACAGAAACAGGGTTCGGAGTCCTTACCACGAGATCTTCACTTTTCCCAACAGCAGCGTCGGACGAAAAGCGCTCCGCGGTCTCCGAAAACCAGCTTTTCTCTTCTCTTTCCTTTCTCTTTCTCTCTCTACAAAATATCTGATTTTTAATTTTGATTTTCTCTCTCCCCAAAACGAGCTCATTTCCCTTAAGTAATGCTCATATCGGCCCGGCCGATCGTCTCGATCGTCCTGGACGATCAGACCAAATTTCCATCGTCCTGGGACGATTTTTCAGGACGATAATTACTGTTCATAGGCGATAAAAACCCCTACTCACTGACTTGTGCCATCCACTAATCGTCCCGGGACGATACCTCGATCGGCCTGGACGATTTCGTCCAGAAATCATTCCAGAAAGCACTCCAGAAATCAGCTATTTTCAATGCACTGATCGGCCTGGACGATCCCAACATCGTCCTGGCCGATCCTGGGAGGAAAATCCAAATCAGAGAGGAACAGTAAGGAAACGAGATATTACAGGAAGGACCTTAGTCGGAGGTCAATGGTGGTTGGAAGAACCGTAGTCGGCAGTTGAAATTGGTCGGAAGGACCGTAGTCGGCGACAATGGTTGAAAGGAGCTTAGTTGGCCGACGATGGTGGTCGAAAGGACCGTAGTTGGCAGGCGACGATGGTCGGAAGGATCATAGTAAGCGAAGGTGTTCAAAAGGATCGTAGTTGAGAAATGGCAGTCAGGATGATCGTAGTCGGCGGACGACAGAGGTTGAAAGGATTCCAGTCGTCGGGTGACGGATGTCCGGTGGCGGTCAGTGGACTGGGGAAAGTCTGGCGATGGTCGGCGGACTGGAGAAAGCCCGATGGTGGTCAGCGGAATGACGAAAGGTTTGCAGTGATCGGTGAATTGGAGGAAGTCCGTTGATGGGAAGAACTTTGGTGGTGGTCGGCGGACTGGCAGAAGTTTGATGGTGGTCGGTAGACTAGCAGATGTTCGGCGATGGTCGTCGGATGGGCGGAAGTCCGACGATGGTTGGGAAACTGGCAGAAGTTCAGTGGTGGTTGGCGGATTGACGAAAGCCCGTCGGTGGTTGGGAAGAACTCCAGCAATGGTCGTCAGACTAGCCGAAGTTTAACAATGGTCGTGGGATGGGCAGACGTTCAATGATGGTCGGGAAGAACTCTGGTGGTGGTTGACGGACTAGCAAAAGTTCGACGGTGGTTGGCAAACTGGCGGAAGTCCGGCAGGGGTCGGCAGACTTGTGGAAGTCTGACAGTGGTTGACAGAGCGGAGAAAGTTCGGCGGTGGTCGACAGACTGGTAGAAGTCCGTCAGTGGTCGGCAGACTAGCAGAAGTCCATCGGTTGTTGGGAAGAACTTCGACGATGGTCGGCGGCAAACAAGTCCCAAATTCTTCCCTTCTACTCGTCCTTTCCTCCCCTCTCATGAGAAGAATGGGGGCTATTTATAGTTTTCTATGAGCTGAATCAATGGGTTCATGATTAGTTGATTTTGAGGTGCTTAAGGAAATTAAATGCTAAATAAACTATAAATAATTAAAGAATTAACATAGATGGTTTGATGAAGTGCTATAAAAAATTGGCTAAATTTATCCAAATGTCACTCTCAAATTGTTATAAATAGGATCGTATAAACATCCTATACTTGAGATTGAATATTGCTTGGAGATCTAAAGAACTCTGAATCTCTACTTGACATTTGATGCTGATGATCATTGCTAGCTGCCATTGTCATCCGATCAGCATTGCCCGACCACCATAGCTTGAACAGTATTGCTTGATCATCACTGATTGGCTAACATAGCTCATTCAACATCATCTGACCTCCATTGTCCATCTGTATCACCATATCACCATCATTCAATTAAGGTCGTCCAACAAGTGTTGCTTGATTGACATTGTGCAACTATCTTCACCATTTCTCTAGTATTTTTCAGACAGTCTCTAATGCTACTACATGAGACCAAATAAATGCTTTTAATTTCATAATAATGTCTTCTCCAATTATAGCTCGGGAAAAGTGAAATTTTATATCTTCAACGATATAGTTGGTTATTCGAACTATACTTAGCCCATGGTCTTTATTTATTTATTTTTTTTTTTTTTTGGATTTTTCATGTAAAAGCTTAAATGTCTCCTTCATTTATTTATTTATTTATTTGTGAGTCCATTGAATCTTCTTATAAAATTATGATGTAAAACTCTTTATCATTCAATATGAATTTTTTTTCTATATGTTATGAGCTAATATAGATCATTATTTTGAAATTTAAATATGACATATGACATAATTTTTATTAAAAAATATATAGTTATTTTATTTGATAATTAACATTTACATATGATGCATGCCATTTTTTAAAGTTTAAATCCAAGCAAAAATTATAATTATTTTGTTTATAATTTAACTAACTTATTATACATTTATTTTTAAATATAAATATCAAAATATTAAATTTAAATACATATATTTAATAACTCAATATTAAACTGTTTTTTTTCATAATTAACTATTTGAGATATAAGATATTTAATTTAAATTTATTTTTCATATTTCAATCATTTTAATATAAATCAATGCCTTTGATATATATATATATATATATATATATATATATATATATATATATATATATATATATATATATATATATATATCAATGCCTTTAGTATACAACTAGAAATCTCACTTCATTTTAAAAAAAAATAGAAATGCACAAATTTTGATCCAAAAAATATTTTAATTCTAACAAATCCAAATTTTAAAAATATTTGAGTTTTATCATTTTTGGAGCATGTATGAGATATAAAAGGATGGGCTTTCGGGCCACTAGTTCGATAGTAGATGCAAGAAAGAAGGCCCATTTAGCTTTGAAGTTGTTAGTCCAATTAAGAGAAAGGAGGCCCATTTAGCTTTGAGTAAGTATCAATATGTTGTGGGCTGATTGAGGTGAAGTTAAGAGTAGAGAGGGATGCAAAAAAAAAAAAAAAAAAAAAATGAAGATATAATCTAATTTAAGTATGATTATAAATTTTAGATTTTGACTTTGTTTGGGACAACTTTTTATTCATTTACTTTTTAGATTGCAATCACAATTTTTTATTTGAACAATAATTATTTTCACTATTTTCAATAAATTTTTATACTACGAATTTGCTTACTGTAACAGCTTTTAAAAAAGTTAAATCTTTTCACGACAATTTTATAACAACTTTTATAAAAAGTTATTGTAATCCCAAATGGACAATTAGGCTTCTTTTGAGAGAGATTTTTTATTATTTTGTAAATCAATAATAGATAAAATAACTTCTTAAAGCAATTATAAAATAGTTGTTTTTTGGATTTTCTTTTTACATTTCTCATTATTTTAAAAAAATAATTGTTTAAAAAGTTGGAGTCTTAAAAGTAAGAAAGCAGTCCCAAATGAAGCCTTAGGTTGATGAGATCGAAATTACACATTCGATTATTATTTTGATTGTATTCGGGTTGATTCGAATAATTGAAAATTTACCTGATTATTATTTGGGCTTGAATTAGATCTATCACAATTTGACTAAGTTTCAATTCAAACAATTAAGGGTATATTTTACATCAATTTTTGTTATTATTTCAAAAAAATTGTTTGGTTAGAGGCCATTTGAGATTATTTATATTTTATTTGGTTTTATTTATGTTTTTTTTTTAAATATAGTTTATATATTTAATATGAGTTAATTTTCTTTTTAAAATAATAAATAAGTTCACCACAAGTATATTCGTCATAATCAACGAATGATGGTAGCCTATGGTGGCAGCGATGTCAACGACGGAGACAATTGGCAGCTAATCAAGATGAATTTAACATTTAAAATAATAATTTAAAAAAAAATATTTGAGATGTAATTTAAAATGATTTTTTAGCAATACATTCTTTCTCAAAACTCAAATTAAATTTAAGTAGTTTTCATACTAATTCTCTTTAATAACTAATTCTATTTAATAATTATAATATATTTTAAATATATATAGAAAAGTACATAATAAAAATAAATAAATTATTATTATGTTTATGTAGTTTTCTTTAATACTTGTCAGTTTGACATATATTGCCTTTTATTTTTATGAAGAGGAGTTATTGTAAGGTTTGAGAAAAATTTGATGGATTGATCAAATATAGAATAAACAATAATCTTAGTATTTTTTTAACTATTTTTTATAATTTTTTATGATGAAAAACTATTTTTTGTCATCCTAATAGCTTAATTAGTTGCGTTCTCTACATCAACTTCACAACAAACTTTATAAAACACAACAGTCGCCCCAAATAGACCCTTAGCCTTTGTTTGAGAAAATTTATCTTATTGCTTTGCTTTTTCATATCGGAATCATAATTCTGTTTGACTACTATTTTATCCTTATTTTAAGGAAATTTTTATAAAAGGACGTTGTTTTTATAATAGCTTTAAGGAAAGTTACTTTAGGTTTATAATCTTCTTTACAAAAAGTTGTTGTCATCCCAAATTACACATAATTAGTTCCTCTTTATGATGAATGATTGCCTTTGAGGAGATGGACATTTTGATATAAAAATAGCGGTCTATTACCATTTTTTTTTGCGATCGTGAATTTGACTTATGATCATTCTTAGAATTATTTATGTCAATTCTTTTACAATAATTCTATTACTTCCCTCCATTAGACTTATCCATTAGACTTATCGTCAAGAGATGTAAATTACGGCATACTGGGCTCGTTGATCAATAACATTTATGATGAAGGCTATCATTGGACCATCATAAATGACCACCTAAGTCAACCCCACCCTCGGTCATATGAGCATGATCTATTATGATATATTTTATCTAAGAACTACAAGAACTCCTCTATTTTTATAACTATCCCTCAATTTTACTCATTTGAAATATTTCAAACTACAAGATCATATGAGAATTATAGAGATAATTTTCACCTAATTTTTTTAATTGGCCTTCTCATGCATATTATGTTGTCTTTACCTCCACTAAGAGAACTGTCTTGATTAGGGGTATAAATGAGTTGAGCAGACTCGTGAGACTGCTTGAACTCAACTCATTAATGTGCTCATGAGTCAAGCTCATCGAGCCACGAGTTCGAGCTTGAGCCTATAATCGAGTTTGCATATTATACGAACTCGAGCTCAAGCTCAGTTAGGCTTGGCTCATACTCTTGTCAAGCCACTCTTTTAAATTAAAATATATTTAAAAACTAATTTTAAAACAATATAATATATATATAATCATTAGATAATTCATTCATATTATTATAATCAATGAACTCATCAAAATTTGTCAATCTTAATTTTTCATGGCCATAAATGCTATAAAAAATAGATGCTCTAATTTTTATTTTGCTATAATAATCATCAAAATCCCTAATAATAATCATGAAGAGTCCTAATATTGATCATCAAATGCCCTAATATAAAAATTGGGGCTCTAATTTGTATTTTGCTATCATAATCATCAATATCCCTAATATTAACTAGTAATACATATACTTGATGCATCCTATTGATCTTTTCAACTCTATGACGAGCAAGAAAGCGAGGTTCAATGCGGACAACAAGTGGAGCTTGACTCCTAACTATTAATAGTTGCAATTAATTTCTTATGTATTCCATCATACCTTTTTAAATTTGAAGATTATATGTGAGGCTTGTTATTTAATTTTTAATAATTGTTTACAATTCTTCAATAATTTCATTGAGATCTTCAAATTGAACATAGTCAATCAAATAGACCATAGGTTCAAGTTTGACTCAATTATAAAAAATAGTGGGTCATTTCATACTCAAATAGAATTTCAAATCTATTATGAGGGTCAATAATTTTGCTCTGAACTCAAAGATCTCTCAACTCGAGTCACTTCGAAATTATCCATTAAATTCTGAATAATGAGCTGATAAATCAAGTCAATTTTTAAGTCATAAGGTACTTGTTTGAAATATGTTTTGAGCTAACTCATCATTCAAGTTATGTTTCACTTGCAAACGATAAATTTGAACTAATCACTAAATTATTTTCAAATCAAATTGGCTTGACTTGGTGCTAGCCCTATAGATCACTTGACTCATTTCGAATCGAACTGAATTGAATCGAACCGACCCGCTAGGGGTATCTCCGACTAAAAGCCAAACAAGCATTTATAGTCACTACGAGCTCCAACTGAATGTTAGATTCAACTGTATTTTGCGTGACATAACGTAATTTTTTAATTTTTAGTTAGAGAAAGAATATATATATATATATATATATATATATATATATATATATATATAATGAAATAAAATTGGGTTGAAAATAAATTTTTGCATTTTAGAATAGTAATGTATTTGGCAGTGTAAAATGAATTTTTAGGTTTGAGATGACCTAAGCACCCATTCGAAGAGAAATTATTAAGTGCGGAGTGCGGACGGAGAGAACCACCCACACAATCATTGGGTACCTAGCGGTACCCGTCCTCGGTACCGCTAGGTACTCAGAATTTGTGCGGACGGTGCGCACTCCGCACCTAATAAAACGGCTGAGGAGCTCATAAAGAGATCAATTGTTGTGCCGTCCTCTTGTATTTTATGCTCTAATCACTTAGAGACAAATGCTCATATTCTATTTGAGTGTGATTATGCATTTTCGGTTTTAAGTCAACTTATCCCAGATCTGGGTGACTTTCTTTTGAGACCTTGGCTCACTCAAGTCCTGCACTTTTTGGGTGACAAGAGATATTAGTTCAATTAGCAAAAAGAATTTCTACTTTTGATCACTTGTTGTGCCACTTACTTCATTTGGAGGGAAAGAAATGAAAGGCGGTTTACCTCTAAATTTAGGAGTTCTACCACCCTTTTTCACACAATTAAATTAGCGGTTGAGGCAAAAGTCCATTGCTGGAAGCATTCAGAAAATTTGAGAATTCCTTGGCTTAATTAAATTATTATCCTCCTGCTCCATGCTTTTTATGCTATCTTTTTTCTGAAATTTCTGGGTGCTATAGCCACTGTTAGGCTGGTGGTGGATTCCTATGTGCAGTTTCTCAAATATGTGGCTCTTTTGGTATTTTCTGGTTGTTCTAGTTGGAAAATTTATGTTGGCTTTGCTTGGATTCTTCAGACACTGCACGATTTTTGCCCGGCGACGGCTACTTTTAGCAACCTGGGATTGTGTTTCTTATGGAGGATTTTTGCTATAGGACGATGATGTAGCTGCTAATCATCTCCTTGGAGGGCCTATGGGGCAACCAAAAGATTGCTCTCTCGACCGTGCCTGCTTCTCGTGCAATTAGCAGTCTGAGTCCAATTTTGAAGCCCTACTATCTTTTTGGTTGGCTGTTTCTAGTCCAACAATTTTTGTTCTCTTGTTCTTCTTTTGGTTATAAGGGGGTATAGATTTTTGATTAATCTCAGCTTTTATTTGAGTTTAACATTTTTTGTTATACCTTACTTATAATTCTTCTTTTTACATAGTAATATGAGCTTTTTGCCCCAATTTCTCAAAAAAAAAAAAAAAAAATTCACCATTTGAAAAGTTTACTTATATGAACAAGAAATTATTACGTATAAATGTCCGTATTGTAATGTACACACATTATATATACATATTTTTTTTGGAAAATTCACACATTATATATAAATAGTATGTAACGTCCGGACCCAGCACGTAATCGGACATTGGTGGGCCATCTCTCGCATCTTCGGCGCGGGTGCGAATCCTTATCGTTTGCTCTATATAAATAAATCTAAGAGGTACAGATAAAGCAAAGAGGTGAAGGACCAAACTTCAAAGCAAGCGGAGCAGCAGCTCGTCTCCGGCGAATTAACTACCCGAAAAAAGAGGAAAAGTTAGCTTCGGCCGCATCGATCGGAGATGGCCGGAGGAGGGGCGGGGTCAGCGCCGACCGGTGTTTCTATAGAGAGGGCTCAGCTCTATAAGGGAAGGGTCACGCCGTACGTCGTCACAACATGCCTCATCGCCGCCGTCGGCGGATCTATCTTCGGCTACGACATCGGCATCTCCGGTAAGTAAATTCCCTTCTCTTCCCGCCATTAAAATTTACTTATCATCTATTCGATTAGTTTGCTTCGATTGCAATCGATTTCGGCGATAGCGAACCATTTCCCCTCTTTTTTAGTGATCCTTTTAACCTCAGATCTCAGAAATCTCCCTTTTCTTCCCTTTTCCTAATCATTGGATTCTAGATTTTTTTTTTCCAGCTATTTATCTATTAAGACATACAATTTATTCGATATGTAGTGTTAGGAAAATTGTTGTATCCGCATATTTTGATCAAGTTCTAAGGATTCATTGAACTCTTTAGATTTTCTTTATGATTTGTGTCATTTATATCACAATTATTTTAAATTATATTCAATAGATTTAAAAGTTTTCTTGATCAAATTTTTGATATATTTTAATATTATTTACAAATCACTAACTATCAATTATAAATTATAGCAGCGATCTAATTAGTTTCAATTAACTTCTAATTTGTTGTAATTTTATATGATACAAGTCAAACAAATCACATCAAGCTTTTAGAAAACAATAAAACATCACAAGTCTGAGTTTCCTGGAGCAGATAGAAGAATTGTCTTGTGGGACTAAAAGTCCTCTCTCTCTCTCTCTCTCTCACACACACACATAGGTAGTTGTTCTTTATCACACTCAAAAGTATTACTGAGTCATTAAGGTATCTAATTAGTTTTAAATTATATCAAATTATAATAAATTAGGACAAGTAATGAGCCATAAGATTGAGCCCAACTTTAAGATTGAGGTTAGGGGTATGTATGGGTGTCAATTCGGGTCAATGGGTTAGGTTCAGGTCGAATCCGGAACTGCCCGGCACTGTTCGGGTCAACCCGTTTTTAAAAACAGGACAAGTTTCCAGACCTGAACCCGACTTGATTCGGGTCTGGGTCAACTCGTCCTGACACGAATGACCCGAAGTTGACCTAAAATTGCTTGTTTTCGGGTCAAAAATCGGGCCAATCTTCTATTTTCGGGTAAAAAATGGATCAATCTCGAGTTTTCGAGTCAAATAGGAGTTTTCATGTCAATTTCGGGTTGCTGGGTCAACCCGAACCCGACCCGATTTTTAAAACGGGTTGATTTGTTGAACCCGAACCCGACCCGTTGACCCTAACCTGGATTTTTTCCGAGTCGGATTCGGGTCGTGTCAAAAATTGACACCCCTAAAGATATGTTAGAAAGTCTATAAAAAATAAAAAAAGTTAGGGGTGTCAATTCGAGTCAATGGGTCAGGTTTGGGTCCAACTCGAGTTGACCCAAGTGTAAACGGGTTGACCCAAATATGATCCATTGACCCGAATTGGTTACGGGTTGAACCCAAAAATAATCTAAAAAAAGAAGTAATTGTGGTCCTCTTGTCAATTAAAAAAAATGTTTATTTTAAATATTTGTGATAAAAAAGATCAACCATCCTATTAAAAAGATTGCTTAAGGCAAGGAAGAAATCCATTTGTCTCACTCAGGAGGCTTTAACTATCACTTTTATTGAGAACTTTCCTATCAAAATTTTATTGGAGCGATGCTTTAGATGGAACGCAATTGTCTTACAGTTTAATATTAGTGTTTGGTTCTATATAAGAAATATTTACAAATGTCTTTTACTGTTCCAATTTCTTATTTAATTTTAGTGAAAAATTAGGAAAATAAAATTTATTGTTTTAGAATATTTATTTATTGAACAAATAATAAAGAAAATTAATTTTAATTTAATTATTAAATCATTTCCATTTACTATTTATTTCCTTTCTTTTAAAGTTTTCAAATCAAACTGTGCATTATTTAGCTTTTATATCTGATTGATAATTTAATATATTTTTAACAATTGTTTTTTTTTTAAATAATAATAAATTTATAAAGATTGATGAGATGAATCTGATCACTGTTTGATTTAGCAATTTCCAATCAAATAGTGTTCCATTAGATGAATCAAATGATATCAAAATCACATCACATTTGGCTTCGTTTGGACAGTTTTTTTGTTATTTTGTTAAAACAACTTTTTAAAATTTTTTTTTTTTGAATTTAAAAAAAAAAAAATTAAAAATCCGTTTTAAAAAGCTATGATGAATGTCTTGCAGATGAAAGCGATTAATTATAAAATCAGAAATCATCATCCGATAATCCTAGTCAAACCCGTTCCGTTGTACTCAATCAGACGCTAGTCATTACTTTACCTCAACGCCATTATCCTTCATCCATACATCATGAGATTGTCTTCAACTATGTTTTTTATATTTTATAATCATCTTCTTCAATTCCGGCGAATAACTAGGGGTGTCAAAACCAGTCGTCGGGTTGGGTTCGAGTCTAACATGAACTTGATCCACTGTAAACTGATATGACTGGAACCTGACTCAATTATGAAAATACCTTGGGTTCAGGACAACTCGAATTGACCTGCCAACCCGGTTCACGTGTTCGTTTGTTCGGACTTCAAAAATCTGCTCGAGGTGGTGGTATCATGCCCCTTCGAAAACCACAACCCCTTTGGAAATTCACTCGTTAGCAGGCTGAGGCGGTGCCTCGTGAGTCATGCGGCACGCGTTGATTGCCACCGTCCCGTGCTAGCGGGTTAGGCATGGGCGGCTGGGTGCGTGATGGCCAACGGTGTGAGAGCCGAGAGTAGATTAGGTGAAGGTCGAGGGTTGAGTCGTGCAACGTGCTAGTGGGCAAGGTCGGGCCTCACCCGTGGCAGTTTGCACGAAAGGCTAGTGGACCCGGACTCGATTCAACTTCGGGTTGATTTCAGGTATTCAGGTCAATCCGAATCCGACCCGATTTTAGAAATGAGTCACATTTTTGAGCCAAAACCCGACCAGTCTGATAAACGAGTTGACCCGAACCCGGAATTTTTCGGATTGGGTTGTGGGTCTTGTTAAATATTGACACCCCTATAAATAACACATTCGTATAATGTTAAATTAAGAGTAGTTGGTTTAATATTTTTTTGGGTATAATATCCTAATTGTTCCGTTATTTTATTTGGGTAAGTTTATTTTTTGTGTGAGATATTTAGATCAAGTAAGTCAAATTCACACGTAAGTTTATTTTTTGGGGGAGACATTTAGATCTATTTATGACGTATGTTGTCCAATCAAACACCAAATCCACAACAATTTCGTGAGGTGAATAGTGCGATGCCAATATTGTTAAGGAGATTCAAAAACTTCGATTATTAAGTGTATGTTCTTTATTATTAAACTTTAAAAATTAATAATTAATAAACACCTTTTAAAAAAATAATATATATTTTTTGTAATTAATTTATTTAAATTAGGTTATTCATTTTTAAAAATTAATATTATTATGTAATTAATTTATCAATTTTTATTTATTTAAAGAATTAGGAGTATATCTAAATTGAAATATTAATAAATGAAATGATATAATTACAATTTTTTTAAAAATTTTTTGAAAAAAAAATATACAGAATATATATATTTTTGACTTTAAAAAATAAAGTTGGATTGAAGATGAGTTAATTTATTCATATTTTAGAATGTTACTAAAATTTAGAGTGGAAAATGAGTTATTCGGTTGGAGATTAGCCTAAGTCTGATTTTATCTCTATTTATATTTGGCGAGAAAGAACTGTCATGCCTATGTCAGTATATTCCACGAGAAAAGGACAAATATCAATAAATGTGTAATTACTTGGTGGGGGCCCAATGAATACGAGAGCACTTCTTGGGCCCTCTGAAATGTGATTTTAGGATCATTTTCTATACCCGGGTCGGATCGTGTCAGGATGGGCCGGGCCGGGCCGGGCCGGCTTACTAAATATATTATCTTGATAGCAACCTTAAGCAGTTTTTTCCAAAATAAATTATGAGTGGTTAAGCATAGACAATGATCAGCACTTCTTCATAATAGTTATCTCAGAAAAAATATTAATAATTAATAATTTTATTTTAGGATTAACGATATACTTTAAAATTTTACATTATATAACCTAAAAATAAATCTAATAACTAAGCTTAATATTGAGGGCCAAATCATACCAAAGCTTTAGACACAAAGTATTAGTTCCAACAAATTTGGGAATCAGGCGATTTCAAAATATGCACAATTTAAGAATGATATGTCCTCGAAGAATTATCTTGATCGAGCACGAATCTAGAGGCAAAATCAAGTTGGAAATTTCAAAAATTAATTCTGGGATCATATGAACTCCGATTTCAGCAAACTTACTATCGAACTGATCGTCTCAGAAATACGAACCCAACGACACCAAAATCAACTCAATCTAAGCCCAAATGAGTCCAAATCAAGGACCCAAAGCACATTCAGAATGTTCAATCCATAATTTGGGTTACCAAACGTCTTCCAAAAATGACATGCTTATAATCGAATCGAGCGGCTCGACGAGATGAATCCAACGAGCTCAAGATCGCTAAATTCCGACATCATTAAGACCTTTAAATGTCTGACGAACGGTCCATGATCAAGGGATTCAATATCGGCCGTTCATTCAAACCACTCCCGATTCACCCCCTGATATGTCACATATTTACAGGTCATGCAACTACAGAAAATCTATAAATAGACCCATCATTTCTCATGAGAGGGGGGCAAGCAAGAGGAAGAACATAAGAAGGAAAAGATTAGGAGGGAAGAACTCCTCGACCACCGCCGTCGGGATTCTGTCCGTACGACACCGGAATTCCGCCCGACCTCCAAGTGACGCCGGGGTTTCACTTGAACTCCAAGTGACGCCGGAGTTCTGCCCGAATACCATCTAACGCCGTAGTTCTCCTCGGCCGCCAACTGACGTTGGACTTTTACCCAAGTGGACCTCCGCTTGTCGCCAAGTTTCTACCTAACGTCGAACTTCTATCTGATGCCAGATTTTCACCAGACATCTACCTGATGTTGAATTTCTGTCCATTGATGGTCTTCTACTAGACGTCGTCTTTCTGACCTCCATCGTCAGACAACGGTTCTTCCGATCTCTGTCGCCCGCCGACTATGGTCCTTCAGACTTACGTCGTCCACCGACTACAATTCTTCTGACCTCCATCACCCGCCGACTGCGGTCCTTCAGACTTATGTCGCCCACCGACTACAGTCCTTCCGACCTCCGTCGTCCGCCGACCACAGTTTTTCCGACCTCCATCGCCCGTCGACTACGGTACTTCAGACTTACGTCTTCCGTCGACTATGGCTCTTCCGACCTTCGTTTTCCGCCGACTACAGTCCTTCTTACCTACGTCGCCCACTGACTACAATGATGCTTTGTATTCTCACAATGTAATGTACTCTATAAGATGTACATCAAGCTAAGGCTTTCCCCTAAGGAAGGACCTCATTTGTAATCAACTACAATGCTAGTGGATTCATTCATGCTGGGCCAGACCTTATGATTTTTCCTCCTTTTTAGGTGTTTTCCACGTAAAAATCTTGGTGTCTTATAAATGTTACACACCCTCTCTCTTATATGATTGCGTGCCGAATTTTCGTACAATGGTAAGACGTAAAACTTTATATTTCTCTACCGCCGCGAATACTCCAAGACGCAACAAAGAATATTCTTGATCGACAGCTTAGTGAATTCAATTCATGTCCTTAGTATGAATTGATTAATTTTACTTACATAAATATGATTATATATGGAAAATCACTTGTGTTGAGCTTGAGTTAACTTAGCTAGCAAGAAGAGGCCAACTCACAAGTTAATTATATCAAATTAGATTGGTCAATGGATTCATGTAAGATCATCTTATATTTGAAAACGACTGGGGATGAGGAGTAAACTACCACAACAAAAGAAACAAGAAAATAGAAATGCAGCGGAAAATAAAGGACGTCAGGATTTAACATGGAAAAATCTAAATTTGGTAAAAATTATGGAGCCACACCACATTAAGAAATCTACTATGAAAATGAGTAGAAATAAGTACATATATCTCTTCTCTCTTACACCATTCTCACGCTCAAAACATGAGATAAAGTTAAGTTAATAACACTAAGCGACGCAACCCTTCAAAAAACGAGAGATAAAATTGTCTAGTTTGCCTCACAGTGCTGTAGCGCCAATTTGGAGCGCTACAACACTCAAACCCGCATCGATGCGGCGTCACACAACACTGCGGCCCCGAATCTAAAGCATTATGACACTTTGCTCTCTGTCGATTAACGTTGGTGTGCTCGAGGAAACAACATCGAGGTGTTATACGAAAAAAAAAAATTTTGGACGCTTTCCAAGCAGGGGGTAAACCCCACAACCCCAAGCACAATAATTTGAATTGAAGTCCTAGGTAATGGAACAACCCCATTGATAAACAAAATCAAATTCCACATAGAACTAATATAAACTTTTAATGCATCACTCATGAAATTTAAGGGTTGCAATTAGTATTTCTTCATCACATTATATTATTTAATATCATTTAATTCATATCTATACATTTGATATGTTGTTTATTGCGTCTTTTTTCTAACTCCACATCTAAATATGTTTGTCAAAGAGCAAGCCTGCGGACACACAACAGTCAATTATCTTAAGCTCTTCACTTCAAAGCAATAAAGAGATTCCAGAGCTCCTCTCTCTTAGATTCTCCATCCATCTCTGTTTTACGATTCCATGTTTTTTTAGTCAATAAGTTCCTGATTTCGCGTACGAACAAATTCATTTTCTACAATGACAATACATAATTTTTCAAACACTCTCTCTTCCAGGAGGGGTGACATCTATGGACCCATTTCTAGAGAAATTCTTCCCAGTTGTGTACAGGAAGAAGAATAACAAATCACAGAACAACTACTGCAAGTACGACAACCAGGGCCTCTCCGCCTTCACCTCCTCCCTCTACCTCGCCGGACTCGTCGCCTCTCTCGCCGCCTCCCCCGTCACTCGCCACCGTGGCCGCCGCACCAGCATCCTCTGCGGCGGCCTCTCCTTCATCGCCGGCGCAACGCTCAATGCCTCGGCTCAGAACCTCGCCATGCTCCTCCTCGGCCGGATCCTCCTCGGCGTCGGCATCGGCTTCGGCAACCAGGTGAATCATTCTACGCCCACTCGATCTAATGAGACATTTATCTTATACAAATTTCATTTTTTTTTTAGTTTTGATGGAGAGTTTTGTTATTACTAGAATTTTTATTTAGGTTAGACTCTTAGTTTTTAAGTTAAATACTAACAAACAAAATCTTGAAGAGTTTAATTCTATTTTTTTAAATCATAATTCTAAATTCAACATTTATCAAAATTTTATTCAAAACTTCAATAATAACATTAAGCCGTTATAATAACATTTTAATAATTATATCTTTTGTTATATTCTTTTTTTATTTGTCTCTTTGGAATTTTAGTTAGAAGTTTTCTTCACCTTGGTAGTGACGCATAAGGTGGAGCCGGAAGAGAGTTTATACCTCGCGAGCTGCTCGCGAGGTCGCATTAGTTGTCTCGAGCCGAGTTCGACCAGGTCAGTTGAGCTTGAGTCGAGCTCGCAATCTAACTGACGAGGTAGGCTCGAGTTTAACTCGACTCGAGCTTGACTGGATTCGTTTGCACCCCTATGTGAGGTTGAGTACATGAATCACATTTCTTCATTTTATAATATTAAGAGTCAAATTCTCATTTAAATTTAATTAAAAAATAATTTTTCTCCTTTCATTAATCTTAAATCTTAAAGTAAATAATAAACAATTTATCAGAATTTATAAAGATTCAAATGTTGTGATGACAATATGTTTTTATGTTTTAGATTTTATTCCTCCTAAAATTTGATAAATCTTACTTGTAACCAAATAGCTCCTAACTAATTTATTTTGCTAATTTAATCTTTACAGTTTACTCCATTAATATATTTTTAATACAATATTTAAGAAATGTAATTATAATTAATAAAAATTAATAAGTAGTGAGGTCAAACTCTATGAGCAGGCCGTGCCACTGTACTTATCAGAAATGGCTCCCGCCCATCTCCGCGGCGGCCTGAACATGATGTTCCAGCTAGCCACCACTCTCGGCATCTTCTCCGCCAACATGATCAATTTCGCCACCGAGAAAATCCACCCATGGGGCTGGCGCCTCTCCCTCGGCCTCGCCGCCTTCCCCGCCGCCCTCATGACCGCCGCCGGCCTCTTCCTCCCCGAAACCCCCAACTCCCTGATCGAACGCGGAAACCCTGAGCGCGGCCTCGCCGTCCTCCAACGCATCCGCGGCACCCATGGCGTCGACGCCGAGTTCCAGGACATGGTCGACGCCAGCGAGCTCGCCAATTCCATCCAACACCCTTACATGAACATATTTGAGAAGAGGAATCGGCCGCAGCTGGTATTGGCGGTATTTATGCCGGCGTTTCAGATTCTGACGGGGATTAATTCCGTGCTTTTCTATGCGCCGGTGTTGTTTCAGAGCATGGGGTTTGGGGGAAACGCTTCACTTTATTCGTCGATGGTGACCGGAGCGGTGCTGGTTCTGTCGACGGTGGTTTCGATTGTCGCGGTGGATAGGTTGGGCCGACGACCGCTGCTTATCGCCGGCGGGATCCAGATGATTGTTTGCCAGGTAATTTTGTTTGTCATTTATTTAGAAAAATAAAAATTTAAAAATTATATCAGAATATTCGTATATAAATTGTATTAAAATAGATTTAAATTTTATTTTAAATTTGTGTAATATAAAATTTTCATGCGTAGAATTAATTTTAAGATAAATTTAATTAATTTTAAATTTATTATAATATAATTTATATAAAAATATTCTATTATTTAAAATTATGATTGATTATCTTTATTTGGCTTATAAAATTGTTAAATTTATTATAAAATCAGTGCAATATATAAAAATTAATTAAAAAAAGTTATTAACTTATTATATTTATTTCAAAAAAAATCTAAAACTTCATTTTGAATAAGTGAAAACTTATATAAAAATAATTGGGTGATAATATTTTCACCAAAATTTAATTAATTATGAGTTTTAAATTTAAAAAATGAAGTATTATTATAATAAAAAATTAATTAAAGTGAGTTTTTACTTTTTACATCTTTAAATTTGATTTTATAAGAAAATAGAAAATAGAAAAAACAAAATTGATTGGTTAATGATTACATTCATCTTCACATAAATACAAGTATTATATTTTAACTATGACATCATCTATGAACTTTTTTTCTTTTAAAAAAAAATATTTATTTTAAGATAAATTTAATATAAAATTAAATAAATTATTTCTATTTTTTTAATTCCTTTCTTCTTTATACAAAATTATTTTGCAATTAAATAATTTTATTCATGATACTTAAAAGGAGAAATATTTATGATTCATCATTTAAAAAATAATATTATTTATTTTTTTTAGAGTGAATCATAAAACTTCTATTTTTTTTTTTTAATTTGGAAATTCATATTTATAAGAATAATTTAACCTAATTTTTTATTTCCATTTTCAACTAAAAAAATCTCAGTTAAAAAAAAGAGGGAATTAATACCTACAGGCAATAGTGGCATTGATCCTAGGGCTGAAATTCGGCGACGACAAGCAGCTCTCAAAGCCCTTCTCCATCACCGTCGTCGTTATCATCTGCCTCTTCGTGGCCGCCTTCGGCTGGTCATGGGGGCCTCTCGGCTGGACGGTGCCGAGTGAGATCTTCCCGCTGGAAACCAGGTCGGCCGGTCAGAGCATCACGGTGGCCGTCAATCTCTTATTCACCTTCGCCATTGCCCAATCATTCCTCTCTCTCCTCTGCTCCTTCAAGTTCGGCATCTTCCTCTTCTTCGCCGGCTGGATCCTTATCATGACCGTCTTTGTTTTCTTCTTCCTGCCGGAGACGAAGGGGGTTCCGATCGAGGAGATGGTGCTTATCTGGAGAAAGCACTGGTTCTGGAAGAAAGTACTCCCGCCAGTTGCTTGACGAAATGCCGAGCCCAAGGAGAAGCACGGTATGGGTGGATGGGCGTAGCTAGGTAATTAATTACATTATGCTTTTGTGTTTATATTTTGAGTATTTACGTATATCGTACTCAAAATTATTATTATATATATATATTTAACATCTAAATTTTATTATTTAATTTAATAAACCTCCAAATTTTAAATAACATTATAAAAAAAAAAAACTCTTTACCCATTTTCACAATTACCAATCGTATGAAGGAGGAATTATTCTGTATGATCACCGAACGGTTTAGAGATGAATCAAGATGCATCATGTTACTTGGTACACAATAGTATACAATATCAATGCATAGCAAAAAAATGACATGAATCCTGATTCGCCTCTAGACGCTGGAATAATTTCTCCATATGAAGCCTCTTCCCATTGAGATTTTATCACAATTTTTTTCGCATCTTTTTCCTTCACATGCCACCTGTCTCATAGGAGAAATTATTCTGTGCAGAGTTCAAATAGGAAGAATCATCCAGACTGTAAGTGTACACATAGTGTATATATCAATTTGATATATAATGTACATAAATATATATAAAATGTGTACACTTATATGTCCGGACGATTCTTCCTGCCCGGATACCGCACAAAATCATTTCTCGTCTCATAGATACTCTTTCCCATCGAGATCCCATCCTGATTTTTTTGTCTGTTGAGAGCATCATGAATTTCTCATTCCTTTTTTCTCTTTAATGAGATCATGTGGCAATTCCACTTTATTGTCTAGAATTTTATTAAGATACAAAAATATTTTATTATCTAAATAATAAAATTTAGATGTTAAATATATAAGTAAAATAATTGTGAGAATTATGCGTCTAATGATCTAAGTCCTCCCTTATATTATCAAAATTTTATATATGCATTTAATCTGTTGGTCGGGAGCTTTGACTATTATAGAGATCTTAGATTCGATGTTTATGTATGTGATGTGCTTATGAGTAAAAATAAAATCTCGTTTAGATGCAAAATGTTAACGTGATAAAATGTAATTACTTCGTCTGTGATTGTATTTTTACTCTCAAATAAATTAATTTATTCTCATTTCATATGTGATCATTTTTTTTTATTTCATGTGATTATTTCAGAGAAATTTAATATTTTTTTTAATCTTTATTTACTAATAAAAAATTGGTCTAAGAGATCCCGATTCTTATTTTTGACCTTTTCATAGAACTTTTATTACGTCCGGTGTAAGGACGTAGAGAAACGTCCGGTTGGAGGCAAAATCCCGTCAAAAAACTCGGTATTTGCTTGGTACAACTAGGTATTATTTGATAATAACGAAGAATACCGCTCTTTGAAGACCAATATCGAGTTATACCGAGCTGTACCGAGAAATACCGAGTTGTACCGAGTTTTTTTTAGGAAAAACTCGATACAACTTTTGTATAACTCGGTATTGGGTCTTCAAATGATGGTATTCCTCGTTATTGTTTGGTATTGCTTGGTATTTGCTCGGTACAATTCTTTTTTTGGCGGGATTTTACCTCCGACCGGACGTTCCTCTACGCCCGATCGGAGGATGTAATAATTGTTCCCTTTTCATACGCTTATTTGGCATCTTATGTTTATGTGGCGTGCACTGTGAGTAGAAAGCTCATTACCTAGTATCTAAATATTTCAATATTGCTATAGCAAATGGCGTTCTATTGTGTTAAGTGATAGAAATTATTCAGTTGTGTTGTATTGCTAGGAAGTAAATTAGAATAAACATAGCAAAAAGATGATATGACACATTCTAATTCGTCTCCCGCACATAATAATTTTTCATTAAATAGCGCTCAAAGGGAAAAATATATTATTTTTCACAACCATGTGGTAAAACACTTTATTTTAAGAAGCAGTAAGAAAATCATTTCAAATGTGAAGGCTTTGTTTGAAATAGCTTTCTTATTGATTTTCAAAGTAATTTTTTAGTACAAATTTTTATTATTTTATAATAAAAAATTATTTAAAAAAGTAATAAAAATATCTGTACTAAACGAAGGCTTACGCAGATGTTGAACTCCCTCAGCTAACCTTGTAGAATGAGTCAATAATGGCATCAGCAAGATATTCACATTTGGCAAGAGACAAACCAGCCAAAGATATTCTTCCATCTTTGGTCATATACACATGCCACTTGTCTGTCATATTGTCACTCTGCAACAAAAAGAGCTCATATTATGCCATTAAATCATGAAAGAAACTTTACTTTTTCGAAAATCATTCGAAATTTGGTTTATATAGATCCATAGCGAAGAAAGGATGTTAATAACTTAATATAAAAAAAATATTTATAACAATGCAGCTATTCATATGACAACATAAAAATTATAATGATAAGTCTTAACAATGTTATCATCATCATTAATTAATGTGAGTTCATTTTTTTTTTTAATTTGGGTTCTTTCTATTTCCTTCCAAATCTTCTGAACTAAAGTTTCGTTTGGGACGGCTTTCTTACTGCTTATGTAGTAAAAAATTAATTTTTTTTATAAGAAAGCTGACTTAAGAAGCAATAAGAAAGCCGTCCCAAACGAAGCCTAAATCAAAATCAAGCAGGTTAGGCTCAAATCAATATTGGGTCAAGCCAAACTTGTTCGAGCGTGATCGATATCAGCCCTTAAGGTCAAAGATATAACAATTTCATGAGCAGAGCCAATGATGATGATGATGCCCGTTAGAACAACAATGATAATTTAGATATGAATCAAAAGATTGAATCAAGAAGCTACTTGTTATTGAGCTATATTAGGAACTAAGATTTCATTTGGGACGACTTTCTTACTGCTTCTTAAAGCAAATTTTAAATAAAAAAATTAAAATTTTTATACTAGAAAGCATCTTTAAGAAGCAGTAAAAAAGCCATTCCAAACGAAGCCTAAATGATATCAAATTACCTGTGCCTTGTTCAAGCCAGTGTAAGAAAACATGCCAATTTGTCTGAGAATGAAAGACCAATCCTTCTCATTATTGTCTTTCTCAGAGAGATTGTCAAAGAGTCTTTGTCTAACATTCTTTATGCGCCCAGCCATGAGCTCCATTTCTTGTTTCCACTCATTGAAAAGAGTTGGGTCACCGACAACATTGGCAACAATTCTAGCACCGTGAACAGGAGGGTTCGAATACATTGGCCTTGCAATCCTTTTCAGCTGGCTCTTCACCCTATATATTCAGGAACAAAATGATATACTTTTATACTTGGTCGCTGAGAAAATTTGAGAGTTGATATTAGATTGACAATCATTCATAAAACTTATATAGGAAGTCATGAAATGGCAAAAATAATGAGAATGACAATGCGAAAGAAGACGAATTAGATGTGTAAATGAGTTCAATCGAGCTGAAGCCGACTCGGATTTGAACTTGAGCTTGATTAATTAATAGTGTTTAAGCTAGAGCTCGAGCTCACAAGATTGCTCATTTATTTAAGAGAAAAAAGATGAAATAATTTTTATTCAGGCAATTGTTCTAATAAAATGATACAAAAAATGAGATATGAGATTAAAAATAATAAGAAAGCAGTTGAGATATGAAAGACATGAAACTTTTAAATGTTTTTAATAAATTTTGCATATGAACTCTAGAATTTTAATGTATTTAAAAAGTTTTATACAATAACATTTTTAAAGAAGCCTGTTCAAGAATTAACGAGTTGAGTCAAAGTTATCTCGAAAATTGACTTGTTAACTCATTTGAGTTTGGATCATGAGCCATTTTTATAGACCCATATGATATTGATATCGGACAAAAATGAACCCATATCATTATAACGTATTTAAAATTTCATATGGTGTACCTGGCTGCTGCATTCGGAGAGGAGCAAACAACATTGATAGCTCCAATTCTCTCTGAATATAACCCAAGGTTTTTACTATAAGATTGAGCAACAAATAGCTCGAGACCGCGCGAAGCAAATGTTCTAACAGATGATGCATCTGCATCAAGACTCCCACTAGCAAATCCCTAAGACGCAAAATAATGCACATTAAGCATCAAGAAAGCAATAAATTATTCTATGCGGACATCGGACAGTCCGGAGACCAATCAGAACGCATCAAGTCATCCGATACATAGTGGTACCGAGCAAAAAATGTAACGTGGCGCGTTCTGGTTGGTTTCCAGACGCCGTTCGGCTCCACACAGAATAATTTTTTCCAAGAAAACAACAGTGGAACTATGAAGGGGCTGGGGTGGCTCTTGCCGATTGTAATTGAAAAAAAAACTTACATACTATATATAATATGAAAATTTATCATGAAATTCTCCTACAATTATGTATACTATGAAAGCTTTGGGCCACTCTTAACATAAAATTCTAATTCTACAGATACAAGTAAGCATCTCACTTGCCATAAAAAAAGAAAAAAAAAATTGAACTTTAGGAATAATACCTGGTAAGCAACGTCAAAGAAAGGAATGTGGTTCTTCTCCTCGATCAGATCCGCAATTTTTGCCCACTGCTCAGGAGTTGGGTCTATTCCAGTTGGATTATGAGCACAACCATGCAAAAGAATAAAAGATCCATCTTGTGCAGCCTGCATTGTAGAATTAAACGATTATAATGGAATTAAAACAAGGAACCTATAAATAGATCCTGATAGCTTTCTAGTGAAAAACCTTCTAGTAGTGTTCTTTCTATATGGTTGAAAAGCATGAATATTGATATTAATATTAAGTCCTACAACTAAAAGACATTGCAATATTACTCTGATAATAAATCAACTTTTGGATAATCTATGATCTAGGATTTTTAGTATGCAATACAAATTAATCTGCAAGCATGAATTGTTTGCTCAAAACAAGCTATTACTCTTAAAATAACTATTTGCCACCCTAATAAAAACAGAAAATATAAAAGTTCCATTAAGATGAAAGAGTTTTCTCCTCCTACTAGAAACTAACAAAGTGATGTGAAACGTAAATGCCATTCACTTGCCTAGGTGGCAAGATTAATTAAATCCCAAATCAATTTGGGGAGAGAGAATGGAAATCTGAAATTAAATTTTAGATTAATTGGAATTGGCGGGATGAATTTGAATTTAAATTCAAATTTTAATGGGGAGAATTAAATTGGATGAGAGTGAATTGTGGGAGGTAATTAGAGAGGCTTAATGAGGGGGGCTATTAAAGAAATTGGAGAGAGAAAGCTAATGGAGAGGGGCCGGCCATAGAGAGAGGGGAATTATGGCTAACTAAGTGGGGCCCACACATTATTCAAAGCATTAAAGAAAATTTGAATTAAAATTCAGATTTTATTTCAAAGAGGGGTTTCCTAATTTAAGTGCTAGTATTTGGAAAGCTTTTGAATTTCAAATTTGAATTTGAAATTCAATTAATAGCTCTCTTAATTACTTGGCCTTATTTTAGGGAAGCAATTAATGCCCTTTTGAAATTTGAATTTCAAACATGTGGGTTTGGGGGGGGGGGGTAGAGGAGTTTCCAAATAGGTAGCGAATATTAGGAAAGAAAAATAATAACTCCAATTTGATTTATGTTAAAATTGGACTCATGAAAGAAACTTTCCTAATTTGGGATTCCCTATATGGAATGAATTTGAAATTCGAAATTTGAATTTTAAATATGATGGAGTGGTGGAGAGAGGGCTGGCGGGTGGAGGGTTGGAGGCCGGTGGCTTGGCTGTCCCAAGGAGGCCAGCGGAGCCGCCGGTGGCGGGATCGGCTTGGGGAGGCCGGCGGTGGACTTATGGGGGTCGGTGGAAGGGAATTTGGGAGGAAGAGAGTTTGGTTAGGTAGAGAAGAAATAAATTGGGTTTAGAAAAAAAGAAAATCCGGAGCTACAAACCTCAAGTATTTCCTCCTCAAGAACTCACAAAGAGATCTTGGGAATCTCGGAACTCACAAAGAGATCTTGGGAATCTCAGAACTCACAAAGAGATAACTTCCTCCTCAAGAACTCACTAAGAGATCTTGAGAATCTCGGAACTCACAAAGAGATCACTTCCTCCTCAAGAATTCACAAAGAGACCTTGGAAATATCGGAACTCACAAAGAGATCTTGGGAATCTCGAAACTCACAAAGAGACCCTTCTCCTCTCATGAATTCACTAAGAGATCAAACAAGTAGAATAAACTTTCATTAACAATTCATCATCCCATTACATAAGAAATGACCTCTATATATAGGCATAAGAAACTAAAATAAGACCCTAAAGCTTACATAAGACGACCCTCTTAATTGAGGGTAAAAATGAAAAATTCATAATAAAAATTTAAAAATTATAAATAAAATATAAGATAACGGGGGACGATGACAGCCGTTGATCTTCAGCTCCTCGGATAGCCATAGACGGTTGGATGTCCGCATCACAAAGAGAAAATTAAGAAACACAAAACCCGCTTAAAATTTCATGAGAAAAAAAATCAATTTATAATACATCTGAAAAAAAATCAATAAATTTTTCAATCAATAATGAAAAAAAATTAGGAGTAAAAGGGAAAAAAAGTTGAAGTTGAAATTGAAAAATAAACCTTGTACTTAAAGAAGGAAATAACCTCTCCTAAAATTTTCAAATCTCACCCTTAACAGATAAACTAAATTTCGGAAAGAGAAAGTTTTGCATATCGACAGACTTTATTTGTATAAATTTGTTCATATTTATAATCGTTAGGGAGTGGCAACATTGTCTGATAAAGCAACCTCAGAGTTTCGAACGTTAGCTACAATAACACAAAACCTTGGAGTCCTGTCATACCCACAACAAGAGCTACTAGCTAAAACAGATGAACCGGAAAATCAGAAATAAATGAGCTGCAAGAAGTGGAGGATAGAGGAGCTACAAGAAGCAAATAAAAAAGGTGAATATCCGAAAGCCAAACCAAATGCATAAATAGCAAACCAAGATGCTACGGTCCGAGAACCATCACAATTAACAATGAGAAACTGGAAGAAATGACAAGAGAAAACACGGGAACAGGAGAAAACCATAAAAGAAGGAAGCCCTGCTTCACAACTTCAAGTTTATCCATTGTAATAGCAACATCAGAAGTTTCCTGCCCTTCTAAGATTAACTGAGCATGCATAAACTACATCAAAGGTTTCTATAATGGGTGTTTCTAAAAGTAGCATAAAGGATTCATGCTTTTTGTAGATTAGGTCTAATTTACAGTAAAACGCCAATATAATGCAATGTTGTTTATGATGCTTGTCATTTTTTTATAATTTTGATTATGAAATAAATATGCATGATATGGAGGTTTTTTCTATTAAAATATAAAGATAAATTTGTTTATCTAATCACAAGCTTTCACCAACTACTCTCCACATAATTCTTATAAATTTATTATATATCATCATCTATCTAATATTTCTATTATTATACCTACCAAGGGGAGTCATAAATTTTTATTAGTGGGGATACAAATTGATGAATTTTAAATTAATCTCAAATACCTTCAGGTGATTTTTTTTTTTGCTTTTCTATTTAATAGTTTATAGTCAGGTAAAATTTTGATCATTCAAAAATATTAATATTTATTTTTAATAATTTATCAAATTTAATATTCTATTAGTTATATTAGACACAAATCTATAATTACCTTATTTCACCTTAAATATTTAAGTATTAGTTGTATAAAAAAATAAATTTAACACACATATAATGTCAGATTTAATTATAATATAAATTAAAAATAGTAAGAGCTAAAGCAACAATTGCTCGGTGGCCGAATGGATAATGTCCATTCACGTAACTCGGTGAGCTTAGTTCAAATCCTAGTGCTGCCGCTTTAACTATGGGTTACTGCTATACATTTTTGTGGTTGTGGTATGGCCTTTTACAGCAATTCATCTTTGTGGTTGTGTGTGGGCTTTAACTGCTATATGTTAATGGGCCAGTGGGGGTCCATGCCCTTAGGGCCTCTAGTGTAGGTCCGCCCTTGATACCTAACATCATGTACCTAATAAACTTTAAGCTTATTATGTCCACATTTAAACAATATATAAAAAGATAGTTCCATTGTGTTAAGGTATCCTATTCCACAAGCAAATAAGAAGAAGAGGGAGAGAGAGGAAAGAAGGGCTTTCAGTCCAAAAAGGAATAAGCTCTTGCAGTCGATGAGATAACTGAGGAAGAAACTCTCGTAAGAGAAGTGAAAATGGTAATAGCAACAACAATGTCTTCTTCTCCATATTCAACCCTCAATTTTTGCGCCCAATGGATGCATTCCCTCTCAACATTGATATAGAGAAAATGATATCTCCATAACTATCTTTATATGTAAAAAAATGAATCTTTGATATACTCATCTTTTAAAGTATAATGGAATATTTGATCTCAATATAATCATAAATGTAAATAAATAACACTAAACTATATAAATTTCTATTCGGTGTAGTTATTCTTTTCCTTCATCTGATTTTGCTCGAAATTTCATCATTATTCTAACATTGTCTCTGCACCTCCCCCCCCACCTCCGCACCTCCCCGAGTTTGGTAAGTCTTTTTGTTCCTATTTAAATCTTAATTCCGCCGACTTATATAATAACCAGAGAACAATTATTTTCTTGCAAAAGGAGAAAGCCCAATAAAATGCATACCAGATGCAAAAATTATGGAACTTCCATGCAAAAATGTTCAACTTTTCTAACCATGATTTCCAAATATGTGCTCTCATAGGAGATGAAATATAATCAATAAGCTAAAAAATTGTCCTATGCCTGTGGGCTCCGAAAATTCGGCCTCGGCCTCCACTCGTTTTTCTTATTCGGCGAGGGAGTTTTAACGGACTAAGTTCCGGGGTAAATTTTGGAAGGCAGATGGGTTTGTAGATAAGACACTACTCAGAGATTTCACCCTCATTTTGCGAGAACTTTATGATCTGAGTTCTGGTTTCCTATAGGCGCAAGCCCCTATAGTTAATTACCCCTCCCGATCACGAGAGAGAACTTTCGATTAAGGCTAGTCGTCAATCAGATACGTATAAAGATACGTGTTATCTGGCATATAGTAGCAGCAAAGGTTTAGATTTAGGTATTGGATTTGGATTTGGGAATTGAGTTTGGATTTAGGAATTTGGGTTGAAATATTTAAGAAATTTGATATTTAAAATAGAAATTTCACCATCTAGCACTTAAAGCGGATGGTGGGGGAATGGATGATGGACCCAATCAAGATCCCATGGTTCTGTCGTCCCGGGCCATCGTGGTCCCTGGTCTACTTAGTCAGAGGAGGTAGTCGACCCAACCTGACAGAAGGATCCTTGTCGGCAGCCATGGGTTGCTTCGTCCAAGGGGACCTTGTAGATCTGGGGTAAATATTTGTCTAAGGGGACAAATTTCAATCCACCTTAGCTAACAGAGGGCTTTGTACCCTATCGATCATATCCTATTGATTTATATCTCAAGGATTTAACGTCATTAAGGAGCGTATTGGCTCTGGCCATAACCGCTATTTGTGGTGCCATTTGACGGCAAAACCACTCGGTTCAGAGGGCCCCGGGTCATAACCGTTTACCTGCAGTGCCATTTGGCGGCGAAACTGCCGGTTAGAGGACACGTACAACGTCCTTGCTGGCAAGAGATTGTTTGAGAATGAATCCTAGTGATATTTTCGACTAGGCATTTGGCTTTTTGTGAGCTAGAGTAAATTTCAATTTGTCCGCCTCAACAAACTGTTGCGGAGGGCAGATGGATTTTGCTTTAAGTGCGTTGATGGATTTATTTCAATTTTAAATATTTTTGGGATTTTGAATATTTTTGGGATTCTGGTTTTTTGGATATTTGGGTGGAGCTTTGGATTTTGTGTGGACTTTTGGGAGATATTTGGAAATATTTGGGAAGCCCTCCGGTTGAGATCTGCAATCAACACGGCCATCATCGGAGTGTTTGGGGGTCATTTCTTTTTATGGATTGAACCTTGTCAACTCTGTCGGGCTGTCGACAGAGGATCGGGTTTTGTAGGCTTTGAGCCTTTATTAGTGAATTCATATTGTTGTAGGCCTTGATGGTCTAATATGAATGTTTTAAAGCAAATATACCGGTCGCCATAACTTTATATTTGCTTAATGGTTCGAACCCTGTCGACTTCTATTGACCCGTATAGAAGGATCGGTTTCGAACCTGAATTCACTTGTCAACCTGCGCAGCATCCCTAGACGTCACGTGTGTACCAATAACACGCTCGCCGGGGCCCATGCGGGTTTTATAATTATTTTTACCCCCTTTAGCGTACCTATGTGTATACAATTTATAGTGCAAGTGCATGTGTACTTTGAAATAATTGTAGACGCCTTTTGTCTGCTTGTACGAATGTTACAGATCCGGTGGCGTGGCGTAGCAGCTTCTGGATAGAATTGTTCGCTGCTTCGTACAGGTAGACTGTCGTGCACTACTCATGGCTTTTTGCAGGTGGATCATAGTGCACTAACGAATCTCCTGCTTTGTTGTAGATGATTGCATCTATCGCAGTGCTTCTGTATTTGCTCACAGACAATCTGTTGTATATGCAACAAACTTCTTATAATAACTCGTATGCATTTGTATTTGATGCAGTCATTTTGCTTGTGGATAATATATTAGGAGTCAATGGATCTTCTACATCAGCTTGCATGAGCTCCTATCTGCTGTAATTATCTTTTGTACTTGTTCGTAGATGCCACTTTGTACTTGTAACAGGTCTCCTAAGATAATTCACAGGAGTTCACATTTGCCACCAACCTTTTCATACACATTGGTTGGTAGGTATTTGCTTTTGTTGTTGTCTTTTGTATGTATAATAGTTTTTTTCTTTTTAACCCTTTGTTCGTGAACACTGTACGACATATCCATGTTTGCAGAAGGACCCATTACACTGTGATGCATTTAGTATCACCATTCACAAGTGGATTAATGTGCTCATTTGCAAACTATTGTTGCTCGCTATATGTTTTGCGTTCTCTGCCAGTTTCTTTATGCAAGCCATATTTGCTATAATGTTTCTAAGCATATTCTGTTGGTGGGTTATCGTCCCCTTTACATGTCATTTGCTAATAACTCCACTCACTATTGCCTTCAAGCTTTTTATGTAGATTCGGGAACTAACTGACATGAACAATACAAGCTCAATGTTATTTGTATCATTCTTTTAGGGGATTGACTTATTCATCAGGAGCTTTCTCTTTCTTTATTTGTAGGCATGAAACACTTATTGCTTGTTGTAGGTAGACAATCATACATGTTGTATGTGGATATTCATGCATGTGAAAATCTTCTACCATTATTTGGAAGTCAAGACCTTGTTGCTTTTCTTTTATTGCAAATAAATTGCATTTGGCCTTTGTTTATCACATATTCATTGCAAGTCCCCATAACTTGGTTCAAACCAAGTTCATAAGTCTCATGTGATTTTGGCAAGTTCAAGTTCTCCACATTCACTTGAGTTCATCATGGTTCAATTTTTTAAGTTCAAAGTCTCCTTGATTAAGCTTGATTTTAAGTCTTTTGTTCAAGTTTGTACTTAATATGTTAATGTCCAAATCCTTGTCCTTTGAGTTCAACCATGTCCAAGCCTTGTTCACAAGTCATCTATTTGAATTCAAGTATCAAACTCAAGTTCGATTGAATTTTGGTTCATTTGAATTTAATCTCTTTGTTCTATTGTTCAAGTCCAAATCAAATTTGAGTCTTTGTTGAAGTTCAAATGAGAGTCCAAGTTGTTCGAAATATAACTGCTTGAGTTTGAATTAAGTTTTGAATGAGGTCTTTTGAGTTCAAATCAAAGTTTAGATCAAGTCAAGTCCAAAATTGATCCAAGCTTGACTTTAGTTCAATATATATTTTTTTATTTGAGTTCAATTAAGTCAATTAGCTCTTGTCCAAAGTCCAAGTACAAGTCCTTCGTCGTTCTTGCATGTCATCCGAGTGCAATCAAGTCCAGGTCCCAAATTGTTCTCTTGAGTTCAAATGAGATCCAAATGTAGCAATATTTCACCCGAAATTTCGGCAGCCTTCAGGCGTCTCCCCCGTTTAGGGGAAAACTACGGAAAACTGGGCCTTTCCCACCACGCTAAGAAAAGTGTGCATGGTAGATGCCCTCTTTCGAGGACACCGCGGCCGTGTAATTTTTCAATCCCCCACCACGCTAAGAAAAGCGTGCATGGGTATTTTTTTGTAAAAAAAAAGTATTTTTTTTTATTTTTGAAAATATTTTGTAAGCAAGGCAGTTGTTTCCCCGCAAGCGGGTACTTATGGGTATCCCCGCTTCGTCGTGCGCATCACACCGGAATTCCTTCCCACTACGCTAAGAAAAGCGTGCATAGGCGGGGTTTCCAAGGCGATACGAACTTCGAAGAAGGAATTTAGGTGATTACCCGCTTCGTTGAAAGCGTCGAGACGCACTCCCTACCACCACGCTAAGAAAAGCATGTATAGGTGGTCGTTTTGTCTCGACGAATGCGTTGAAACGGGTTCTCGGAGTTTTAGGGTTTAGGAGCTTATACCTTAGCTTTCGTCGTCGGCACGAGGATCGAGGTAAGAGAGAAGTTCTCTTTTTTATTATAAAATCAATTAATTATAATTATCATTAAACAACTATAATTAATTCATTAATCATAATTATTTTTATTGTAAATAATTAATTAAAATTAATCAAAATAATTAATTACATATTAAAATTAATTAAAATAAATAGTTATAATTAACTTTAATTATAACTAATGAACATTAATTAACTTTAATAAAGTGTAATTAATAAATTATAATTAATTATAATTAAGTATTATAAATCACAATTAATTAAAATCAATTCTAATTAAAATTAACTATAATTAATAGGATTAATTATAATCATTTTAATTAAAATCAATTATAATTAATCATAATAATTATGATTAATTAAAAAAAATAATAAAAGCCTAATCTCTCTCTCTCTCCCTCTCGGCTTGAAAGTTTTACTGGATTTGGTCGAAGAAGCGGGTGAGAGGGACAAAGTTACCTTCACGCCAACGAGTTCCCGTTGTTGCTTCTGAATCAAAATGTCGTAACTTCCTTTCCAACAGGAAGAAAAGTCGTTTAGGGCGCAAAGTCGAACAGCCAGGGAGAAGTCGACGGGAAGGGAGGAATCGGGACAGGTAAGGTGCTCTCCTCTCTCTCTCTCTCTCTCTCTCTCTCTCTCTTTGTGGCTTGCGATTAGGGTGAGAACAGGAGTCGGTCGGGATGGGTGCGGGATGTGGAGCTCGGGATTGGGAGTTTGATCGGAGCAGAGGTTTCACGATGAGAGGGGCTCGGGTACGCTGGGAGTTCGGAGGAGTTGAAGAGATCGGGACTCTGGAGGAGGCGAAGGCTGTGGTCGGGTGGAGAGGGGAAAGTAGCGAATGAAAATGGAGCTGCCTCAAAGCCTTGCTCTCATCTCCCCTTTATAGATCGAGTGCAGCGACAGAAACGAGATGATCTCGCGGGATATCCGGACTGCTTCGGCGCCGTTTGCAGAATCGGGTACTGTAGCAGTCGGCGTATTCAGCAGGATTTACGGGCATTCGAACGGGATTTGCGTAGATTTCGAGCGATTTCTCAACGGATACGAGGCTAGTATGATTTCCATTTTTGTTTCTTTTACACATAGGTCAACAGTGCCCTATCATGCATTCAGAATATCACTGCACCGTTGTGGATCTAACATAATTACAACCTTGGAATTACTGGTATTGGTCAGTTAATAAGCAGGAGGCCTAATTGGCTAGCCTAGCATGCAACAGATTTTAAGGGCTATATACTTCAGTATATCCTAATTGGTAAGGTTACATGACGTTATTAGCTATTTAGCTGCACCAAGTATCAATCTTCTAAAGCCAGAGAAGAATACCTCTATATCTTCTAGCATGCCTTCAAAATCTAAACCCACAGTTCTAGGATCATAATATCGATACTCTGCCCAAGGAACCCTGGCATCGTTGAAAATGTTTTTGTGGTTTCCTGTTTGAAAAGAAAGTAGTCAGTCAAGCTAAAACTGAAAGATCCACAGACGGGGCTCCCTCTAGACAATATGGCATGTTATTGAAAATGCAGACCCCAACTAGGAGAAGAAATCAAAACTTTAGCATCAGGAAAATATCTTTGTATGAATGCTGCAGCAAGACGAAGTGAACCAGTTCCTGAAAGACTTTGCACAGTGGCAACCTGAAATAATAGAGTTGAACTACTGAAGCTGATAAATACTAGACAGTTATCCATATAATTGTAAGGAAATGAAACATGAATGAAAAACTATATTTAAATTAAAAATGCCCTTACTCTTCCTTGCTGGATAACAGGACTATCTGCTCCAAACAACAATTCTGCAGTGACTTTGTTAAAAGCAGCCAAACCTTCAATTGGAAGATACTATAAAATCAAAATAAACTTTGAATTAGAAACTGCATGTACAGAAAAAAGGAATCATGAAATTAATTTCATTTGGAGTTACCTCTTTATTTTCTCCTCTCTCCAGCATAAGGTTTTCTGCCTGCATGGGAAGATAAGCCATTTTATGTGATACTCATTTACATATAATGAACAAGTGAATGAAACGATGATTCTCTAGTTTAATATGCAAGAAACCAAGTCTGAACACTAGGCTATTCTGTACCTTCTTGACCACATTAAGCACATATGGTTGCAGTTCTTCTGTCCGATAAGCTCCCACGCCAAGATTTAGTTTCACATCACTTGTATCAGCTCTGAAGGCCTCAGAAACGCCAAGAATTGGATCTGGCGGAGCCATAGAAACACCTTCAAAACGAGAAACATTGACTGCAACAGCCATTCTCACACGGCCAAAATTCTGTGGACAGATCAAAGGCATGGCTCAGCCCATAGTTAGTACTAGAAAGCAACAGCACAAAAAAATCACAAAGAATGAATTATTTTGTCGAAGCAGAAAAGGAAATAAATGGACCAGTATTTCTATATAAGGAGCTGCTCCATAAAAAGCTATGCAAACAAGAATTCTTCTATCCATCTTTTTGCCTCTCTTACTAAATCCACCGTAAACCTTCATTTCAACTAAATCGGAATTGGCTAACAGTATAACAGTTCTGAATCTCTTCACATTTCCAACCATGTCCTCCCTCCACACTCGACTAAAAAACAATTTCCACTGCTTTTTGTTGTCATAATAATTGAAGATGATAAGCCAATTGCGATCATAGAAAATCCTATAATCAAATCCTCCAAAAATTCTGTAAAGTTATTTCCTTCTGCAAACATCTTTAACAGTACATACATCCCTATGCTATCTCATGACGTGATAATTATAGCGAGGCTAAGAAAACAGCATGGTTTTGTTAGAAGAGGGGAACAATTTGGCAATGCAGAAAAGAGCTAAAATGAGAAAACCAATAGATAGAATTGAAACAAACATGAATATTCGGATATTGTTAATACCCTAATATCAAAATGAAGAAGATGACATGATAATTAGGTAACTTCAGCTTGCTTTAGACTTCATGAGTATATTAGGGAGCCCTAGCTCTATTCGGGGGTGCCCACAACTTCAGAAATTCAATGGGAGGAAGGGAGAGGGAAGCCATAGCTAAATTCATATATAATGCAAATAGCTAATGACAAGACCCACAAAAACCCATCAACTTAACCAAACAACCCATTACAATTACTATCCTGATAGATATATGGTTGCCTTCAATTTATGTGATCAAACGGTAACTAGTGAAGCTTCGCGGCTCAAACTGCTCTGCTCACCACAAAAGGTATTCTTAGAGAACACCGAAAGCTCCACCTTAAGCGACCCCATAAATACCTGCAGATAATTTGCATCAGATTATCATTTCATGTCCAGCTGTTTACTCAAAATTCAAATAATCAACCACCAATTCATAGTAATTCCCGCCAGTGATACGTGCTTAAATCTATTCGAAGAGCCATAATTATAAGCCCACTACTGACTTCATAGCACAAATAAACAATTCCAGGGATTAGAGCTGTGACAACTCAAATTCTGGTAAAAGAAAATCAAACCTTATTTAAATAAAATTTTAAGTACTGTTAAATAAAATCGACAAAATATTGATGTAAATATTTTTTTTTTTTTTTCTGAATAGATGTGTTCATTGGTGTGGATAAAGAGAATAGCAGTTTTGGAGTGGGGTCCACTCCATCTTATCATCTAGTGCGGAATTACTGAACGGGATAAAGATTTAATATATTCCGTAGCAAGTTCGGTTATACACTCTCACCCGAGACTGTATAGAATGCCTCTATTCCTGTATAGGAAATTGGCAGTTCTCCTTTAGGAAGAGGCGGAACATGCTCTGGCTGAAGCAAGAGGCGGAACTAGCTGAAGTTGGATTTCCGGTTTGGGAAATAACAACTGCAGGCTGAAGGATTATAAGAAATTCATAAGTGCACAGAAAGCTATAAGAAAAGTTCTGCACAGAAGTTCTGTGTGCTGTGGGAATTCGGTAGTGTAGAAGGAAATACTATAGCAACTATTGAGGTAACGTTGCAAGTGGTGGACTATAGCAAAGACTAGGAATTCAGCAAAATTCCTATAGCAGAAATTCGGCCAGAGAGTATTTCTACGGTAAATCAGGAAGGGAATCCTGTAGTGGATTCACGCTGTGCTGAAGGGAGCAATTGGGAATAAAGGTATTTCTGAAATCTCTGTTTTATATAATTCAGTTAAAGAATTTTCTGAATTACAGAAATATGGTGTGTAAGAATAATTTTAGTGAAGGAATTTAGTAACTGTGAAAGATAGTAGCAAAGTATGCATATGCTAAAATGATTTTTTTTTTATGTGACGAGAAGGCAAGCATACTGCGGCTGATTTGTGAAAGACAGAAGTTGGTGTAGAAATTTTGGCTTTGATAGGTGTAAAATCCGAAAATGCCGTCTAAGACTTCGCACGCTTTTTAAAGCGCCGCGACGAGGTTTAAGTGAAAATTTCGAAGTTGTCAGATTTCGACGGGAATAATTTTATAAAATAGAGCGCGAAATTTCGATCGATTTGGTATAAAGGACTTATATGTAATCTCGCTTAAATTAAGAGATATAATTTTTAGAAGCTCATTAATGCCCAAACTACCCCTAAGCTTTCTAAAGGTCGAATCTACTTAAGTGAGGGCATTTAGGTCTTTAGGCCTTTTCCATTCCTCTCTATTAGGCAAACCGAAATCTCCCCACTCTCTCCCATTCGCCCGTTTTGCCAAAACCGAGCGGACATAGGAAAGGGAGAGGCGACGGGCAAGGCGACGGGAGCTTCGGGTGGAGGGTTTCCGGCGGCCGATCTTGGAGGAAAACATAGGGAAATCCAAGGGAAGGTCAAGGTATGTGGATTCCATGAGTTTTCTCCTTTCTTCCATGAGTTTTCTCTAAAGAAAGGGAATTAGGGCTTTGGGAAAAATTAGGTTTTCTTTATGATTCTTTTGAGAAAAGTTTAGAGAATGATTAATGGATGTTTCTAAACCTTAATGCGAGTTGATTTCCTACAAATATGAATTTTTGGAAGTTAGGGTTTCACTCAAAAATGGTTTTCTTTCAAAGTACATTCACAAAGATGTTTCCTAATGATTCTTAGAAGATAATTATGGAATTTGATTTAAGTTTTATAAGAATAAATTGTGTTTTGTAAATTAGGGTTTTGTAGAAATGAGAGTTTTCTTTGGGTTAAGCTTAGAGAAAGGTAATGTGATGTTTTAAAACCCTAATGTGAGTTACTTTTATGAAAATATGAGATATTGAATAGTTACAAGCTTAACCTAGGGTTTTTTTTTAGGTGAGAGAGAGAACTTATTTCTACACCTTATGTTTGCCACTTGTAGAGTTTGATTTCATAAGAGGAAAAGGGGCGTGAGGACTTTTGAAAGATCGCCTTGTGGTGCACGGATTGAGGTAGGTGGAATGAACATTCTTTTAAATGTTAGGTAACTTGTACTTTATTCAATTACATAGAAATGTTCAATTTGTTTATGTTAATTATGAACTTTTATGGCTCAATTTTCCTTTGTAAGTTTATGGATACATGAAGTGATTTCAAATGTTTCTCCTATGCAATGCTTAACTCATGTTTGGTTTACACACTCTTGATATACACTTGCTTCACATGATTTCCTTATCTTACATGCAAGAATACATTATGGAAAGTACATGGAGCATTTCATTTAAGATTATTTTAAGTAATAAATGCATGAGTATGTTGATGCGGGAGTATCACAAGGAAAAGGTTGGCTCTTATGAGCTATGGAAAAGGTTGGCTCTCACGAGCTATGGAAAAGGAAGGCTCTTATGAGCTGTGGAAAAGGTTGGTTCTTTTGAACCTATGGAAAAGGAAATGGCCAATTTATTGTACCTGATCAGTACAAGTGATACTCCTGAGACGGGTGATATATATATATATATATATATACGTACTAAATTATATGAATGTTTTTCATGCATTGTCATATGTGATTGAGATTAAATGAGCCTCAGTGTTTTAAGAAAGAAAGGAAAGAAAGAAAGGAAAGGAAGAAAGGAAATGTAATGAAAGGTTTGAGCATTTGAAAGAAATTGATGTAAAGAAAAACATGTTGTCACTTGAGCATAACTTACTTTAGAATTGATAATTTTTCTGTTAATTTTCCCTACGCCAAGCATGTTGTAGTTTCTTTTTTTTTTCTCCCTATGTTTAAATGAATTTTTATCCTCACCTATTGAGCTTAAAAACTCACCCTCGTTGTGGGAATATTTTTCAGGAGGATCCAAAAGAGGGGGTTAGATGACTGATCAGCCACCGCGCACCTACCGTCGTAGGGAGACGACGGGTGGCAGGTTCTTTTGTATTTTGATGTTTTGTATAGGAGGATTAGAACTAGAATGCAAAGGAAAGATTATACTTGTAGATCCTCTTTTTGTATGCTTTTGTACATTTAATGTTAAATCCCTTGATTGGTGATTTTTGAATGAAAGAAAAGAGAAAATTTTATGTTAGGAGATTGTAGTGGCTCTTTCTTTATATTGTTGATGTTTCAATTGATGTTATGTTAAGTTCCTTTTAACTTTTACGTCCGATCTCTGTTCCCGCCTCGCACTTGCGAGCTAACCGGGCCGGGTCGTGACAGTAGTGGTATCAGAGCAAGGATTTGAGGATATTGATTTTCATAAAAGAGCCGATAGGAAGATCTTATAGGTTAGAATAGGTGTAAGGTGCTTGTGTTAATTAATGCTTAGATTGCTATGTTGCTTCATGTCTCAGGGCTGAGGAACCAGAATTAGATGCCACTGATGGCAACACAGGGGAGGTCAGGAGAGAATTACCATCTGTAGTAGAGCCTCAAGGTAGTAGCATTAATGCTACCTTGGACTCTTTTACCCAAATGATGGCAGCTATGACGGGGATGATAAAGAATGCACAGACTCAAGCTGGAAGTAGTGGAAGTGCTCCAATTGACAAGTATTTAAAGTTATTCCAGGACATGAAGCCACCATCTTTTGTGGAAGGTGGAGCTATAGAAGCAGAGGACTGGTTAATGGAAGTTGAGAAGATTCTGGAGGGGATGCTATGCCCTCAGGATAGGAGGGTAGCCTTAGCTACTTATGCCTTCAAAGGGGAGGCAAACAGATGGTGGAGAAGACAATTGGAAGAAACTTTTACTGGGAAATCTAGCAGTCAAATCTCATGGGTGGAATTTGTCAAAGTGTTTAGAGATTGGTATGTGCCAATGACTGCTAGGAGAGAAATGCAAGATAAATTCATTAGGCTGGTGCAGGGTGACAAGACTGTTGCAGAGTATGAGGCTGAATTCACGATGCTATCTAGGTATGCCTCTCATCTGATTCCTAATGCAGAAGAGAAATGCCACCGTTTCCTTTGTGGCTTGAGAGATAGCATTAGACAGCCATTGGTTGCTTTTGAGATTGAAGATTACTCTAAATTAGTTGATAAAGCACGGAAGGTTGAGCTTGATTATCAGAGTACTCAAAAGAGGAGAGACTTCCAGAAGAGGAAGTATGAAGATAGATCAAGGCCTGCACAATCTTTTCATTCTGGAAGGCCAAATTGGAAGAAGCCCAAGCCCAACACTTCAGAGAGCAGTACTCCATCTGCTATGTGCAATAAATGTGGAAGGGCTCATAGGGGAGAGTGCCTTTCTGGCACCAATACCTGTTTTTGGTGCCATCAGCCTGGGCACATGGCCAAGTCTTGCCCTACCTTGGGACAAAGGTCTACTCCAGAGGCCAGAACAGGAAACACTTTTCCTCAGAGGACAGCTGGCAGGCCAAGAACTGTAGAGTCTACTGGATCTACCCCATCACAAGGCCAAGCTCGTCCCCCGGTTCAACCAAGAGTTTATGGGATATCACAACTTGAAGCAAAAGACTCTCCTGATGTTATCACAGGTATGGACTTTATTTAATGTTAATGAATCCCTTTATACTGTTTAAGTAAAATAAGCTTTATGTTATGTTACATGCATGATATTTAGGAACGATCCTTGTTTGTAACAAGCCTGTTAAGGTATTGTTTGATACGGGAGCCTCTCATTCTTTCATTTCGGAGGAATTTGTTAAGTCTGTTGGTTTATCTTCCTCACTTATGCTCAAACCCTTATCTGTTATGATGCCCAATGGGAGTCAGTTGGAAACCAACAAAGGGTGTCATGTGGAGTTGATTGTGTGTGATAGAAGTCTTGGTGCAGATCCTATGTTATTGCCCTTGACCGAATTTGTTATGATCCTAGGCATGGATTGGTTGTCTTGTCACTTTGTGACCATAGACTGTAACAAGAAAGAACTCAAATTTTGTATGCCAGGGGAGAAAGAATTTAAATTCGTAGGGGAAAGAGGCATAACTTCTATGATAGTCTCTTCTTTGGTGGCATACAATTTGTTGAGGAAGGGTAATGAAGGTTTTCTAGCCTATGTTAAGGAAGAGAAGAAAGAAGAGAGGAGATTAGAGGAGATACCTGTGGTGCAAGAGTATCCAGAAGTGTTTGCTGATGATTTACCTGGAATGCCTCCAAGCAGGGAGATTGATTTCACCATTGAGCTGGTTAGTGGAGCAAATCCTGTTGCTAAAGCCCCTTATAGGATGGCCATAAAAGAGCTGAAGGAACTGAAAGAACAATTGGAAGAGTTGCTTAATAAAGGATTTATCAGACCTAGCACTTCGCCTTGGGGTGCTCCTGTGCTCTTTGTGAAGAAGAAAGATGGGAGTTTAAGACTTTGCATAGACTACAGGGAATTGAACAAACTAACTGTAAAGAATAAGTACCCTCTTCCGAGAATTGACGACTTGTTTGATCAGTTGGAGGGTGCCTCTGTGTTTTCCAAGATAGACTTGAGATCAGGATACTATCAGCTCAAGGTTAGAGAAGAGGACATAGCAAAGACAGCTTTCAACACTAGATACGGGCATTTTGAGTTTACAGTGATGCCTTTTGGCTTAACGAATGCCCCTGCAGTGTTTATGGATCTTATGAATAGAATCTTTAAGGATTCTTTAGATCTATTCGTGATTGTATTTATAGATGACATACTTGTTTACTCTCCTGATGAAAGGATGCATGCGAATCATTTAAGGTCAGTGTTGTATACTTTGAAGGATAATGATTTGTATGCTAAGTTCTCCAAATGTGAGTTTTGGCTGAAAAGTGTGAACTTTTTGGGTCATGTGATTGGCAATGGAGAGATCTCTGTGGATCAACACAAGGTACATGCTATAGCGGATTGGCCACGACCCACTACTGTGACGGAGATCAGGAGCTTTCTGGGTTTAGCCGGTTATTACAGAAGGTTTGTTGAGGGGTTTTCTCGTATAGCTATGCCCTTATCTAGATTGACTCAGAAGGCAGTGAAGTTTGTATGGACAGATCAATGTGAAGAGGCTTTTCAAAGATTGAAACAGTGTTTGATGACTGCTCCAGTGCTTACCATTCCTTCAGGGACGGATGGATTTCAGATTTATAGTGATGCCTCTCACAAAGGGCTGGGTTGTGTTTTGATGCAGAACGGAAGGGTCATTGCCTATGCTTCAAGGCAACTGAAGAACCACGAAAGGAACTACCCAACCCATGATTTGGAGTTAGCGGCAGTGGTCTTTGCCCTGAAGATATGGAGACATTACTTGTATGGAGTGAAGTGTGAGGTATTTACTGATCATCAAAGTTTAAAATACATCTTCACTCAGAAAGAGTTGAATTTGAGGCAGAGGAGATGGTTGGAGCTTATCAAGGACTATGACTTAGATATCCAATATCATCCAGGCAAGGCAAATGTTGTAGCAGATGCTTTAAGCAGGAAAACTTCTAGTGCTAGTTGGATGATCACACAACAGCATGAATTGATTAGAGACTTGGAGAAGTTAGAGATTTCTGTAGTTCAGCCCAATGATGCAGAGTTTATGGCCTTGAATCAGATGACTGTTCAGTCCACCTTAAAGGATAGGATAAGGGAAGCCTTGCCACAAGATGCAGAATTTGAGAAAATCCTACAATTGGTGAAGGTTGGTCACATAGAGGAGTTTGAGCTTGATGAGGATGAGTTACTCCGGTATAGAGGCAGAATTTGCATCCCTGATGTTGGAGATTTGAGGAAGGACATTCTTCAGGAAGCACACTATTCAAGTTATACCATTCATCCAGGTAGTAACAAGATGTACCAAGACCTGAAGGGATACTTTTGGTGGCCAGGAATGAAAAGAAGTGTAGCAGAATTTGTGGCTAGATGTACAATTTGTCAGATGGTAAAGGTGGAACATCAAAAGCCAGGAGGTTTATTGCAGCCTTTACCCATACCAGAGTGGAAATGGGAAGACATAGCTATGGATTTTGTGGTTGGATTACCTAGGTCCAGAACTGGTCATGATGCTCTATGGGTGATCATTGATAGATTGACCAAGTCAGCACACTTCTTGCCTATCAAGCAATCTGATGCTGTTGAGAAGTTGGCAAGTATTTATGTTAATGGGATCGTTAGACTTCATGGTGTACCTAGATCAATAGTATCAGATAGGGATGGGAGATTCACCTCTAGATTGTGGAGGAAAGTTCAGGAGGCAATGGGCACCAGACTTACTTTCAGTACAGCTTTTCATCCTCAAACAGATGGTCAATCAGAGAGGACTATTCAGACTTTAGAGGATTTACTCAGATTGTGTGTACTTGACTTTGGTGGCAAATGGGAGACACACATTCCATTGATTGAATTTGCTTATAACAATAGCTTCCAAGCAAGTATAGGTATGACACCATATGAAGCTTTGTATGGAAGGAGGTGTAGAACTCCTTTATGTTGGGCCGAGACAGGAGAAAGAAAGATAGTTGGAGCTGACTTAGTAGATGATGCTACTGAGAAGATAAGGCTGATTCGTGATAGATTGAAGGCTGTTCAAGATAGACAGAAGAAGTACTACGATGCCAAGCATAGATTTGTTGAATTTGATGTTGGAGAGTTTGTATTCCTCAAGGTTAGTCCTATGAAGGGTGTAAAGAGATTTGGCAAAGTTGGGAAGCTAAGTCCAAGGTATGTTGGCCCTTTTGAGATATCAGAGAGAGTTGGCAGTGTGGCCTACAGATTGATTTTGCCATATCACTTGAGTGGAGTACATAATGTATTCCACATTTCTTCTTTGAGGAAGTACATTGCAGATGAAGCCCAGAAGATCGACACTGAAGCAATAGATATCCAACCAGATTTGACTTTTGTAGAGGAGCCTGAAAAGATCATAGATTACGATGTTAAGCAGCTTCGGAGTAGAGAGATTCCTTATGTCAAAGTTATGTGGAAGCATGGAACGGAGAAAGATGCTACTTGGGAGAAGGAATCAGAGATGAGGGAAAGCTATCCTCACCTATTTGACTAAGGTATGATTTCTTAAGCTTGTCTTAAATTTCGAGGACGAAATTTTTATAAGGGAGGGAGAATTGTAAAATCCGAAAATGCCGTCTAAGACTTCGCACGCTTTTTAAAGCGCCGCGACGAGGTTTAAGTGAAAATTTCGAAGTTGTCAGATTTCGACGGGAATAATTTTATAAAATAGAGCGCGAAATTTCGATCGATTTGGTATAAAGGACTTATATGTAATCTCGCTTAAATTAAGAGATATAATTTTTAGAAGCTCATTAATGCCCAAACTACCCCTAAGCTTTCTAAAGGTCGAATCTACTTAAGTGAGGGCATTTAGGTCTTTAGGCCTTTTCCATTCCTCTCTATTAGGCAAACCGAAATCTCCCCACTCTCTCCCATTCGCCCGTTTTGCCAAAACCGAGCGGACATAGGAAAGGGAGAGGCGACGGGCAAGGCGACGGGAGCTTCGGGTGGAGGGTTTCCGGCGGCCGATCTTGGAGGAAAACATAGGGAAATCCAAGGGAAGGTCAAGGTATGTGGATTCCATGAGTTTTCTCCTTTCTTCCATGAGTTTTCTCTAAAGAAAGGGAATTAGGGCTTTGGGAAAAATTAGGTTTTCTTTATGATTCTTTTGAGAAAAGTTTAGAGAATGATTAATGGATGTTTCTAAACCTTAATGCGAGTTGATTTCCTACAAATATGAATTTTTGGAAGTTAGGGTTTCACTCAAAAATGGTTTTCTTTCAAAGTACATTCACAAAGATGTTTCCTAATGATTCTTAGAAGATAATTATGGAATTTGATTTAAGTTTTATAAGAATAAATTGTGTTTTGTAAATTAGGGTTTTGTAGAAATGAGAGTTTTCTTTGGGTTAAGCTTAGAGAAAGGTAATGTGATGTTTTAAAACCCTAATGTGAGTTACTTTTATGAAAATATGAGATATTGAATAGTTACAAGCTTAACCTAGGGTTTTTTTTTAGGTGAGAGAGAGAACTTATTTCTACACCTTATGTTTGCCACTTGTAGAGTTTGATTTCATAAGAGGAAAAGGAGCGTGAGGACTTTTGAAGGATCGCCTTGTGGTGCACGGATTGAGGTAGGTGGAATGAACATTCTTTTAAATGTTAGGTAACTTGTACTTTATTCAATTACATAGAAATGTTCAATTTGTTTATGTTAATTATGAACTTTTATGGCTCAATTTTCCTTTGTAAGTTTATGGATACATGAAGTGATTTCAAATGTTTCTCCTATGCAATGCTTAACTCATGTTTGGTTTACACACTCTTGATATACACTTGCTTCACATGATTTCCTTATCTTACATGCAAGAATACATTATGGAAAGTACATGGAGCATTTCATTTAAGATTATTTTAAGTAATAAATGCATGAGTATGTTGATGCGGGAGTATCACAAGGAAAAGGTTGGCTCTTATGAGCTATGGAAAAGGTTGGCTCTCACGAGCTATGGAAAAGGAAGGCTCTTATGAGCTGTGGAAAAGGTTGGTTCTTTTGAACCTATGGAAAAGGAAATGGCCAATTTATTGTACCTGATCAGTACAAGTGATACTCCTGAGACGGGTGATATATATATATATATACGTACTAAATTATATGAATGTTTTTCATGCATTGTCATATGTGATTGAGATTAAATGAGCCTCAGTGTTTTAAGAAAGAAAGGAAAGGAAGAAAGGAAATGTAATGAAAGGTTTGAGCATTTGAAAGAAATTGATGTAAAGAAAAACATGTTGTCACTTGAGCATAACTTACTTTAGAATTGATAATTTTTCTGTTAATTTTCCCTACGCCAAGCATGTTGTAGTTTCTTTTTTTTTCTCCCTATGTTTAAATGAATTTTTATCCTCACCTATTGAGCTTAAAAACTCACCCTCGTTGTGGGAATATTTTTCAGGAGGATCCAAAAGAGGGGGTTAGATGACTGATCAGCCACCGCGCACCTACCGTCGTAGGGAGACGACGGGTGGCAGGTTCTTTTGTATTTTGATGTTTTGTATAGGAGGATTAGAACTAGAATGCAAAGGAAAGATTATACTTGTAGATCCTCTTTTTGTATGCTTTTGTACATTTAATGTTAAATCCCTTGATTGGTGATTTTTGAATGAAAGAAAAGAGAAAATTTTATGTTAGGAGATTGTAGTGGCTCTTTCTTTATATTGTTGATGTTTCAATTGATGTTATGTTAAGTTCCTTTTAACTTTTACGTCCGATCTCTGTTCCCGCCTCGCACTTGCGAGCTAACCGGGCCGGGTCGTGACAATAGGAAACAAAGAACAGTAAAGAAAGAATAGAAGGAAAATTGTAAGGAGAAAGAGGTAAGTACTTTTGATATATATTTAGTTGTATTTTATATTTTTAAAGAGTGACAAAAGTTCTAATATTGTACAATTATAAGATTAGGATTCATCAAATATATTCATGCAAAGAGAAACTTTTAAGGTGACTTATAATAGAAGAAGAGTAAGTAGGGAAGGTGTGGAAGAATCAAATCGTCAAGAAGTTAAGTAATGCTAAATTAATGTGTAAAGAAATTTATGTATTATAATTAATTTAGTTTCTTTGTTGGAATGTTTTATCCAAGCTTTTGAATATGATCTATTGTTACCTTTGTTATATCATGAAAGTTTAATTAAGATTGGTAAAATCATTTAAATGGTTATATGTAAGAATGTTTGGAAGAATGTAAAGCTTTAGAAAATTTCCATATTAATTCTATACAAGTGATATCATGAATGATAATGAAGGCAGATGTAATTGATAATTATGAAAGAAGTTTTCTTTTAACTTTTTATCAATCATATTCTTCCTACAGCAAATGTATGATTATATGCATAATGAAAGGATTATAACCAGTGCAATAAGTGTGAACTATGAATGTATGAATTTTTAATATCAAATTAAGTTAAAGATTGGCTAACCTATGATATGAAGTATTTCTACAATATCAGGTGGGCAAAAGGGACCCAAATATAAACCTGTATTGTAGGTGGGGAAAAAGGGACCCCAAGAGAAAATATACCTGCATAGCAGGTGGGGCAAAAGGAACCCCTAAGGAGGCAAAAGGGACCTCAATGAAATTCAATGGCGATAATGCCAGGTTTTCCTGGGCTCCATTGAATAAGGTTACGAAAGGATATCCAAGTCTTTTACTAATGGAATTTGATATTCAATGGAAACTTCAATAAAGTAAAGAGTAATGCTAATAAATGTTTATGAGACTTTTACTAATAGAAGTAAGTTTAATCATGGATGACTTTCATGTTTTGAGTTATTCTTTTGGATTATTCTTCTTATTGTATTATACTGTTAACTTAATTTGCATAGCTTACTGAGCCTCATAGCTCACCAGTTACTTCTTACTGGCTGTTGTTACAGAAAAAGGAAAAGAACAAGGGGTTGCTGACTAGGGTCAAGTATTACAATCAAATATGTTAGTTTTATTTCTGTTTGAATAACCTAAGTATGTTAAAAATTCCCTAATATGGTTGTTTGGATTTTCTGTAGTGGCTCTGTAATTATGTAATGAGGATGTTTAAGACTTTTAAGTGCTTCTGTTGATGAGTTCACTGAGGTTGATGAGACGTTTTAATTGATATGGAAAGGATTGTTATGAAAAATGTTATATCAGGAAAACTGATATGTTTAGTTATATGTTACACTCTACTGTATTAGTCAGGGATATTGTGGGGTGTCACAAGAGCTGATGCGGAGCATCTTTGAGAAGGCCTTCAGCAGGAACACTGTACCGAAGGAGCTCCTGCGCCGTTAGCCAGGGTGTCTTCCACTACTCTATTTTATTTACTGTTTTAGTGCCTATAGTACGTGAACTACCTTTTTGTTTTCAGTAACTGATTTAGTAGGCCTTAGTTGGAGATAGTATATACCGTAGAAGAGCTGTTTTGATGGTAGTTTTTGGAAGAAGAAAAGAGAACTACAGAAGCTTAGACTCCTATTTCATTGTTTTTCTTTCTTTGTTTTCTAGCTAATTTTCTGTGCAGATTGCCTACATCAGAGTTGGTATCAGAGCCAGATGGCTGAAAGCAGTAGACGGGTGGCTCACGGTGATGAGCGTAGCCTTGAAGCCCTGTGGGCAGAGCATCGGAAGCTGGCACAGCAGATGGCGGAGGTGGCGACCGATGCTCAATTGTTCCAGACGGAGGTGCAAAGAGATCTCCGAGCAATCCTTGCACGTTTGGAACACAATCCGACATTGCGGATCGCAATGCCGAACAACCTACCTATGGAACGACGAGGAAGGGAGACAGGAATGGGTTTGAACCGGGATACGCCAGTTCTGGAGGCGTCCGATTCAGACGAAGGTGCCAATCTAATTAAAGAACTCGAATTATCAGACTCGGAGGAGGAAGCAGGGTATCATCACAGGAGGTGTCCGAGGGGAACCGATCGCCATCAAGGTGAGTTCCGTGTTAAGATGGATATTCCGTTCTTTGACGGAAAATTACACATCGAGGACTATTTAGACTGGGAGCGCGCTGTGGAAACCTTCTTCGAATATATAGAGGTGGAGCCGGCAAAACAAGTGAAGTATGTCGCTTGTAGATTGAAATCGGGAGCTAGCGTGTGGTGGCTTCAGTTATTGCAGTCTCGGAGGCGAGAAGGAAGAGGAACTGTACGCAGCTGGTGAAGAATGAAGCAATTACTTAGAGATCACTTTCTACCTACAGATTACGAGCAAATGTTATGCATGCAGTATCAACACTGTTCGCAAGGAAATCGATCGGTAAACGAATATATGAAGGAGTTCTATCGATTGAGTGCAAGGAATAACCTCAATGAAACTACCAACCAACTGGTTGCTAGGTATGTGGGAGGACTGAAAGATACAATTCAAGATAAATTAGAGCTAAACACGGTCTGGTCTCTTTCCCAGGCTGTAAATTATTCATTGAAAGCAGAATTGCAATTGGCAAGGCACAGCCGCAACGGTCAAGGAAAGCGGATTGTTGAACAAACAGATAGTAGTCGTTCCACCAATGTAAATGTTATTCCTGCTGGCCGAAGTCAGCAGAATCCTGCGGGAACGCCAGTGCAGGGAGGAGCAGGCAATAAAATTGTGGAGACAAAGAACCCTCCGAGATTCAAATGTCAATTCAAAGAAAATCCTTATGCTAAACCCACAGCTATTAAGTGTTTCAGATGCTTCCAGCAGGGACATAAGTCAAACAAGTGTCCGACTAGACCAAAAATTCATGTAATCGAAGCGGAAGATGACACGGCGTTGGAAGAGGATGAAGAAGATCGGGGAAATTCACAAGAGGATGTGGGCTGCGATGAAGGTGAACCTCTAGTATGTGTTATACAAAAGCTACTCCTAGCACCGAGACAAGGAGATAAGTCACAAAGGAGTAGTTTGTTTAAAACCAAATGCACGATCAACAGGAAGGTTTGTGACTTATTAGTGGACAGTGGGTGTACGGAGAATGTAATCTCCAAGGCAGCAGTGAAGGCCCTGCAGCTAAAAACAATTCCTAATGCCAATCCTTACAAAGTCAGTTGGGTTAAAAAGGGTGTAGAGATCGCAGACTCGCAGTCATTGAAAGTTGCCGTGTTCCCCTGTCTATTGGGAAGAATTATACGAGTGACGTTGTCTGCGATGTGATCGATATGGATGTGTGCCACATCATCCGAGGACGGCCGTGGCAGTTCGACGTGGGAGCCACGCACGATTGTAGAGCTAACACCTATACCTTCAGCTGGAAAGGAAAAATGCTCCGTTTACTACCCAGCAATTGGGAAACAGAGATAAGCAATTCCAACCGCAAACCATCCATGTTCGTGGTCTCGGGCAATCAATTACTGCACGCTTGGAGAGATTCATCACAATTGCTGGCACTTGTTGTAAAAGAACAATCGTGTACCATGGAGCAAGCAAATATCCCAGAAGCCGTCAAGGAGCAGATTGAACAATATGCGGACATTGGGCCAACCGAACTTCCAGCAGAATTACCGCCCCTAAGAGATATACAACATAGTAGTGACTTAATTCCCAGATCCATAATACCCAATTTACCGCACTACAGGCTTTGCCCGAAGGAACAGAGGATATTGCAACAGTTGGTAGAGGAACTTCTGGAGAAGCAGCTAATCCAACATAGCCTCAGTCCATGTGCGGTTCCCGCACTGTTAGTTCCCAAGAAAGATGGGAGTTGGAGGATGTGCGTAGATAGCAGAGCCGTCAACAAAATCACAGTAAAGTTTAGATTCCCTATGCCCAGGATAGAAGAAATGCTAGAAAGACTGGCCGAATCACAAATCTTTTCCAAATTAGACCTCCGAAGTGGATATCATCAGATACGAATCAAGCCCGGAGATGAATGGAAGACCGCATTTAAGACGCAATAAGGGCTGTATGAATGGCGTGTGATGTCGTTCGGTTTATGCAACGCCCCGACGACCTTTATGAGATTGATGAACGAGGTACTCAAACCCTTTTTGAATAAGAGTTGTGTAGCTTATTTCGACGATGTTTTGGTCTTTAGTTCCAGTTTGGAAGACCACCTTCAGCATCTGAAACAAATTTTTGAAGCATTTCGACGACACAAACTCTACTTAAATGTAGCTAAATGTGAATTTGCTACTGAGGCGGTATTCTTTCTCGGATTCAAAATTTCCACAGCCGGAGTTAGTGCGGATCCAAGGAAAATTGAGGCAATAAGAGATTGGCCTACACCCAAATCATTTACGGATATTCGGAGCTTCCACGGATTGACGAATTTTTACAGAAAGTTCATCAAGGGTTTCAGTGTAATTTTAGCTCCTTTAACAGATATCCTGAAACAAAAACATTTCCAATGGGAAAAAGAACACCAAACCAGCTTCGAGGCAATTAAAGAAGCTCTATCCTCCGCTCCGGTATTGGCTCTACCAGACTTCGAAAAACCCTTTTCGGTTGAAACTGATGCATCTACGGTTGGCATCGGAGCAGTGCTAGCTCAAGAGGGTAGGCCCATTGAATTTTTTAGTGAAAAATTATGCCCATCTCAACAGCGATGGTCAGTTTACGAGCAAGAACTGTATGCTGTGATCCGAGCCCTAAAACAATGGGAGCACTATTTGTTACATCAGGATTTCATTCTATATAGTGACCACAAGGCACTACAGTACATAAACACCCAGAAAAACATCATGCGAGGTGGATCTTATTCCTACAGAAATTTACTTTTGTGTTAAAGCACAAAAGTGGTGTTCAAAACCGTGTCGCGGATGCCTTAAGTCGCCGATCCGCCTTAATCACGCAGTTGCAGTCAGACTTTTCCAGCTTGGAGCTACTACAAGACCTGTATCGAGAAGACAAATATTTTGGCAAGGTGTGGCTTCAATGTGTTAACAAAGAACATGCGGAGGATTACACGGTTCGACATGGATTTTTGTTCAAGGGTAATCTTCTTTGCATACCTATTCATCATGGAGACAACGTATCATTCAGAAAGTGCACGACGGAGGTTTGGCTACCCATGCAGGAAGAGACAAGACACTTACCCAATTACAAAATAAGTTCTTTTGGCCGCATATGAGAAAAGATGTGAGCAAGTTTGTGGAGCGTTGTTCAGTTTGTCAAATGTATAAGGGAGGTGGACAGAATTACGGCTTGTATCAACCCCTACCAGTGCCCGAATCAATCTAGAAAGACTTGAGCATAGATTTTGTACTCGGATTACCTCGCACCAAAAGGGGAACAACTCGATTATGGTTGTCGTAGATCGCTTTCCAAAAATGGCGCATTTTATTGCGTGTAAGAAAACTTTTGATACGCAGAATGTCGCAAAGCTGTTCTTCCGGGAGATTGTGAGACTACATGGAGTTCCGAGAAGCATCACATCTGATAGAGATGTGAAATTCATAAGCCATTTTTGGCGTGAACCGCGGAAGAGGTTCAAGACCCAGGTCCAAATGAGCTCATCTTATCATCCCCAAACCGACGGTCAGACCGAAGTGGTGAATAGAACGTTGGGAAATTTGCTGCGCTATTTGGTGCAGGAACAACCGAAATTGTGGGACGACGTGTTATGTCAAGCAGAATTTGCTTTTAATTCTATGCCGAACCGCTCCACTAGTATGTGCCCTTTTAGTATTGTTTATACTAAAGAACCAAACGCTGCTTTAGATGTTGCAGCCATTCCGAATTGCAAGAGCAAAGCAGCTGCAACTATGGTGGATCAATTCTCATAGTTGTTGGCGAAGGTTCGCTTGAAGCTAGAAGAATCTAATGCTAAGTACAAATTGGATGCGGACAGTCACAAAAGAAGGAAGGTTTTTAATTCAGGAGACCTTGTGTGGGTATGAATGAAGAAGGAGAGGCTACCGGCAGGATCCTACCACAAGTTGGGACAGAAGAAGTTCGGACCGTTTGAGGTCGCCGTATCAATGACAACGCGTACGTGATCCAGTTGCCAGATGCATTCAACACGCCCAATACTTTTAATGTTGCAGATTTGTATCCTTATCACGCCCCGGACGACAATTCCGAAGGATCTAGAGTTGGGCTGCAACTCTTTGGGGAGGGGACGCATGATGCGGAGCATCTTTGAGAAGGCCTTCAGCAGGAACACTGTACCGAAGGAGCTCCTGCGCCGTTAGCCAGGGCGCCTTCCACTACTCTATTTTATTTACTGTTTTAGTGCCTATAGTACGTGAACTACCTTTTTGTTTTCAGTAACTGATTTAGTAGGCCTTAGTTTGAGATAGTATATACCGTAGAAGAGCTGTTTTGATGGTAGTTTTTGGAAGAAGAAAAGAGAACTACATAAGCTTAGACTCCTGTTTCATTGTTTTTCTTTCTCTGTTTTCTAGCTAATTTTCTGTGCAGATTGCCTACATCAAGAGCTCTGTTCCATGCCGCGTGACCATGAAAAAGATTCAAAACCTCTCAACAATTTCAAAATCGAATCAATAAATTCAGATGCTACGATGCCAAATTTGCTAACCAATCCAATTCCGTCACAAACTGCTTGAATAAACCATTCTTATAGCTTACAAAGCTCAGGATCTCGCATCCAGGAATGAAAAATAGGAGTTACCTTTCCCTGGAGAAAAAAATCTCTGCCTCTCCTTCCAGCAGCAGGTCCAAGCTTCTACCCATTTCGCAGAGACAAACAAACTCCTCAATAAGACACTTGAAGATTAAATCTACATACAAAAGAACAGTCATCAACACAGATAACCATACATTGGGTTTCCCCATGAAGGCCGCCGGCGAGCAGCGGCCAGTGGAGAGCATCGTCGACGAAGACATCCGATTCGATCGAGCAAAAAGGCGGACGGATTCACCGATCAAAGGAAATCCTCCTGCTGTGGATTATATATATAAACCCTCTAATTCGTATAGTTACACTGAGCTCGCTTTCTCGTGAGAATGTGGAGGAAGATAAACAAAGGCAGGCAGGCAATCCGGTTACCGCTAACTCGGTTTATCCGCCAGATTGGATGGTCTCCTTATTCGAGGTAGATATAAGTAAACTATGACCGAGAAAAGAGAGTAACGTCCAAATGAACGGCTTTGATTTTGGCATAATAAGCTGATATTAATGAAATAAAAATACATGCAATTAATAAATTTTATTACTATAAAAATATATTATTTATGAGTTTATGAATATTATTTTCTATTTTCTCAATAAATCTTACTTGGCTAATGAATTACATTGGCATTTAATTAATAATTATGGAGTAGTTTTTAATCAATTTAAAATTAAAAAAAGATTATAATTAAAAAAAATATTTTTATTTTCTCAAGAAAATTGAAACAAAAAATGTAAAATTATTTCACAATTTTACTATTTTAAAATTTTAATTTAAAGCTTTATTTGGGATACATTTTTTATTGCTTAAAATAATTTTTTAAAGTGAATGAAGAAAACAAATTTTTAGTAAAGTTTTTTTTTTTAAATTAAGAATCAAATAAAAATTGTGATTATAAATTGAAAAGCAAAATAATAAGAAAGCTATTTAAAATAAAATCTAAGATTTAAGCTTCGTTTGGGACGGTTATTTTACTGCTTTCTAAAACGGAGTTTTAGTACAAATTTTTTTATTTTTGTCTTAAAACTCCGTTTTAAAAAGCAATAAAAAAGCCGTCCCAAACGAAGCCTTAATTTGAGATGACTTTCCTACGGCTTCTTAAAGCAGTTTGTTGGAATAAAATTTATAATTTTTATATTAAAAAATTATTTTAAAAAATAATAAAAAAGTCATTTCAAACAAAATCTAAGGCTTCGTTTGGGACGGCTTTTTTATTGCTTTCTAAAACGGAGTTTTAATACAATTTTTTTTATTTTTGTACTAAAACTTCGTTTTAGAAAGCAATGAAAAAACCGTCCCAAATAAAGCCTAAGATTTCATTTGGGACAGCTTAATTATTGTTTTATAGAAAATTGCTTTAAAAAGCATTTCCAAATGAAACAAAAAATTTTTACGGCTTTCGATTAATTAGTTGATAGTTGACTATTAGCCAAAGCTTGAAGCCTTTTATTAAATAAAAATTAATTAAAAATTTGTTTCTGATTAGCAATTATAAACTGGCAAAGTGCAGTTTTTGTGTGGCCAATCCTGTAACTCGTTGGACATGTTAAAACCCCTGTGCCCATTCCTGAAGCCATAGCAACCGCGGTTTCCCGCCAAATCCCTTCCTTCCCGCCAAACTGAGCTTCAAGGGAGCCCTTAGCTGTGTAACCTGTGTTCGCCGTCTTCCCTTTCCCCCGTATTATCTCGCCAAACGGAAGAATCGAGACTAATAGATCGTTTATAGATCGAGCGGGGCAGAGAGATGTCAGGTTGGGATGAGGGTGCAGTGTTCTACAGCGACCAGGCTCAGTTTCCACGCGGCGGTGGTGATCCTGACCATGGCTCCCTTACACGCCACGCTGCTCTTCGCAAGTTCAAGGAGTTCATCCGCGGCTTCTCCGGCGAGAAGGGCGAGTTCCGCTATCGGTATTCTTTCTGTCCTCGGCCTCCTTTCGTCACTCATTGAATGTCTTTGCTCTTACCCTTTCGATTGCAGCGAGAGTCTGGTCCACAATCCCGACCACCTCACCATTGCAATGGAGGACATGAACTCCTTTGATGCCGATCTTGCTGACAAGATCCGAAAGCTTCCAGCTGATTATTTGCCCCTGGTATGCGTCATTTTCATTCTAAGTTTTGAGTTTAGGGTTTACTTTCCGCTTGTGATGTGATAGGTCCGGCCTTTTATAATGTTTTGAAGTTGGAAAGTGCGGCTGCTGAGGTGCTGGCGAGCCTTCGTTCGAAAATTGCCAGCGAGACGGGGGAGATGGAGGAGCCTGTCACAGGAGATGTCCAGATTTTCCTCTCATCGAAGGAGAACCCCGTTTCCATGCGTTCTATTGGGGTATGTATGTAAATTTCCCTTTATATTATTAAGTCATTTTCGTTTGGATGAAACGAAACTGCAAAGGGGGACTTTTCTTTTAATGAAATTCTCTGCCAAGCAAAATTATTTTTGCCATTTACCTACATCTTGTTTAATTGAATGCAAGAATTTACTTCATCTGGAAGCACTAAACCCTAAACCCTAAACATGCAGAGGAAGTCTGCGATCTGGCCATGTAAAGATTCAGTAAAAACATATCCAAGCAAAGGATGTCATTTGAAATCTAGATTTTTGTTTATGATATTCTATTGAAGAATCACAGAAGTGAAAATATTACAATCCTTTAGTATCCATTGCCAGACGGCTTTGTTTCTGCAGTTTCTACTTAGATCCCCCAATTCTTCATTTATAAAGTTGATAAATTTTATCCTATTGTGTGCTTTGATTTAGGCTGAGTACATGTCTAAGCTTGTCAAGATTGCCGGGATCACAATTGCAGCTTCTCGAGTAAAGGCCAAGGCAACATATGTAACCCTTCTTTGCAAGAACTGCAAGAATATCAAAACTGTGGCTTGCCGTCCTGGACTTGGCGGTGCCATTGTTCCAAGATCCTGTGATCATGTTCCTCAAGTAAGCCACCAGTAAGCAAAATCGCCATTGCCATTTTTCTAACAATGTGATTATATATTGAAAGTGAGTTTCTTTCTATAGCCCGGGGAAGAGCCTTGTCCCTTGGATCCTTGGATTGTTGCTCCTGATAAGAGCAAATATGTGGATCTTCAGACACTTAAGCTGCAAGAAAATCCAGAGGTTAGTAACCTTCTTCTATTAAGTTTATTCTTTTAGAAGAAAGCTAAATATTTCTTTTCGATTTGAAGGATGTCCCAACTGGAGAACTTCCTAGAAACGTGCTCCTGTCAGTGGATCGTCACCTGGTCCAATCTGTTGTTCCAGGCACAAGGTTGACAGTTATAGGCATATTTAGTGTATTTCAAGCGTCTGCAACGTAAGATACTCGGGATTTTATTAAAGAAGGGATTTTTATATACATAACATCTAAAACTAGTTTAGGTGTTAAATGTGTATTTTCAATAGTTTTAGATGTTATGTATATAAAAATCCCTAAATTTTAATAAGTCTGACCAGGCTTGGTATTAATATTTTTGGCTATTTGCAGTCAGAAAGGAGCTGTTGGAGTTAAACAACCTTATATTAGGGTTGTTGGCATGGAACAAACACGTGAAATGAACACAAATGGGCCTTCCACCTTCACTTTAGATGAGGTATATTTCCTCCTGAAGTAAATTTTTACTGACTAATGATTCTCACAATGATGCTAGTATAATGGCGCCATACTATGTAGGAGTTGGAGTTTAAAGAATTTGCCCAGAGGCCTGATGCTTACGCTAAGTTATGCTCTATGATTGGTCCATCAATTTATGGGCATCCTGATGTGAAGAAGGCCATTGCTTGCCTGTTATTTGGAGGTTCAAAGAAGGTATGAAGAAGGGATCGTTTTCCCAAGTTGTAAGATGAGAAAGAAAAACTAAATTACATGAGATGTATTTTGTTTTCACATACAGAGGTTGCCAGATGGGGTGCGTCTAAGAGGAGATACACATGTCCTACTATTGGGTGACCCATCAACTGCAAAATCTCAGGTTCTTTTATTATTATTTTTAACTGAGGCTTCGGGACGATTTTTTATTTATTCTTAAAGCAGCTTTCTAGTATACAAATTTTAATTTTCGTGTACTAATAAGCTGCTTTAAGAAGCAATAGAAAAGCCGTCCCAAACGAAGTCTGAATCTTGAGATCATCCTTAGGATTTGATTTTAGGTATATAGTTTTTCTTTTCCTTTTTATGTGTCAAAAGAAAGATTGTATGTGGCTTGGAATTAAGATGAATGCTCCTGTTCTTCAATCTGCAAATCATTCTGTGTTGATTGCCTATTTGGTTCATATCTTTTCTGATATCTGTTTTTTTTTAATCAAGTTTCTCAAATTTGTGGAGAAAACTGCTCCAATTGCCGTCTATACTTCAGGAAAAGGTTCATCTGCTGCTGGTCTCACTGCTTCTGTTATCCGTGAAAGTAGTTCTGTAAGTATCTAAAAAGGGCAGTTGTAATTCAATATTTTTTAGAGTTTTTTGTACAATTGCTTTCTCTCTTAATGTTCTCAGAGAGAATTCTATCTGGAAGGAGGGGCCATGGTTTTGGCAGATGGTGGGGTTGTCTGCATTGATGAATTTGACAAAATGAGGCCTGAAGACAGGTATAGTTTACTGTAGTAGTACTAACCTATTGTTGATTTTAGATGTTCTCTTCTGTGCTATTTATTGTAGAAAATTTTTGCATCTGTAGGGTTGCTATACATGAAGCCATGGAACAGCAAACTATATCCATTGCAAAAGCAGGAATTACTACAGTTCTGAATTCTAGAACATCTGTACTTGCAGCTGCTAACCCTCCATCTGGGCGTTATGATGATCTGAAGGTCTTGAAGCTATCCTCTATTAAATCACATATTTTGTTTGATTCAACTTTCATACCATAACATTTCTAGAAATTCCGATTCATTTCCTTTCAGACTGCACAAGACAACATTGATTTGCAAACTACAATCCTTTCGAGATTTGATCTGATCTTCATTGTTAAAGATGTTAGATCGTATGACCAAGACAAGGTAAAAATGATACTTTTGCATATGGATGGTTGCATGGATAACATAAAAAAAAAATTATTTATAAAACTAACATTCTTTTTTTTTTTTTTGAACTACATGTGCTTGCATGTTATCTGTATAAATAGCTAATTATTAAACTTCTGAGAATTTGACAAAAAGAAAAATACTAGTTGGGGCTCTGCTTTATATTTGGATAAGATGTATGAAGTTACCTATTTTCTTTTTATACTAGAAAAACAGTAATGAATTGAACATTTTCGTGCAGCTAATTGCTGGTCATATTATAAAAGTTCATGCCAGTGGTGCTGCAGCAGCCATGACAGATGATTCAATCGAAGGAGAAAATTGGTTGAAGAGGTATTAATATGGTTCATATAATTGTTCTACGCTTCCTAAGTATTGGGCTCCCTTAACTTGTTTGGGTCAACAATCCATATGACCTCTGTATCCATCTATTAACTTGAATCCAACAGGTACATTGAGTATTGTAGAGGTAGCTGTCAACCAAGGCTATCAGAAAAGGCTGCTGAAATGCTACAAAACAAGTATGTAGAGATCAGACAGGTGCGCTGAGCGTGTATATTTTAGAATGAAAGATACTCCCAAATCGATATATATCCATGCTTTCCAATGTCAAGTTCATATTGGATTTTTGTGTTGCAGAGAATGAGACAGCAGGCTCATGAAACAGGGAGATCTTCTGCGGTTCCTATTACAGTGAGGCAGCTCGAAGCAATCATACGGTTGAGTGAGGCTCTAGCAAAAATGAGACTGTAAGCGTCAGTTCTTTCATGAAATTTTCATTTTGTATGAAGCTCTTAGTTTAATTACTTATTTGATGAATTAGTCATTTTTGTCATTTTGTATAAAGCTCATTCAACTTGAATTATGGAGGTTAACATTAGACTCTAAAGTTTTTCACTTGAGTAGATCTAAAACTGAATATATGGAGTGTAATTTTAGTAGTAATAGACCTAGTTAGGGGATTGTGACTTTGGACAATCAAGTCATTAATAAGAGTACACGTTTTAGATATCTTGGATCTATTGTTCAGAGTGATGGAGATATTATCAGTAGAATTCAAGTTGGATGGTTGAAATGGAGGAATGCATCGGATTTGTTGTGTGATAGAAAAGTCCCTCTCGAACTTAAAGGAAAATTCTATAAGATGGTGGTAAGACCTGCAATATTTTACGGTGCCGAATGTTGGCCATTAAAAGAGTAACATAATACTAAGTTAAGTGTTGCATAGATGAGGATGCTCAGGTGGATGACTGGCTTTACCCTTAGAGATAGGATGCGAAATGAGCATATACGTGAAAAAGTTGGAGTAGCTCCTATGGAAGATAAGATTAGAGAGAGTCGCCTTAGATGGTCTGGTCACCTAAAATGGCGGCCTTCCTTCGATGACCCGGTTAGAAAAGTAGAGGTATTAGATTTATAACTTATGTTAAGAAAGGTAGAGGTAGACCTAAAAAGACTTGGTTAGAAAATATTAGAAATGATCTTTCTTTATTAGATTTAAATGATAATTTGACTTTTAACATGACACAATAAAGAAAAAAGATTCATGTAGCTGACCCCACGTAGTGGGACAAAGGCTTGATATTGTTGTTGTTGTTGTTGTATAAAGCTCATTCATGACTTTGTCATTTTACATATAGGATTATAACCAAATTAATGTGCTTGATGAAATATTTGATACTTGCTGTTATTTGTTTGTTTATATAAAATAACAAGTTCGATTGGCATTTTTAAAGCTCATTATGTAAACAAATATGCTTGAACCCTCACTTGCTTGTCATTTTGTTCATAAGCACAGTCACTTATTATTTAACAAGTAGTTTGTTTAATAAAATGCTCATGTAACAATGTTTTATTACTTATATGATAAATGACCTCTGAACATGATTTTTTTTGGGGAGGGGGATTTACATACATATCACTTTATATCATACCGTTTACATATCTAATACTCTAATCTTTAATACTTAATGCTTATTACTCATAGACAACTTTAATATCAAGTATGCTACTCCTATATTTCATTCATATCACCCATATCATTTTATTTAATATCAAATATGTCACTTCTATATCTTATTCCTTGCACTCATATTTGATGTGTAGCTGTTAAGCATAAAATATTAAAAATTTGGATGTTATATATGTGAATAATATGATATAAAGTGGTATGTATGTAAATCCCTCTTTTTTTTTTTTTTGATTGAATTTTTTCAATGCGTAATTATGGATTCAGGACTTCTGTTGCTACGCAAGAGCACGTTGAAGAAGCATTCAGACTATTCAACGTTTCCACCATGGATGCTGCTCGATCTGGCATAAACGAGCATTTGAATTTGACTCCTGAGATAGCCAACGAAATCAAGGTGAAAAGAGACCTTTGCCTTTTCATACCCTCAATAACATAACATCTGTGTGTAGAAATGAGTTAATTACCTGCCTTTCTTCATTCTGTTTTGTTGAGCAGCAAGCCGAAACACAAATAAAGAGAAGAATGGGCATTGGAAGTCACATATCTGAAAGACGCCTTATTGATGACCTTACCAGAATGGGATTGAATGAATCCATTGTAAGGATTAGTTTACTTACTATTTTCTTATGAAGAAAGAAGATTGATTACAATTTTCTTATGGTTCCCAGATTACTTATCTGATCATTTTAGTAACAGTTATTTAATGTGTTCAATTTAAACTTTTGATTTATCAAATATAATTTAAAGTAATTCATGTCGGATTATTTTGAATCATATTTAAAGAATCAAAGGATTAAGATTAAGACTTTGTTTGGGATGGCTTTTTAAAACAACTTTCTACTAAATAAATTTAATTTTTAACTAAAAAATTTCTTTAAGAAGCAGTAAGAAAGCCGTCCCATATTAAGGCTTCATTTGGTAAACTTTCTTTGTTTCATTTGAGATGACCTTACTGGTTTTTAAAGTAATTTTTTAGTATCAAGAATTTAATTTTTATATTAAAAAGTTGAAGCCGTCCAAATGAAGCCTAAAACACCCCACAAATGATTTCAAAATAATGGACCTTTTTTTCTTTTGTATATATTGGCTCACATACACATACATGTTGAGAGCTCTACTTATTATGGTAGTTTACTTTATTCCTTTGCATATTTCAGATTAGGAGAGCTCTACTTATTATGCACCAGAGGGATGAGGTCGAGTACAAGAGGGAGAGACATATTATTGTTCGTAAGGCCTGATATTGGGCATGCTTACTGCCGAAAGAAATCTGGATGATATGATAAATAAGCCTTATAAAGTCAGCACCCAACTTGCTTGCGAGATGCAGTGATGTACTAATAAAACTCCAATTGCTACTGTTATCAAATGTGCTTTCCTAGCAAATTATCACTACATCAATTGAGAATTTAGTTGATGGGACTTTCTATTGATTTTGTAATGGCCTGCATTCATCACTTGGTGTTAATATTATCATGCTATGTTGTCGTGAAAGTAGATTTCCTGTAAAGTTATCTGAGAATTTGTCACCTGATGCTTAGGAGTTGTCATGTCAACAATTTCTTGATTGAACTTATTCCGAATGATGAGAATCAAAGTTCTATATGGGATCCTGGTTGGATATCCATTGGGTACCCATGCTTTACTTGGACGGGCTTCGCCCACCCAATGTGACTTTCGAGATGTTGCATCCACCTATACTCACCCATTTTTCATTCTTTTTGAATGAAGTCTTCCACTAACTGATAGCCTTGAGGTTTGTTGTCCTTTGCTCTAATTGCAAACTTTCCAACCGCATTTTTAGAATTTATCATAATCGCTGTGTGGTTAAGTGTTGCATACTCTTTAGTAAGGATAGCAATAATATAAGATACATAGTGATTAGTAATGTAAATTGATTTATTTTCCAATGTTGAGTACTTATCTATACCCATCCATTAGGTCATCAGCGTATTCATACTCACCCATATCCAATGGGTATGGGTGGGTATATGGGTGGGTGTGGGTATGGATACCCAATGTAGGGCTTTGATGAGAATATTAGTTTGAGATATTTGAACAACTGAACACCAAGTAATGTTCATATAGGGGTGTATGCATTGTGGGGGCCTTGGGGGCATGAGCCATACTAAATTTATCATTAACATCTAATTAAGTATATTTATGATGCATTAATTATAGATTAAATCAAATAAGCTAAGTAGGTAAAGGGTTTTTTTTTTTTCAGCCCAATCTCGTGCAAGAACAAGAACATGTGGAAGTCGAAACGGGAGGTCTTCTTTGCTTGAGTCAATGCCAAACCCCTAGTTGTTGCCCTCACCTTGTTGCTCCGCCCTCGCCTTGTTGCTTCAGCATCTCATTGCTTTGCCCTGCTCGTTGCTTCCGCTTTTTAGTTGGCAATCACCCTTGACTGTCACAAGTTGCACAGTTGCCGCTTGACACTCTGCTCCTGTAATTAGTCATCCGACCTGTAGTCGAGGCTACGTCGACCTTTGATCCGAGTTGCCAGGCCCTCGTCCATATTCCTCTGATTCATAAAGAACACTCTAGTCAAAGCCTTTCATCGTTTTCCTCTCGATCGCAAGCAACCTGAAGCCCCCTTTTTTCATTTCCTCCTTCCAACTCCTTTCAATCGCACACAAGAAAGTTGTTCAGTTGCATCTCTTCTCACAACTCACAAGCCTCTTTCACTCTCTTCTCTCCCTCTCCTCTCCGTTCTACTTTTCTTCTCCTACCTGCACAAGGACATGCAATATCAGACTTAGACATTCAAACTTCGGAAAGCAGAAAGGCAAAGCCAAGGTGTACAACTTTAATTTGTTTCTCAAAATTTTTTATTGATCAATCATTTGTTAATTTGTTAAGCAACTGATTTGCTCTTATAAAGTTATATAGTTATATCATAATTAACACTATTTCATACCATAAATTCAAATTAAAAAAAAAATATTGAGAAAAGCATATCTTAGAGAAAAATTTTTGTATCTGTTCAGTTTGAATAAATTCAAAGATAGAAAATGAAAATGTATGGATATAAAAATTGAATTGAATTTAGCCTTTGTTTGGGATAATTTTCTTAATGCTTTTTTAAACAAAATTTTAATGCAAAAATTGAAATAAAAAAATAAATAAAACGGCTAATGCAGATTCCAAGCCCGGATGAAAAAAGTTGAGATTTTTTTTTTTTACTTTAATGATTTGTGCCCTGACATCAAAAAAATCCTGACTCCGCCCTCTGTCCATAACATAGATTCAACAAGTCTTTCACCATCAAAAATGCTATGAGAGCATCTGTAACATTCATATCATCAAGTTAATTTTGTATGGACTTGCTTTTCCATGAAGTCAGTTCAAAGGGCAGCAGAGCTTCATCACAGGAAACCACAGCTTGGGCCATCAACTTCCCAAGCAAACCATGATACAGAAGTCCCCTCGAGCCAAGTCCGCCGACCAACCAATACTGGCAATTACCATCTCCGGCGACACAGCCAAGAAGCGGCAGCGATCCAAGAGGAGTCAGCGGCGGCATTGCCCTCAGACCCGCTCTCGCTCCCACAAACTCCCACTTCTTTATAGCCGGATAAACAACTGATACCTTCGGAAGCAGCTCGTTAATGGCTTCCGTCGCTTCTTCCGACGTAACGTGAGATGAATAGTTGGTAGATTTCCACTCCCATGTTGATCCCATGAGCACATTTCGGGGCCCTTGGAATGCTAGCCATGCGTTGGATAGGATTGAGGGGCTCTGGTTACTATATTCTCTACGAAATTTGGAAGAAAATAAATAGAAAACATTGCACTGAGTTGTCAAATATGATGAGAATATTAGTTTGGGATAGATAGCTTCACCTTAGATCAGTGGGCAATTGGAGTTCTGCTATGATTCCTCTGCAATTCCTAAGAGGGAGATTTCCAGAGAGTTCTGGAAGTTTTCCTGCTTCAGCACCAAGACATATGATAACTGCATCATATTCTCCTGCAAAATAAACTTTGTACCAATCAATTTATGAGGATGGAAATGCAAAGCGCACAGTAAACAGAAAATATTTATATTTATGCATTAAAAACTTTTGTAAGTTTGAGCTTCGCAACAAAAAGCTTTACGAGGATGCCCATAGACAACAAAAAAGGGGAAAAAATCATATATGAAAACAGGTTACTGGGTTTTCGAGGTTACTGCATCAACTTGAAACCGACACGATTTTTGAAACGGGGCAATATATTGAACCCGAACACGACCCATTTCAGGTCCGGGTTGACCCTAACCCGAAATTGTTGGGTCGGATTTTCAGGTCGTGTCAAATATTGACACCCCTAGCCATCCTCATTGTTCAATATGATGAAGATGCTGATATATTTATTCAAAAAAGAGGATGGAGAAGAGGCCAGTTTGTACATAGTAACAATAACACAAGCAAAAGAGCAAATCCAGACTGCAGGATAACTGAAGTGCTAAACTTGCTGACCCTAAACCCCGTAAAAACACAAAATCCCATTTTTTGTTGGCATTCTTAAAGATTCACAAACTAATATTATCCTGATAATAATCAAATAAAAAAATTGTTCAAAACAAACATCATTTAAAAAATAATTAAACACATTTTCAATTAAAATAAAGTCAATCTAATTTAAATGAAATATTTGAAATAAACCATGCACTATTTTCGCTCCCTTTTTAACGTATTCTTATTCACCATTTGATTTTACTGAGTATTGCTCTGGGTGTTAAATCTATTTTGTGCAAATCGTTTTTTTTAAATACCTATGCATGTAACTCTACTCCATAAGCTTTTCCTTTTGATTAGCAACATTAATTGCAGTTAAATATCTTATATGTTCTTTGTTATGTCATGATAAACATCTTATCTTTTACTTTAATAAGAAATGAATTAGAATTTACCATCTAGTTCTCGAAGGCTATTGACATGTTTTTTGAGAAGACTAATCTCTGTCACTGCACGGGGTGATGAAGATACTTCAGTTGCAAAAATTTTGCAAGCCAAAAAAAGTGCCTATATTTACAAGTTTAAAATTAGCATAAAGAAAGAATCTAATAAGACTGCGAAGGAGCAAATAAGTCAGAAAGCTTTACTTACTTGAAGGTACCTCTTTGGATGGATATTCATGGCAGAGGGCATGTAAATAGCAAAATCCAATGGAACTGATAAATTTGGTACAAGGCATGTTGCAGCTTGCCCGTCAAGGAGTTCTAGAGAACAACTTGTGAGGCAATTTTGAGCATTCTAGCAACTTAGAATGGGGAAATATATGTAATCAGATCATTAACAACCCAAGCAATCGAATGCAAATAGATATATATCAAAGAGGATACTGCTTTTAGAATCTCAACTTTTGTCTCAGCTGTTGCAGGTTTTAAGATTCCCCTGAGATACCATTAACATAAATCAGCCTCTGAAACAAGAAAACAAATGCAATTGAATAATATTCAAACATTACATAATATTCAAACATTCTAGAATATTTTTATTTATAATCTATCCGAATATTCATCAAATGAAAAATATTTTTTGTAAAGCTTATGTTTCATGACAGCCCATGTTGATCTTATTTCACTTGAAATGCTTTGCCAAAATAATTCAGTAAGTCCACTAATCTTATTTCAACAACTTCAACATTTTCAGAATCAAATAGATAATAATGTTCAGAGAAGTCTTCCAGATTATTGATCAACTCTAAAAATTCTCTGAAGTTATACTTCTCATTGAATGTAAGAATGATATTGTGAAACTTTATAATGGTTATGTTGTTGTTGGCTATAACGATAACCAACCCAATTTTATTTAATTTACATCATTAATTCAATATTTTAATTGATAGGGCTACATGTCCTACATTTTGCTGAAATGATGCTGATCCAATTATAAACTTTAATATCAATTTGATCCAAGACACTTGAGAATCCAAGGACCCGAATACAATTGGAATGATAAAATGATTACAAATCACTGAAAAGAAATTAGGATTCTCATAAGAACAACCACGAAATACACAAAAACCCATTTTCTTTTGATGCAAATAAGGAGGTAAAAGAATCACAATCAAATTGATAATGCAATAGAGTAAATTTGAAAAAATTGATGGAAATTCAAACCAAGTAAAATCAACGAGCAATTGAATTGTTTATATTGCAAATGAAATCCCAATATTAGCTCATTTGCTAAATCTATGATAATTGTAATAACAATAACTAAATTATAGAGAGTCATCCAAAATCCAGGACTGATGTTCAGCCTTTAAATAAGGATTGCTTGCTATGGAGCATCCCAGAAAAAAGACATTTTAATAAATTTCTAGAAGTGATTTATTCCTTAAAAAATGGAGTATGGTACAGAACAAAGTTGGGTATGGAGAACCAAAAGGTCTTTAAGACATGTGGTTCCTGAATTGATAAAAATGCCCTTTACATATTACATTCAAAACTTTGGAAAGTGAAAGTATAATCCATTTACATTTTATAATTTATTTGGAAATCATACCTGATTAGTTTAACAACAAAAACATCAAGCTTTTATCCCATTATGTGGGGTCCACTACATGAACCATTTTTCTCTAGTGTCCATTTATTTGGAAATCATACCTGATTAGTATAAGTTAATGAAAAATAAACAATTTGCTACTTTATTTATAATCCATGATCCAATCTATTTATACTATATGAAGAGGATAATGATAATTATCCCATAGCAATGTATTGACCTTGCTATTTTTCAATTGTGTTTTGTTTATCTTAAACTTTTTAAAATTTAAGTTTGGTATTAAAATGCTGCAACAATATTTAAGTTACAGCCACAACCAGACAGAACGGTATTCCAAGGAGCAACAAAAACAGTATCTATCCTTAATGGTGTAAACAAATATTTTGAGATGACAATGATACTCAGAAAAATAATTAAAACCTACTTGAACACTTGAAAAGTATATGGGCGCAAATGTTTATCAATAAAAATTGGGATTTCAGCTACCTATTCACAGGTATTCAATGCGGATCATATATGCCATGTAGACGCAATTTCTAAACTGTTAGCACATACAAAATCAAATTTTTAATGCCATGTAACGAGTAGATATATAACGATAAAACAAATATGTGGAGTACAATGATTGCCTTCTCAAAATTATAGGTCCATCAAAAGAGTATGACTGATCATGACTGGTCCAACTCGAATAGCTTAGCTCCACAGCTCTTTCAGCAGCTACTAATAGCTCCAAACACTCTTTCCATGACTCTGAGCCTCTCCATAAGAGCTTACCTAGAGTCACAATTGTAATTGTTAAAAAAAAAATAAAGAAAACAATCACACAAGCATTTTTCACGATAAAATTCCACCATTTGATCAATCAATAAGCAATTCCTGAAGAAATGATGCTAATGAAAGCTTCCACAGTAGAACCACAAAAAGAAATAGCCACACCAAGCATCAACTGTACAGGAACAAGGCCAGGCAGAAAGACGTTTTACCTTTAGGTGAATAAGGATGAAGGAGTCCACCAGAAACACCAGATGCACCACCTCCTAAGTCGGATTCATCATAGATATCTATGCTCATACTAGACTCCTTGGAAGAGTGCTGCTTGGCACCAGTGATTAAGAACCAAAGAAGCCAATTTTAGTCAAGAAGATCACAAGTATATGTTAAATGAATAGTAAACAAATGTTATTTTGATGCAACCTCTTTTTTTTTTTTTTTTGGGATGAAATTGCAGATGCAAGAACCTTGTTTCATTCAGTGACAGAGCAGCATAGTGGAAAACAAAGCTTTGTCATTGAATGAAAAAGAGTTATGCAGATGCAAGAAGTTTGCTTATTTTTGGCAGTTTGGCATCCTATTTTGGCCAGGGCTTAAGCAAAATTTAGATTAAACCCTGTTAAAAAAAATTTCAAGGACTTTAAATTCTACAATTTTGATAAATTCCATTTCAATCATGCTACTGGTTAAATCCAAGTTTTGTTAAATCCCACAAGGATATAGCCGGTTGAGAGATTTCTCCTATCTCAAATCTTAAATCCTGAAACAAATAGTCAAACAGTTTATCAAAATTTAACAAGATTTAAAATCTGTCATGCTAAATAGTTATCAGGTTTTAATTCTTTCAAGGTTTACCAAATCTGGATTCACCGGATTTACTCATCATTGTTGTCTCCAAACAGACCAGATGAATTGTCAACACTTATGTTAGAAACTCCAATGTACCGAAATAAATCACTCACTATGGCAAACTAATAACAATATCCAAGGCCAAAAACCCATAGAAGCAGCTTGTATGGGTAGCAGCAACTGATAGTCCACGACTGTAAGGATGAAACCAAATGACATGAAAAGAGAAGAACCTGAAGAAGGTGCCAGGCAACTGATAGTCCAGCGAAACCAGCACCGAGAATAGCATATCTTGCCGAGCTTCTCACTCTCGAGCAGATGAAACGGCGGGTGACGTTGGGAATGTAAGGGAGGTCAATGAAAGGACGACATGAGCGACGAGAAACGGAGGGCAAATCGCAAGAGTAAAGAAGATAAGAGGTGGTGCGTTCCATGAGAGCGCCCGATTCTCGATGACGATTAGGGTTTATGTAGGAAAATTTTTATTATATATTAGTATCTTCTAATATCTATTAATCTATATGTCAAATCCATTATTTTACAAAATAAAAATAAAATAATAACAATAATAATATGATATTAATTGAATAAACAAATTAATTTTACATTTTCATTTGATTATTTTAAAATAAATTAGAGAGTTAAAATTATAAAATTATTAAATTTTTATAAAAGGTAAACATATGGCCTTCATAAATTTAATTATAAAAATACAATATAAAAATCACATGCTGTCATAATAGAAATTCATATTTAAGATAATTTTGATATTAAAATTTAATTAATATGACAATACCTCTATCACCATCACTACCAAGCCTTTATCCAATTACTAAGAATAAAATTTAGTTATTAGTTGGGAAATTATTTTTTTTTCAAAAATTAATTTTGTTATATGAAAATTGATATACATATATTCATCATCATATTACAAATCATCAAATTTCTATTTTTATTATTGCTTGTTGATATATCCTCAAAAAATTATCTTGATCGGGCACGAATCTCGAGGCAAAATCGAGCCGAAAACTTAAAAAAATTAAATCTGGGATCACCTGAACTCCGATTTCAATAAACTTACAGTCAAACTGAGCGTCTTGGAAATACGAACCCAACGACACCAAATTCGACTCAATCCGAGCCCAAATGAGTCCAAATCAAGGACCCGAAGCACTGTTAGAAAGTTTGTACAACAATTTGAGTTACCAAACAGTTTCCGAACTTGATGTGCTTATAGTCGAATCGAGTGGCTTGACAAAACAAATCCAATGAGCCCAAGATCGCCGAATTCCAAAATCATTAAGACCTTCAAATGTCTAATAAACGGTCCACTATCAAAGGATTCAATATCGGCCGTCCATCCGAACCACTACATATTTGCCTTTAATCTCTCGCCTATTTACGGGCCGTGCCACACCAGAAAATCATAAATAGACCCCTCATTTCTCTTGAGAGGTGACCCAGGCAAGAAGAAGAGAAGAGAAGGATATGAGGTAATAACTAATCCTCCTCGACCATCGCCGGAGTTCTGCCCAACATCCGAGTGACGCCGGAATTCTGCCAGATGCCCGAGTGACATCAGAATTCTTCTCAAGTAACATCGGAGTTCTGCCCGATGCTGGAATTCTGTCAGACTTCCAAACGACGCTGGAGTTCTGTCCGACGCTTAAGGGATGCTAGAGTTCTGCCCGACGTGAAAATTCTATTCAACTTTGGAATGACGCCGGAATTCTAGCCGACCTCCGAAGGACGCCAACATTCTGCCCGATCTACAAGTGATGCTGGAACTCTGCTCGACGTTGTAATTGATTTTCAATCCTGAAGAGATTTATTGTAATATGATCGTCCTAAATTTTAAGGACGAGTCAGCCTCTTGTACTCCAAGCAAACACTACTGAAACTCTTTCAACTGGGCGTGGCCCCGTGGTTTTTCCCCTTTCAGGATTTTCCACGTAAAAATCATGGTGTTGCTATTTCCCCTATGTTTGTGTGCTAGATATTCGTACAACGCTGATACGGAAGTTTTTTAACTCTATCGCCGCATATATTCTAGTCCGCAACACTTGTCATTTTTAAATTTAAAGGATTTACTTACATATCATCTAAAATATTTAGAATTTTAAGTATTTAATACCTAAATAATACTATTTACATCATATAACATACTATAACTCCATCAACGGATCTCATTAGGCATCATCTGACCTATCAATGCCCTCACCTACGAGTTTTGTTGGATTTGGCCATTCTTGGACCCATTTGATGCCCTTCTCGCACTGCATAGACTAGTTGATGTGCTTGCCTACGAGCTCTTGCATAAGACACATAGATGAGAGAGAGAGAGTGTAAGCCTTCGTTTTGGCAACTTTTTTACTATTTTGTAAAGCAATTTTTTATTCTAAATTTTTTTTACTAAAAAACTACTTTAAAAATCAGTAAAAAGTTATCTCAAACGAAACCTAAGACTTCATTTAAGACAGCTTCTTATTGTTTTCTAAAACAACTTTTTTATAACATACTCTACTTTTACTATATAACTGCTTCAGAAAGCAGCAAAAAGTTGTCTCAAATGAAATCTTGGGATAGCTTTCTTCTTGCTTTCTAACACAATTTTTTTACCACACATTTTTTGAAATAAAATTTTTTTTTAAAAAGTACTTTAAAAAGCACTAAAAAAGCTATACGAAATGAAACTTAAGACTGCACACTAACATGACAGATCAATGGCAATGAGGGGAAACCCTAAACTAATGACCTAATGATAGGGTGACATGGGTTTTAAAGTTTCGTTTGTGATGACTTTCTTAATGCTTTTGAAAACAACTTTCTAGTACAAAAATTAAATTTTTGCACTAAAAAATTGATTTAAGAAGCAATAAGAAAGCCATCCCAAATGAGGCCTAAGACGAAACACATGTAAATGGATTCTAAGGGTTCGTTTGGGACGGCATTTTTATTGCTTTCTAAAACGGAGTTTTAGTACAAATTTTTTTTATTTTTGTACTAAAACTCCGTTTTAGAAAGCAATAAAAAAACCGTCCCAAACGAAACCTAAGAGGGAATGTATGTAAATAATAAACTTTATATTTTAAATATGAAAAACATAATATTTTTAAGTGTTATTTATCCAAAAGATTATATTTTATAACTTTTCTTGCACGCTTCAAATATATCAAAATCATCAACACGAAAACTCAAAATTTAAAGCCTTCATGTATTACATTTGAGGAAATTTTTAGCTAATGATGATATCAATAATGACAATTACGATAATGCCATTTTAGCTAATAAAAAAGATTAATGGGAACATTCTCAATGGTTTAACTTATCACATTAATTTTGTAATTAGGACTTATTAAATTAATATATTTTCATGTCCGACAAATTGAAATGGACGGTTATGATTGACTCGAGCATGACCTTGATCACTTGGCTCAACTTGAACAAAAATAATTTGTTCATTTGAACAGATGGAAGGCTTCAAAAATGGTTTCTGCATTACATTTGTTCAAAAATTAAAACTTTGAAAGAGGTTTTATAAAGAACAAGAAATCATTTTAAGATGCTTTTCATTTTAAACATTAAGAAAAAAACTACATTATAATTTGCATATTGTAGACCTCATGATCTAGAAGTTTTTTTCTCGAATGATTTATATGATTGAGGCTTCGTTTGGGACAGCTTTTTTACTGCTTTCTAAAACGGAGTTTTAGTACAAAATTTTTTTATTTTTGTACTAAAACTCCGTTTTAGAAAGCAATAAAAAAGCCATCCCAAACGAAGCCTGAGTCATAAATCAAAACTTATGGCTTAGTTTGGGAAAGCTTTCTTAATACTTTTTAAAACAGATTTCTAGTAAAAAAAATTACACTTAAAAACTGGATTAGAAAGAAATAAGAAAACTGTTCCAAACGAAACCTAATTTTTAGATATATATATGTTTCAATTGGCATAACTTTCTTATTGATTTTTAAAGTAACTTTTTAGTTAAAATCTAAAATTTTAAGTTTTTTAACTAAAAAAAATACTTTTAAAAGTAGAAATAAAGCTATGCCAAACAAAGTTATAACCAAGTAAGACAGATTAAAATGATTAGATTGCGTTAAATACTCAGATTGATGAGCTACTGAGGCAGTACATTGAAATTGAAGACTCCTTCCTAGTCATGATTGTAGGAGAAATCACACCTACCTAAATTATAATTCCTGCCTACTAATTAAAGACAATTCTATAAGGACGATATGATATATGACAATAACTCAAGCACAAACAGGAAGCTAATTGGATCCCAAAGAAGAGGTTATAGGTTTGACTACAATCAATGGACAAATTCGAACACCAGACGAAGAGACCCGTCCGAATTAGCTGCAATTTTACTGCCATTTTGTTGCGCTTTTGTAAAAGGGCAACAAATATTTAATATTTACTAAATAATTGAATATTTGTTGCGCTTTTGCACAAGAGCGGCAACAATGCAGTAAAAATACATTCATAATTAAATATTTGCCGCCCTTTTATAAAAGCGTAGCAAATTCAGACGATTCTCTTTGTTTGATGTCCGCCATAATAACTTCTCTAATCAATGAGAACTTTTTCAACTAAAAAATCTCAAGCTCCTTATTATCTGAAATTTGATATGCTAATAGCTCATGATAAATCAATCCATCTTCGTTAGGTGCACACCAACATTCTTGGAAGAGTTCCCCAACTCCATTGCTAACTCTCCTACCCTCTTCCAATGCAGGTCCTATTACTTGGCTTCTCTCATTCAACAACTCGGGATGAAGAGAAGAACAGGATAAGCGTACAAGTGAAAAACAATTTACAAGAGGGGTAACTGGCTAGTGCCTAAATCGCATTCCAATCAATTGAGGTGAGAACTCACTAGGAAGATTGAAGACCTCTCTTGTATAAAAAACCAAATTCGCTAAGATCACAATTTAATGGGTGCTCAATCAAAGGATATTTATCTACAAACGTCAACTAGTATCAAAGAAAGTGATAGGCCGGTTCCTACTGAACCAACCCAACCCAACCGGCCCGTTCAGGGCCGGTTCGTGTTTACAAGAGGCGGGCTAGTCCCGCCTACCCTATGGATGTTGCCCACTATAGTGGGTCCCCCGGCTAGAGTTTGGGAGAGAAATTTGTTTAGGAAAGTTTATGTATTAAATATCATGAGATGTTTTAGGTTTATGTTATGCTTGATTTGATTTTGATTGTGGTTCTTTGACGTCTTGGACTCTAAACTACCTTGTCTAGAGATTTGGGAGAGACAATCCTCCTCTCAAATTGAGAATCACTTGTATCTTACTTTCGTGCTTGTTGGCTTTGAGTTTCTTAATGCAATCCTTTGTTTAGGTGCTGATTTTTACCCAGCTTTTGCATCATTCTCGCTTTTTTACCAATTAGTGATAGATTTGCTTGCGAACTCAAATATTTCCCTTAGGGTTACTTGCGAACTCAAGCATTTCCTATCAGAAAGTTATACCAAACAAAGCTTATACCTAAGATAAGAAAGCTCTCATAAGACTTTATTTAAAAAGAAAAAAGCTAGTAATATCACAACTTTGAAATATTTTATTTCTACAACTTATTTTATAAACTACTACGACCATCCATATGGATCCTAAGAGTACACAAAAATAAACTTAACTACTACATACTTTAAGAACACAAGTACATGGCTAACACTGGCAATGGATGTAACAAATATATTGTGCTATTTCTGTAGTATTTTGATCCGAAATAAAATCAGCTCAACGTTTATAGAGGTTAAGAATCCGCTACGCAGTGATGTTAAACTATGAGGAAGGCACACATGCGCAGACTTAACCATGATAATATACTAGGCCTTGGAAAAATAAAACAACGAAGCTGAAGATACTTATTAAGAAATGAACACTAGTAATGAAATTCATGTTCCAAGCTGATAGGAAACACTTGAAGATTTCAAGTAAATCCTATCAATTTTGAACAAAACAACAATAAAACTCTTCGAAACTCTAATGAAAACCAGAAAAATATTAGTTTTTATTGCAATAAACAAACTAACTGAAGGAAATAACAAGATAGAATTGATCTTCTATTCGAGAGGACTATCTCTCCCAAATCTCCAGACGCCGCTGGAGCCCAAGAAAAACCTAAGAGATCTCAGAATTCAGTCAAATTCAAGATGCCCTAACCCTAGGAAAACAAACTATTTAATGTATATAATAAAAAAGGAAATCTCTAAACAATCCCTACATTCAAAATTCCCTCTAACTCCCTAAAAAATCCTTCATAAATAGCTTTTTTGGATCATGCGGCTAGTGCGGACGCGCCGGAAGAGTTCCGCCTCTGTTACATTGAGCCGGTCCCATATCGACCGGCTAGACCGGTCTAAAACAAGCACTGAAGATATAATGCAACAAAATCATCCAGTAAAAATTAGAAAGAATCAAACTCAATACATATAGTTTGTTAAATTTGTCAGGACATATAAGGATAAACACACAAGGTTTCAGTCGAGGTTAGGTGTCCCTACTAGTTTCAGTTAAAAGGAAAATTGCTTTACAAACGACTCCAAACATTTAATCACAACTGTTAATGCTGGCAGAGTAAGATGCACGAGCAAAACCTGAAAATCTAGAGCAACTGTCTTTTAGCAAAGCTCGTGGGTTTCCTTGCTCAACCTGAAGGAAAAGTTACAGTTATAGTATCAGTATAATTCATCAGTGGCATTAAAATTCAACGTTTCACAAACCAATTCAAGGACGACATTATTCATAGAATAATGTGATAGGAAATACTTGAGTTCGCAAGTAACCCTAAGGTAATACTTGAGTTCGCAAGCAAACCTAACCCAAATCGGCACACAAATAGCGCAAAAACAGCGGAAATAGGGAAGAACTTGTAGGAAAACACTAGCGACGATTGTATTCCACTAGTAAGCAATCAAAACCAAAGCCCGATACAATGTTCTTCAATTCGAGAGGAAGAACAACTCTCCTATAATCTCCGGCAACGCCGAGAGCCCAAGCAAGAAAACCTAGAACCCAAAGTAATTTCAAAATGCAAGATAAAAACCCCTCTCCTCATAACTCCCTATTTAATACATTCTAATTCAAATTAAAAGCAAAAGGACTTCTCTACCCTTCATTCTCCCTCCAAAAACATTTAATTTCAATTTGAAATCAATTGGACCCCACCCCGGTTCCCCCTCTCCCTTCCGCCTTCTTCCGTCGGGCATAAGCCCGGACCGGCTGGGCCGGTCCAGGATGAGCCGGTCCATGCTGGACCGGCATAACATTACCCCCCTCCCAAAGTACCACCTTGTCATCAAGGTGGAAGGCAGGGAACTGTATTGCAATCCTCTCCAATGGCTCCCATGTGGCCTCATAATCTGGGAGGCCGTTCCACCTGATCTTCACTTCCTTTTCCCCCTTTTCATTGATGCGCACTCCTTCTACCGCTAGAGGCTCCAGTGTCACTTCCATGTCTTCCCTCAATGTGCTGGGCAGCTCTGGGTTTACTGCATGTTCCCCCACCACTTTCCTCAACTGTGATACATGAAAAACGGGGTGTATTCTGGCTGTTGAAGGAAGCCTCAACCTGTATGCTACCTCCCCGATTTTCTCCTCCACTTCGAAAGGGCCGAAATATCTTGCTGCCAGCTTCTCATTTCTCCTCTGGGATATAGTCCTCTGCCTGTATGGTCGGATCTTCAAGTAGACCTTGTCTCCCACTCCAAATTGTATATCCCTCCTTTTACTGTCCGCCTGTTTCTTCATAATCTGTTGGACTCTGAGAAGATGCCTCTTGAGCTCGTCCAACACTTGATCTCTTTCCTTCAGATGCTGATCCACTGCAGATACTGGAGTACTCCTATGGCTATAATGTACCAGGTGTGGGGGGTCTCTTCCATATAACACCTTAAAAGGTGTCATCTTGGTAGCCGAGTGAGAGGAGGTGTTGTACCAATATTCTGCCCAGGCCAGCCATTTGGCCCATTGCTTCGGTGTCTCAGACACAAAGCATCTCAAGTATGTCTCCAGGCTTCTATTCACCACCTCCGTCTGCCCATCAGTCTGTGGGTGATATGCTGTGCTCCTCTTCAATACTGTGCCCTGCATCCTAAATAACTCCCTCCAAAAATGGCTCAGGAACACCTTGTCCCTATCCGACACAATAGACTCTGGTACCCCATGCAGGCGGACTATCTCCCTCACAAATGCTACTGCTACAGACACCGCTGTGTACGGGTGTCTTAAGGGAATGAAATGAGCATATTTGCTCAGCCTGTCGACCACTACAAATATAACAGTATATCCCTCTGATTTTGGAAGCCCATCAATGAAATCCATAGTGATCTCCTCCCAAACCTTCTCTGGTAAGGCCAGGGGCTGTAGTAATCCCCCTGGTGCCATCGTCATGTACTTGTTCCTCTGGCAGGTATCACACTTAGCCACCATTTCTTCTATGTCTTTCCTCATCCCCTTCCAGTACAATTCCGCAGCTAACCGGCTATAGGTTTTCTGCACTCCTGAATGCCCTCCTATGGCACTCCCATGAAATTCCTGTAGCAGTTGGGGAATATGAATGGAAGACCTAGGGATCACACTCCTTCCCTGATAGTACAGTCTTTCTCCCACCACTGAGTAGCCTGGGTGGCTGTTTTCATCTGATAGCACCTCTTCTTTGATTCTCCTTAGCTCCTCATTCTGGATGCTTTCCTCTTTGATGGCTCCCCAATCAATCAGAACCGGTACTGATACAGCAATTCCCTGGAGCTCCCCCATACAGCGTGATAAGGCATCCGCTGCCTTATTTTCTAATCCTGGCCGATAGTGGATCTCAAAATCATATCCGAGCAGCTTGGACAACCACCTCTGATGCTCTTCTGTGACCATCCTCTGCTCTAGCAAGTATTTCAGGCTCCTTTGATCAGTCCTGACAATAAAGTGTCTGCCCAATAAATAAGGTCTCCACTTTTGGATGGCCAGCACAATCGCCATCAGCTCTCTCTCATAGACCGACTTCAACCTAGCCCGGGACGACAGTATCTGACTGAAGTAAGCTATGGCTCTATGGTTCTGCATCAACACTGCCCCCAATCCATAGCCTGAAGCATCTGTCTCCAACACAAACACCTGATTGAAGTCTGGCAGAGCAAGTACGGGCACCGTCGTCATGGCCTTCTTCAGCTTCTCCAAAGCCTCAGAAGCTGCTTTCCCCCATAAAAAATTATCCTTCTTCAGCAGCTCTGTCAGCGGTCCTGCTATGGTGCTGTATCCTCTCACGAACCTCCTGTAGTAGCCAGTCAGTCCCAAAAACCCTCTGAGCCCCTTCAAGGTCTTGGGTTGAGGCCAGGCTAACATTGCCTCTATTTTGGACTGATCCGCAGCCACTCCCTCCTGAGATATCACATGCCCCAGGTACTCCACTTGTGCCTGAGCGAAGTCACACTTCTTGAAATTGGCCTTCAGCTGATGCTCCCTCAGCACCCCCAACACCACTATCAGGTGCTCTAGGTGTTCCTTCTCAGTCCTGCTATAGATGAGAATGTCATCAAAAAACACCAACACAAACCTGCGAAGGTGTGGCTTGAAGATCCGGTTCATCAATGCCTGGAATGTGGCTGGTGCGTTGGTGAGGCCAAAAGGCATCACCAGGAACTCGTAGTGGCCCTCATGAGTCCTGAAGGCTGTCTTCTGCACATCTTCCTTCCTCATCCTGATCTGATGATAGCCTGACTTTAGATCAATCTTGGTGAATAAAACGGCTCCATGTAGCTCATCCATCAACTCGTCAATCACAGGGATGGAAAATTTGTCAGGCACTGTCTCCTTGTTGAGGGCTCTATAATCCACACAGAACCTCCAACTCCCATCCTTCTTTTTTACCAGCAGAACTGGGCTAGAGAAAGGACTCACACTGGGTTGAATGATCCCTCCTTCTAGCATTTCTCCCACCAGCTTCTCAATCTCATCTTTCTGCATCTGAGGGTATCTGTAAGGTCTCACACTGATAGGGGATACCCCCTCTTTCAGGATAATCTGGTGCTCCCGTTCTCTGTCAGGTGGTAGTCCCACCGGAGGTTGGAACACATCCTCAAATTCCTTCAGGAAGGGCTGAACTGACACAGGAATGTGTTTGTCTTCCTCCTCCTGACGATCTTCCAAGCTCTGCAACTCCACAAGGAACCCTCCTCCTTCCTCATGGATCATCTTCACCATCGACCTGAGAGACACTCCAGCTCTGGATAATCCTGGTTCCCCTTTCAGCTTCACCCTCTTTCCATCTACCATCAGTTCCATCACCATGGTCCCCCAGTTTACCTTGGTTTCACCCAAGGTTTGTAGCCACTTCATGCCCAGAATGACGTCTGTGCTACCCAACCTCAGGGGTAGGAAGTCCTCCACCACCCTAATCTCCTGTAGTCTCATCTCCACCCCCTTGCAGATCCCAGTGCTGGACTCAATCTTCCCTGTCCCCATCATCACTCCATAACTGCCTGTCTCAGTAGGCTCCATTCCCAGCTCCTCCGCTACCTGAGCGGATATGAAATTGTGGGTGGCTCCACTGTCGATCAACACTACTACCTCCCTCCCAAGGATTTTCCCTTTCACCTTCATCGTATGGCTAGGAGTGAATCTCATCATAGAATTTAGGGATACCTCGGCTACCTCCAACTGGGGATCAATCTGCTTCTCATCAGAAACATCACCCTCCTCAGGCGCCTCGTCTATATAGACGGTGAGAGCCCGAAGAGCGCGATCCTTGCACCGGTGCCCTGGAACAAACTTCTCCTCACATCTGAAACAAAGGCCCTTGGCCCTCTTCTCCTGCATCTCCTCCTCGGTCAATCTCTTGAAACTCCCAGCTGATCTGGTCACCCCGCTCTTCTCCTTCCCACTTTCTTTAAGGACACTAGGGGTGTAAAACCCGAAAATCCTATTTTAGGCATCGCACGCTTTTTAAAGCGCCGCGACGAATTTTTAAGTGAAAATTTTCAAGGTTATCGGATTGCAACGAAATTAATTTTAGAAAATCCTACGCGAAATTCTGATCGTTTTAGTATATAGAAGTTATGCCCAATTTTGCCTAATTTTGGAGTTATTAATTTTAGAAGTCCCTAAATGCCAACTTTACCCCTCATTTGTATTAAGGCCAAATCCATTTAAGTGAGGGTAGTATGGTAATTAGCAAACCCAAATTCTCTTATTAGGCATAACTGACCCCTCCTCCCTTCTCATTTCACGCAAACGAGCGGACCGAACGGAGAAAGGGAGCGGACGGACGGACGGGCGGCTTCCGCAAGGGTGACTCCGGCGACGATTTTCCGGCGAGAGCTTTAGGTCGAATCGAAGAGGACGACGAGAGGATTACTCCGGTATGATTCTTTTCAAACGAAACCTTTTAGATCTTTAGATATTTGAGATTGAAAAATCTAGGGTTTTTCCAAAACCTAGTTTTCTTTCAAGTTTTCTTTAAGGGATTGTTAGATGACGATTAGCAAAGCGTTTCAATGATAAAAATGAAAGAATTTGAGAAATTTTGGAAGATTTAGAAACTAGGGTTTTTGACCTAAAACCTTAATTTTGTAAGGCGCCTTTATGAAAATGATTCCTAAGGGTTTAGGAAATGTTTTTAGAAAAAAATTTTTAAGTTTTTATCGAAAACTTCATTTTCTTAATTTTTAGGATTATAATAATCCGAAAATTATTATTATATTATTATAATATGTTAAGGATCAATTTAAAATAAATAATTGGATCAAATTGAGGATTTATGAATTTTCAAAATTTAGTTATTTATTAAATCCGAAAATCAACGTTTATTTAATTAATTATCCTTTAATTTTCGTTAGGAATGGTTAAAGGGAAAATGCCGAGTTTAGCAATTTGACTTAGGAATTTGACTTATGATTGTGACACGTTTACTTTATAAATCTTTCTTAGGTAGTGACCATTAATGGGTAAGGTGGAAGAATTGTATCAAGGCGTGCCACATTTGGTTTGAGGTAGGTATTCATACCCCTTTTAATTTTATAAGTGTTAGATTTTATTCATTTTTTAGAATGCAATCTCATATGTTTATTTTACTGTCAATATTTTATATACTGTCAATGTTTTGATGTTCCTAATTTTAAGAATACCCAGTTCATGCTTTCATTTCATGCATTAATGTGAAAGACAATTAAGGTATATGAATAAATGAAATGATTATGAAAGAAAATGAAAAGAATTTAATGAAATAAACTTTCATATGCATGTTGATCCGGAAGTACTAAACTAATGGTAATGGGGCTTTCAAAAGCCAAATGGTAATGGGGCTTGTATAAGCCAAATGGTAATGGGGTTCTGCGGAGCCAAATGGTAAAGGAAATGGCCAAAACTTTTGACTGCGTACCTGATCAGTACGAAAACTGGTACTTCCGGGACGGATGATACATTAGCATATTCATTTTTACATTTTGCATTGCAAATGAAAGAGAAAAAAAATGAATGAAAGAAATCAATTGTTAAAGGAATGAATGAAAGGAAAAATGAATAGTACATGTTATGACTCGCTCAATGAAATGAATTAGTTTTCAATTGTAAATGTTTTTAATATATGCATCTTATGAAATTAATTGTGATATGATTTACCTGCTGGGCTTTAGCTCATTCCTCGTTTTGGAAATCTTTTTCAGGAGAAAAGTAATGGCTGCACGACGACCTTACATGTATCGTCGTAGGGGATCTCAGGATGAAAGGTTCCATTTATTTTATGCTTTAAGTCTAAGTTTTGAGTTAGTATCTGAGTATGAACTGTATTGTAGAGTTTATGTAATGTTGACTCAAAGGTTTTTATTGGTGTTGAGATGATCTGAACTGTTTGGGATTATCTGTATTTGATGTTGTTTTAGTGGCTCTTTCTTATTTATGGATGATATTTATGTACTGATGTTATTTATCTAATGAATTTGATTTATGTTTCTAATGCTCTTCCGTACGACCTTTTGCTCCCGCCCCGTTAACTCGGGCTAGCCGGGTCGGGTCGTGACAAGGGGTTGGCCCTTTTGGAGCCAAGTAAGTGGTAGTTGTCCTGGTAGGACCCACTGCGTGGTTGTTCCGCCAACTTCGGGCGTTGGTCTTCTGGTTCTCCACCAGTTGAGCCAACTCCATGGCCTCCCTCAGGTCCCTCGGTCTCATTACCTTCACCGCATCTCTAATTTCTGGCTTAAGGCCCTTCATAAAGTTTCCCCCCAGAGTGCTGTTTGATAATCCCTCCATGTCACCCACCAGACTTTCAAATCTCTTCCGGTACTCTTCCACTGTTCCCTCTTGAGTGAGGGCGTAGAACTGTTCTGATATCTCCCATGGGCTGCCCCCCCTGAATCTCTCCCTGATAGCCTCCTTGAAGTCTCTCCAAGTCCTCACCGGATCCCACTTATCCATGTATTTGAACCATGCAAAAGCCGCCCCTTCCAAGCACATGCTAGCCGCCATCAATCTCTCCTCCTCCATCAGGCCATTCACCGCAAAATACCTCTCCACCTTGTGGATCCATTCATCCACATTTCCCTCTTCGAACACGGGCATTTTCAGCTTTCTGGCTCTCGTGTCCACCCCGTATGCCCTATTCCCCCCATGGCCTCCTCGGTCCCATGCAATGGGGTCTTCCCAAGTTCCCCTCTCTCCATATCGGGGCTCATCATCCCTCCTCGGCCGCCGATAACCATCTTCCCCTCGCGCTCCGCCATGGTGATTCGGAATCCCCCATGGCCGGTCCACTGGATCGGCCCGTCGGCGACGCCAATCATCCTCTCTTTCTTCCCTGAAGTCTCTCCTTCTTTCATGCTCTTCTCGCCTGATGGACTCCCGAGGTGGCATCCTCCCACTGCTGTTAAACAGTTCCACCTCCTCTTCCTCGTCTGGATTCACCTTCTCCTTTCCCCTGCTCCCACTCCCTTCTCCTCTTTCCTCCCCCGGCACCGCCCTTGCTTGCCCTTCTAACAGTTTCTTCATCATCTCCTCCAATACCACGAATTTCCCTTCCACATTCTCGCTCAATGTGGCCATCTTCTCATCCAGATCCGCCTTAAGTTGCCCCATCTCGGTCTCCAAGACTTCTACTCGCTTAGATGCCATGGGAAATGACGAGATGCCTCCGGATCCTCCAAAAATCAGCAAAAATCTGCAGCGAAAATCGGAGAAAAACCACCCTCCACCGCCCGGATCTTGCTCTGATACCAATTTGATAGGAAATACTTGAGTTCGCAAGTAACCCTAAGGTAATACTTGAGTTCGCAAGCAAACCTAACCCAAATCGGCACACAAATAGCGCAAAAACAGCGGAAATAGGGAAGAACTTGTAGGAAAACACTAGCGACGATTGTATTCCACTAGTAAGCAATCAAAACCAAAGCCCGATACAATGTTCTTCAATTCGAGAGGAAGAACAACTCTCCTACAATCTCCGGCAACGCCGAGAGCCCAAGCAAGAAAACCTAGAACCCAAAGTAATTTCAAAATGCAAGATAAAAACCCCTCTCCTCATAACTCCCTATTTAATACACTCTAATTCAAATTAAAAGCAAAAGGACTTCTCTACCCTTCATTCTCCCTCCAAAAACATTTAATTTCAATTTGAAATCAATTGGACCCCACCCCGGTTCCCCCTCTCCCTTCCGCCTTCTTCCGTCGGGCATAAGCCCGGACCGGCTGGGCCGGTCCAGGATGAGCCGGACCATGCTGGACCGGCATAACATAATGGTGGTATGGAAGAGCAATTTCTAGGAGAAGAATCAAATAAAATATATATTCAACAAATCGGATTATACATTTAAATTATAAACATGTAACATTTTGGATAATGAAGCAAGAGGCATGATACTGCAGCTGGTCCCAGCATTAAAAATTAAAATGCTAGAGAATATCCCTTCATTCAGTGATGTTAATATGCAGACGAGTTTCTCAAGCTTTTAAATGAAGAACGATACCTTTTTTGGGTTCCAAATGTCATTGCTTTTACTATTTTTGGGATTTCTATTGGTATACCATCATATATATTTATATTTGCTGGCATACATGCAGCTCTTCTTCATTTGTTGGTTAGGAGTTTGGTTCCCAGCTAAGAGATTGTGGGTTTGAGTCTCATGTGTTGTGTACGTGTTTGGGTGCTACACCTAATTCTCCCCCCCCAAAAAAAAAATAAAAAATAAAATAAAAATAAAATAAAATTACTGGAATACTTTATAATTATTGATATACCACTCTATCATACTAAATCTTTGCTTATACAACAACAACAACATCAACCTTTATTCCACTACATGGGGTTGGCTACATAAATCTTTTTTTGCCATGGTGTTCTGTTAAAAGTCAAATTCTCATTTAAATCTTTGCTTATATATCACAATAAATAGTTGTTAAGGTGGCGTATAAGAAAGGATTTAGTAGAATAGGAACAAAGAATTGGGCTGCATATCAGGAAGTTCCTCTTTATAATTAGTATTAAAAAACAATGGAAGATATGGAACTCAATTATAACACGATGGATTGTTGCAATGCTAGACTTTAAGAGACGTGCCTACACATTGAACAGGCCATAACAAGCAATATTTTGTTGAAAACGAAAAAAAAAAAATTATGGAAAAAAATCCGGATTTGACTTATTCAAAACATATTCTTTAAGAAATTCTCTTGCAAGAACCAAGAGGAAAAATATAGAGAATGCTTACCAAGGTTCCATTGTCAAGAACTAGAATGTAGTCCATATTTAACACTACAGAGATTCGATGAGCTATTGTGATCACTGTCATGCCTCTACATTCATTCGAGATAGTATTTTGTAGTACGGACGCTGTCTGTGTGTCAACATTTGCAGTGCATTCATCCAAGAACAGTATCTGCAAGTTAACAAGTTTCTTATTAATATACTAAGCAGAGATTTATCCGAATATTTAGCCACTATTTATTATGACGTGCCTCTTTTTTGTTGTATGATTACCATTTAGACCATTTAAGAGAATTAAACCATCAAAAATCTTTTTTTTTTCTTTCTATAAAGTACTAAACAATTTTGCCACTTTTCTTGTAAGCTGTAGAGCAACTTGTTTTCTCATAAGCTAATAAATATTCTCATCACTTTTTCTCTTGCGGTTCATTTGCAATGTAGGTATTACTTGTGATTGAAAACAATAGCATACAGAGATAGCAGTTATAGCTATGGATAATGACCAAGGCTTTGTTTGAGAACCTCAACTATTAGCCTCTTTCGCCACCAGCTTATTTCAAAAGTCTCAGAGAGAAGGCATCATCAATGCGAGATAGAGGATACAGAAATGTCATTATAACTACTACAAGAGAAGGTCAAATTTACAGGAATATAAACCAATGTGATCTTAACAAAAATAGCTAGTTTGAATTGGTATAATGGCTGATCTAAGGATATTTTGGAATGTCAAAAACTTCTAAAGTAGATTCGGACCAGTCCTGCAGGTATTAAGTCAACTGAATACATGAAGCACTTGGGTTTACATGGATTGATTTATTGAATCTTCCATTACTTAATTTTTAAATGAATATAAATAAGTATTACTTCATTAAGTGCATAAATTTATAGAATTTCAGTTACCGGTTTGGGTGGAGATTGGACTTCTTAGGAAACTGGATGTGCCAGGTTTGGACACGAAGTGCAAGCTCAAAAAGCCCAGACAAGGATAGACTTGGGCTTCGTTTGAGATGACTTTCTTTCTGCTTCTTAAAGCAGCTTCCCAGTACAAAAATTTTAAAAAGCAATAAGAAAGTCGTCCGAAACGAAGCCTTAGTCCTAGCTGAGATAAGCAAGATCAGCTATAAGCCTGCTCAACCATTGCTCAGACAATTGTCAAAAAAGGCATAAGCAAGTTGACTATGTCCTTCTAACAAGCCCGTACACCTCCATTTGGTTGCTTGGAATTTAAGACATACATTGTGAAAAAAGTAAAGTAAAATAAATTTTGTTAGTTACATCATTTAGTTCTAATTAGAAATCAATATTGAATGCATCCATTTATTTTAAACTCCACAAATGCTCACAAAAATCTCTCAAATGTACTGATTTTTTTATTCCACACAGAAGGAAAGAACAAATTATCATATTCTAAAACATATTTTCTATCTACAAAGAACAAAATGAGCTCTAAATAAATTTGCTAGCATATTAAATGCATCCATTCTCACATTGTATCCATTATAGATGTTATAATAGAACGGAAAAAAGCATGATGAAGAACATTAGCTGAGCATACAAGTTGATAATGAGAACAATTAGTTCAATGTAGATTAATTGACCAGTTTCACCTTGGAAGATTTCAAAAGGGCACGGGCAAGGCATATAAGCTGACACTGGCCAATAGAAAAGGTAACTGAGCTTTCTTTCACCTGAATATCAAGGCCCCCAGCAGATTCAATTAAAGTTCTTATATGAACTTTCTCAAGAATTTCCCACATTTTTTCCTCACTCGTCCCACCCGACGGGTCCAGGTTATCCCTTCAAAAGAAACAGGAATAAATCATCCAATAAGTTTGAACCCATTGAGAGAAAAAGCTTCAAAGCTGCCCCTTTCAACAAGGAATTTTAATATTGCCAAAATGAGCTTCCATGAGCCGAAAATGCAACAAAAATTTAGAGTGCATGCACATCGATAATTGGAATACCTTAATGATCCCTCAAAAAGGAATGGGCTTTGTGGAACTACTGCAAAACTTTGACGAAGTTCTCTCACAGCAACCTCAGCCACATTTAGGTTGTCTATGAGAATGCGCCCATTACAAATGGGAGTTAGACGAAAAAGGGCATTTATCATGCTTGATTTCCCAGCTCCTGTTCTTCCAACAATTCCAACCTGAATACACATACAATCGATGATATGAAGTGTATTGTAATGTGAACAGATATATTGTTAGAAAGAAATGAAGTGGAAAATGTTTGTAATTCAAACCTTTGCATCGCACAAACCTGCATGCCAGCATTGATTTTAAATGACAGATTATTTAAAGCTGCTGGTAGTGAGGGCTTATATCTTAGTGTAACATGTTCAAATTCAATCTGCCCATGGGATGGCCAATCTAGGTGAGGAGATACTGATCCACATTGTTCTTCTTGAGGAATATCAATGTACTGGAGAAAGAAATGAGAGTATAATTGACAAATTTTAATGTCAATGAACAAATAACATAGTCATTCGAGTACCTGAAGCACCCTCTCAACAGAAACCATCTCTTTCTCGGTCTCCGTGAAGCTTGTAAGAAAGCTACTTAGTAAGGATACGATAGGAGAAGCATAAGAAAGAGCCAACCCAACCTGAGAATAATCATCAATTGTTGGCATGAAAGTTTGAAAAGAAAGTATTAAAGACAAAATCATACAAATGCCAAGGAAGTGACATCTAGGGCATGTAAGCTTACCAGTCCAGGCGTCCCAAGCTTAAAAGGGAAATCACCAAAGTTGCCAATCACTGCCATTAGGGCGATGAAAGAAATAATAAATGCTGCCAGCAACTAAAGCACAATGTTATTGAAGCCAAGATAAACATAGAGACTATACAAATTTAAAATATCAATATTACACTTGCTTCTGTAACCTTCAAAGAATTAAATAAGCATGAAAGATGAATCCAGTGCTCATATTTGACTAAATAAATAACGCTAGTGGATGAGCACCCTTGCGAGTACTTAAACATAGCTTCATTGAACACCCCTCAAATTAAACTTTCATTAAGAAGGCCCTTGAAAAAAACAGCTTAAATTGTAGACATCCTACCCAGACCCTCTCCTTAAATTTCAACAATAACTTAAACATACAGGACTTAGGTAAAGGGTCCCAACATGCAAATATCAATTTATAAAATTAAAAAGACCTTTATTGAAGTTTTCTAATTCAAGAGAAAAAATATCTCTACATAGGCTGATGGGGACATCAGATCATCATGGAAAGTTTACCAGCGACGTGGCCGCCGATCTACGGCCACGATCGAGTCTTTATATTTTTGAGTCGATGTATTTTATTTTCATGCATTTTATTATTTGCTTATGTGTGTTTTATTATTTCCCGTTGTACCCCTTTTTATGGGAGTTGTCATGTGTAAGCCTAAGGGCATTTGTGTCATTTTATTTGGAGTCTTTTGTATGAGGCTATTTAAAGCCCCCTTTGTATTATTTTGAGGTTAATGAATGATTATTGGAGAATTTTGTTTTCTTGCTTGGAGCATTGTGAGAACTTGAGAGTTCTAGTGGAGAGAGCTTCCATGGGAGAGGAAGAGGATTTGCGCAATACCCACCAACCTAGATAAGTCGGGTTCGTGGTTTCTTCAATTATTTTGTTTTCTTCTTCTTCCCATCTTCACGACCAACCACCCACCCTCCACCACCGAAACCCACAGCCACCTCACCCGATCCCCCACCTCCTTTCCAAACCCCACGGCCTCCCCACCCGAATCCCCTTTTTTTCACTAAACCGCCGGCCACCTCCTCCCTAACCACCGGCCATCTCTTCCCTAGTCCACCGGCTGTCACCTCACCTCCCTCCTTATTTTATTTGTTTCCTATTATGGTTTATGTTATTTTGGGATATATTTGAATTCAAATTTCAAATATTTGAAATTCAAAATATTTCCTAATATGTAAACTCTATTCTAGGAAAGTTCATTATTGAGATCCTATTTGAAATTTCATTAAGAAAGGACTAAATCAAATCTGTCCAATCTTAATGTTTTAAATTAAGAACCTTGCTAACCCACCTAAATTTCTCTCCATAATTTTCTCCCTTCCCTGGATGCCGCCGGCTCCCCACCTTTCACCATGAGGAATTAATTTCTTTATTTCCTAAACGTCACCTGCAAGCTTTAGGAAATATTTTAAACCTCCTTAATCATCTCCTACCCGTTAGCCCCTCTTTGCCATATCCAGCCAAGTGATTTCCCCAAAACAAAGGAATTGCTTCAGCATTTCACGCCTCCCTCATCTCCATCCCGCCATCTTTCCTTAGCCGCCCCATCTCCCAATTACTCCAAGGAAGATTCACGCCTAGCTCTCTCCCGATACTTCCAAACCTCCCCCACCCAAAATCTGAGATTTGCTTTCTCAGATTTTGATATTCAAATCTGAAACCGTTTCAGATTTTGGAATTATGCTTTAAACTTTTGCCTCCTATTCATTCGCAAGGAGAAACTTCTTTCTCTTGGTACTCACTTGAGAGGCGGATCAAAGACCAAGGAGACTCTACTTCCAATCACCAAGGAATGATGGAATCCATTTGACGAGTACTTCGACGGCATCAAGTGACGGATCTCTCCGTCTCCTTAAACAAAGGTTTGCTCCTTTCCACTTGTACCAAATTTCTTCTAACTCTAAATTCTCAATTGGTTAGATTGTAGTCACGGAAGCTCCTTCAAATTGCTCTTGCCAAGCTTAGTCATTTGTAGGAATTGAGTGTAATCTTCTATGCATCCTATGTCTCGTTGTTAAATTAGGGATTTAATTTGAAAACTACTATTCGGTATTGTTTTTATTTTCTCAATTATCTTGATGGTTCAAATTCGGAGCATGTGATTTCGCCTACGCATTTGATCGCTTCATTTGTCTTAATCGTCGTTTGAAAATTGCTTATAATTTTGTTCTGAAATTATTCTAATTCAATAGTTGTGCAATGCTCAAATGAAACCATAACCATAGCATCTAAGTAGTCCTGCATCATAGGCGGTCTGCAAATAAGTTTTATGACCACCTTTCCTGGTTTCTACCTAGGCTGCTGAGGTCGCAGTCTAAGGGAAAAAAGATCTAAATATTAAACAAAATAAAGGTGATAAGAAACTTACTTGGAGGCGCAAAGAAAGCCACAGACTAGCAGTTATCTCAGAGTAGGATGTTTTCTGGTATAAAGCCACATGCTTAGAGAATTTGGCCATGAAAAAATCCTGTCCATACAAGTCAACAGCTGTTTTAGATGACACATGCAAGGCAACGGATCACGCATATATATATATAAAGAGAGAGATTGCCCATCATCATCATTACCATTAACTTTATTGAATGCCCCAGCTATTTGGATTATTCTTTAACAATCTTTGTTCTCCATTTGTTCCGGCAAAATATTATATCATGTGCTAACCCTTTTATAAAAAACCAGTTTTTCAACTTCTAACCAATTTAAATTCAATCTAGCTTTTCTCCCTAAATCTTCAACATCTATTTATCGTCTCACATTATTAATGCATTGTCTTGTTACGAGGGTTGAATAACAATGAAGAGAGTTAATCCCAATACACCAGTTGGATTATGGTTAAAAGACACTACTAGTAACTTTGAAATAGAACTCATGTTTTACCCCCAATGTGGGGCTATGTATGACACACGAGAGACTTGATTTAGTCTCATATTAATTAGTTGAATAACGTGTCAGTGTTAAAATAACAAATGATTGACCCAACCTATAGGCTTAAGCTTTTTGGCTGAAAAAAAAAATGATGATTAGTGTATTCAACCCAACTTCTATCCCCCTTTAGTTCACATTGAACAAGCTGGTTATCAAAGCTAAGAATAGATTGAAATCAAGGCACTCATAGGTTTTGACCAACTCTTATCATAGGCAAGCAAGATTCAAGATAGGATGGATCCATGATTTAGTGGGATTTTTATGCATGAAATATGATGATGTTGAAAAGCTATCATTTGAGGTAGAGTGATGGAAAATATAGAGTGCTCTCATGTGAGGTGGAAATTGTTAAAATACATGAGAGTATTAGTTTAGCATCAATATCAAAAATTTAAATATTAATGTTGAAATACCAAGTGATTATCCCAATTTTGGCCTCCCATTAGTTAACACTCATCGACAAGACTTTTCTTTGCTCTGAGTATATATATTTCAAGAATCTTCCCTTTACAATAGTATCATCCACATGTATCAATCATCCTTAAACAAAAACTCAACGCCATAAAGTATCATACATTTAGAGTCTACTTAACCTCATCGAGCTTGCATGGAAGTCATCTGATGTTTCAAATTGCTCTACAAAATAGAAGACGCATGGAGCCACAAAACAAGTGATCCAAGCCAAAAACATCAATTTTATACCACTTCTTAGGAGAATGGAACGTTAAAAGACTTAATAATGTGAGATGTCTTAGGGTCTCAGTTTTTCTAATGAAAATCTAGGAAAAGATGCATAAAATCATGCACACAAAATCAATTTCACACATTATAAACCATCATTTAAAACAATTACACTTTCTTTAAATGTAAATAAGAAAATATGCAAAATACACAAAAAAAAATCTAATGATCATCCAATTATAACGATTCTGTAAGAAATTTGAAACTATAAACTTTACATTTTGATAAGATCTACGAAATATTTAGAAACTTAGTTTTTACCAATTTTGACTGAATTACTCGCACTTGCAAAAGAACTCATAAATTATACATAAGAAAACAAGGAAATCAACCATCAACAAAAGGATCTAGGTTTCACATTGATACGAGGTGATAACTTTCTATGAAATTTTTTAGTTAACATTGGGATTGCACAAGAAGAATTCAACAATCAACAAACACACAAGTTAATAAATGAAATTTTTATCAAGCAAAATGAGCTGAAAAATTACAAGCCTCAACTTTTGTATTTTAAAACATCACATTTATTTAGTCTTTTGGATATTCCCAAATCAACTTATCCATTTTAATGAGAAAACAGTAGCTCGCTCTCATAGGAAACCTCATGCAAATGAATAGATACCGAACCAGATGCTGAAATAACATAAAGAAGCAGCAACAAAATAGGGTTGGTGGATAAGCACTAAAAAAATGACTGGGCAAAGAACAAAAAGTACAGAGTGACATTGCAAAACAAGACTTCCACATCACCTGGTGAAGTCCAATAACTACTGTATAAAAACTCATCACTTCCAATGTGAAACTAATCTCTACTCTCCTGTAGATCTCAAAAAGATCAATCCTTCGAATATTGCCCAAATCACCCAAGTTGATTTCCATACTACTAAAAGAATCATTTCTCTATCTTGTCATTCTTATTTCTATCATCCCGAACTTGGCTATCAATTATTTATTTTAACATCAAGGTTAAATTTTTTTAAAACTCTAATAGCTACAAAGAAACATTTAGGATCTCTTCAACTAGAGCTAAGTCAAAACTGAAACAAGAATGCCACCGTTGAAGCAAGCATACTTGTGCACATAAACACCAGCAAACAGACAATGATACAACAAAGGTAGTTAGGGATTTATTTTAACCCTTGAAGAAAATACATTTTAAGAACTCTATCAAGATAATAAATGCCTCATTCAATAATATTTCTTTCTAGAGTGAAGCATTGAGCAGATATATAAGATTACCATAATTTAATGCTAATGTCATTGTCTATACCACAAACCTGGAGGGGCCTCAAACATTTCACCGGTATAGCAACTAAGTGATAAATGATCTGATCCTCAAAGAAGAATTAAAGGCTTTAAACATTTAAACAGAATTCTTCCCTCCATCCATGAACAAACATACCCATCCATTCACTTAACAGTTTCAATCTTCTTAAAAAAGAGGCTTTCCCTCCATACATCAATAGATATATCCATCCATCCTCTGAACCAGGCAACATGCAGTACAAACGTGTAAAAATATATAACAAAATTAAGGCACAACACATAATGGTTTCAATTACCTCTGACTTTAATGCCCTTATAGTCGATGAACCATCCAGCGTTTCTGTAAATGAGGAATAGATGGGTGATCGAGAAACACTGTCAAGCCTTCGCAACTCACGCGAAGTAGACCTATAGTAGAACTGTAAAACATGTCAGTTTATCTCTTGGATTGTGAATGAAAACAATAATCAATAAAAATAATAATTATAGCATAAGGTGTTGTGATATCAAACTTAAGAGGCACCCAAACCGTAATTATTGGCCTTTAGTAACAAAATGTGATGGGATATTGGAAAAAATATGCATTGCAGTTTTCTTCATCCACTACTACATCAATATAACTTTCTTCAAGAACTCAAATATTCAAATGCAAACAGATAAAAAAAAAGGTGTTAAAGGTAAAAATTAGAAAATATAGCAAATTGATATTTGCAAGAACATGCAAACACTAGTAAATATGAGTGTGTTCCGACTTCTTAAAGAGTGTGTGTTTCAGGTAAATTTCAAAAGGTGGATTGGATTGTAGATAAGATACTATCCAGATATTTTATTCTCATTTTACTAGGATTTTATGATTTGGATTTATACTTCCATAGATGCAAGCCTTCATAAATAATTATCCCTCTTAGTAATGAGAGAAAATTTTTTTATTAAGGTCAATCATTACATTCTAAGTGCTTAGCTCATAGTAGCACCAATTTTATTTTAGGATAAAGAAAATTAATTTCATAGGAGGGACGATTATGAACCCAATCAAGATATATTTTTTCATCATCTCATGTTGTCCTGGATCATGGTCTACTTAGTCAGCGGAGATAGTCAACCTAATTTGACCAAAGAATCATTATCAACAACTATTAATTGTGTCGTCTAAAAAGATCTTGTAAACCTAGAGTGAATATTTATCTATGGATATACTTTAGTTAACAAAGAGCTGAATGGCCTATCAAATGCACTCCATGATTCAAAACTCAAAAAGAATAAGCAATTGGGAACTTTCAAGCTTTAACCGTTATTGTAATTTGAGGGAGCAATTTTGCAGCAAATCATAGTAAAAGGACCGGATCATAACCATTTCATTGTAGTGTCATTTTATGGTAAAATCATTCGATAAGAGGACACATATGATGTCTTTACCGATGTAAGATCCTTTGAGAGTAAGAATAACGATATACTCAATATGACATTTGCTTTTTATAAGCTGAGGTTATCTTAAATTTGTCACCCACATGAAACTATTATGGAGGCAAGATGGGTTGTTTCTTTAAGCTTTAATGGTAGATTTATTGATTGAAATATCTTTATATCTTTTTTAATTTTATGAGCGTATTGACAATTTGGGTGAAATGATTTGCTTTGGGATTTGGAGATATTTTCAATGTAGGCCACAAATGGTTTGCGTTGAAATTTGGAGGCATTTTGATTATACGAGTGCCCTCCAATTGAGATTCACTTTCAACATGACCTTCATCAGGATATTTGAATACTTATACTTATTCTGCTTTGAACCTTATCAACTATGCTCAGTTTCTTTTAGAGAATTGAGTGCATAACTTGTGTGTTACTTGAACTCAGTTAAGTATTTATTGCAAAGAGACCTTATCGATTGTAAACCATAGATAGAGGATTAGGTTTGGGATGTAAAAACTCAAGATTGTTCTTGCAAGTAATATAAACAAAAGTCTAAATTTTTTTAATAAATATTCTTTGAAATAAAATTTAAAGGCCTTATAAAAATACAAAAACAAATATCTTCAACAAGATTCGCACTTGAGTATTTGATTTTTGATCCATTATAATGAGATTTTATAAATTTAAACCACGAGAGGAGAATTTAAAAAAAAAACATTATTTGAGGCAAGTCTTATCTGTATTAATTTTTATAATGTGGAGGATCGGACTTGAAAGTAAAACTTATGATCTTGCCCTATAGAAAGGGTGGACTGCTTGAGAAAATTGTAGCTTGCTGAGTTCGAATTTAAGTTTGAAAGGGAACTTGCACGTTTTTTAAAAGTAATAACTTCCTTTTTCTTTCTTTTTCGGTTTTTATTCTCTCCTTTTCTTGTTTTTACTATTTTCTTTTTTCTTTTTCTTTTTCTTTATGTTCTCTAGAGATAGATAGAGAAAGAGGTAAAGATGTCAAGGGAGTACAAGAGAATGAGGCTGAGAGAAATAGGGAGGGGAGGGGGGGAGATTGAGGGCAATCGAAAGTGGAATTTGAAAGGTTTGCATGGCACCTTAGAGCCTAACGGGGATGAATGTTGTAGAGCTATACAAGGAGTTGGAAGCGTTGAAGGTGGTTGTCAAAGCTGTTGGGTGACTATTTGGGTTGAGTTAGTGAATAGAGGTTGTCGAGCAATCAAACGAAGACATGTCGTTGACCTCTAAAAACATCCAACAAAACAATTCTATTAAACATGATGAAAACATCGGTTAACGAACATGACGTCGTGCAAATATGGTTCGAAGAACCTTGACTGAAATTAAAGCAACCTAGCCATCACTTGTTTATAGGGGTGTAAGTGAGTCACCGACTCGTGAGCTGGCACCAGTTTGACTCAATAAATGGTTCGCGAGCCGAGCTCGATGAGCTAAAGAGCCAAATTTGAGCCAGCCACAACTCGACTCGTTAGTCTTGTTTAAAAAATATTAATATAAAATATACCTCAAATATATTATGATTTAGGATTTTATGAACAAAGTTATTAAAAATGTTTAAAAAGTATATCTTACTAGTTTATATTAAGTGATTACTATTTTTTATAGTTTATTATTCTTTTTATCATTTTATTATAATAATTGCTTAAACCAGAATCATTTTCTTTATTTTATAATAAACAAGCCGACTCGTGAGCCGGATTGAATTCGTAGAATAAAGCTTGACTCGAGCTCGAGCTCGAACTTGATTAATTAATCAAGCTCAAGCCAAGGGTGACTCGAGCTCGAATTGACTCGTTAACACCCCCAATATTTCCACAAGACAAACAACACAATTTTGGTTTAAAATGCCTCTTGTTCAGACACGCGCCCACATGCAACTCTTCTACGCCCTCCCCGACCTCTCTCTCTCTCTCTCTCTCATTTTTCCTTTTTCTTTTACCCAAATTTTCTAAGCCTTCTACGACAACAAAAGCAAGGAATTCCGTCAAGATTTACTGGGGAGAAGACATCAATGAACTCGGAGGCATATGTGAACAAATCACAGAGGAAGTCATCGGTAGAAGAAACCGACGAGCCCAACAATGTATGAAAGATATGAATAAGTCATGTAAGAGCTCGTGTGGTGAAAGGCTCAATGAGATCAATAATGCACGAAAGATATCAACAATGCACAAAGAAGAATGGAAACCTGTGAGATGTGTAAATTAATCAAACATGTACTCCAACTACATCCTCATTGATAGCCTTTTCCATCATCAATGGCTTCATCGTAGCCTATCCACTATCTCTCTTCTCTCTCCACTTATCTCACTTTCTCCTATTATTTTCCTCACCACCAATCCACTTCGTTGACAGCCACTTCGTCGACAGCCACTTCGAAGAGCCTTAAACAATCTCCTAATTCTCACTTCTCTTTTCCCCCTCTTTCGTAATCCACTTCGAAGAGCCTTCAACCATCTCTTAGTTCTCACTTCTCTTTTTCCCCCTCTTTTACTCCAGCTCACTCTCTTTATCTCTTAACTTGACTCCTCACAACAGTCATCAACCCAATAATTTTGACGACCTTCGAAAGCAAACTCCCTTCCTCCTCTCTATCTCTTCTTTGCCATCTCTCCTACCCCACCCTCTCTCTATTTCTATTTCTCTTTGTAAAAAAAGAGTTGAAAAAAAGGAACGAGTATTTGTGCATGATCTCTCCCTACTATCTCATCGCTTCGCTAAAAATCCGTTATCAACATCACCTCACAAAAGGTATAAAATGAGAAAATAGCGATGCCGACAAACGTAAGCACAATATGCGTCTTTTTTAACTCGATGAAGAAATCAAATATTGTGTTTCTCGTGCAAGTGACCTACACATACATTTCTTGGCATAGTGGGGAAAAGACTCATACATACATTTCTTAAAACGATGGGAAACAAGACTAGGGCTACCAATAACAAGTACAAGTATGAGTCTTCCTTGAAACGACAGAAAAATTCAACGCTACAAACTTTTGTGCAGGTATGATGACCCATGCAAAACTTTCTTGGAGTGCTTGATGAGGACATCGACAGACGCTACCGACATGTTTATCGACGAAGGAATCGCAGATCTATGGCCACGATTCAGCGCCTCTACTTTTGATTTAGATTTCATGATGTATTATTTAGTTATTTGTTGTTTTCCATTTTTACCCCTTTGAGGAGTTAATTTGTTATTGTAGCCTAGAGGACAATTTCGTACTTTTTCTTTTCATGAGTGGAGACCTATATATATTGGTCTCATATGTTGTAATAGGTTAATAAATATTTGAATGAAAATTTTATGTTGTCTTCTTCTTCTTGCATGAGAGCTAGAGAAGGGTGATTGAGCTCAAGGTGAGCGAGTGCATTACCCACCAGTCGTTGGAAGCGTCCGCGACTCGTGGCTTTTATTTTATCTTATTGTCTTTTCTCCACCTCTTGTTCTCCTCTTCTCCAACCCGCCACTTAGCTCCTCGTCTCCCGCCCAACCCGGCGCCACCTCAACCCCCACTGCTCATACCGCCGGTCACCCCATCATTTTTCCCCCATGACGGTAGTCTCAATGTCATCATGACTTTCCATAATTCACCCTACGAAAAATTAGAAAGAATTTGATTCAAATTTGAAATTCAATTTTTGAATTTCAAATTCTTTACCAATTTTGGAAATTCTTATTGAGGAAAGTGTTATGCATGATTCAAATTTAAATTCAAAGATTTTGGATTTAGTCATAACCTTCCTAATACAATTTTCTTCTTTGGAAACTCCCCAAACCTTTTCCAAATCCCCTCCCTCTCTAAGGTTCATCTTTCTCCGCTAAAGCCTACAAGTAGTTGAGCGAGAAGGCCCTTGAGGTGAACCTCTCGTTGTTAAACATTGGATTATGTTATGTGTACTTAGCATTTACTCTTGCCTTGAACTTTGAGGAAATTGTTTGGGTTAATCTATATTGCACTTCTTTGGCCTAAGCAAGTTGATTACTTCATATTCATAATCTTCTTTTATGTGCTAGTGGTAAATTTTCATGAGCAAAGTTATTCAATTGTCTTTCTAATTTCTAAAGGTAACTCCTAGTAGTTTCACATCAGTGGTGGGACTCGAAAACCTTATTGTGGTGTTTTAAACAACCCATACACTCCTTTGGCATAGTGGACAGGCCTAATGCTTCTCATAGATGCACCCTATATGGAGAAGACAACAAGAGGCTTTCAAAACTTTTAGTTGACCAAACCTACAAAAAACTTGAAAATAGCAAAGTGAAAAAAGCCTGATAAACATAAATGTGATATATATATATATATATATATAATCAAAATTACAAAATGTGAGAAAAGGAATATCTAATGTTGCAACATGTGTTACATTAAATGAATCGTAAGGATAGAGCAAAACAAAAGAAAGACTAACAATGGACTATACACTCACTAACAAGCATGAACATGGTCTTTGAAAGAATCCTTGGATTATGCACATGTTGCTTCAAAGAAACTGAAAATAACTAGAACTAAGCACAAAAATGAACTTACAACAAACTTAAAAAGAACTTGCAAGGTTGTTAAAAGCATGAGCAAAATCTGACCTCTTACACACTCAAAGCACACATGAATGCTCCTAATCAAGTGGAAAAAAGTAAATCAAATGTGACATTTGAATAAAGCAACCCCGCCTATTTTTATAAGTGATTTTATAAAGGACCCACCATGTAAAAATACAAGTATAAAATCACAAAGCATGAAAAGACAAATATAACATTTTAAAAAAGAAATAGATTTCAACTTGTAATAATCGCAACAAGATCCGCAATACGTATCTGCAAGCAAACATAATGCAATATTCTAAAGGTCAAAAAGAAATAATGTGTGCATCTTAATGAAACATTAGTGCAAATAATCAAATCTGGATTATTTTATCTTGTATGTACTTCATGAGGCAAGCTTTAGCTGAAATACAATGCCTCAAAAGGGGAAAGCAAGCACATCAAAATACCTACAAGTGCTCCAACAAATGTACTAATAAAAGTCTGACAATGCTATATGGACTTCAAGCAATGCTGAATTTAAATTACTGTTACTTCGAGATGTCTGAAAATATTATAAAAGACTTGCAATTATTTTGTAAATTCGAAGTCCTTTTTAAAATTCAAACTTAAACTTGACATATATGTATGCTCTCGAGCATTTAGCATTGCCTATAGGGTAGGATTGTAAGTCTTACTTTTCCAAATCTAATCCCTATCACAAAGACTAGAGTCGATAACACTGTTGACCTCCATATACATTCTAATCGGGCTATCAAGGAAAAGGATGACCGTTGGCAAATATGTCACTCAACACGAATATCAAAGCGCCTTGATCAATCATGAAATCACTTAAAACTTCTTTTGATTGTGAAACAAAATGCACCAATGCATTAAAGATATCAAATTTACCAAATAAGAGCCACTCATTTGCGAGTTGTTTAAAGATCGATATTTGGCAAGCACAATACAATACAAAACTACCTAAAGATCTCCGATCGTCAAACAGACTATGCTGATGTGATCAAGACATCAATTTACCTAAGGGGATCCCTCGCAATCAAATCGAGCAAGGATGATCAAAATCAACGGACTATGAGCACTAAATTGTGCGACGTTGCCCGAACATCGTTCATTCATAAAAAGAATTTCGTTGTCGAGTCCAGAAAGTCTAAAATATTCAAAAATGATTGTAATATTTCATGGGTTGTCAAATAAGCAAAATGATGCAATGTGCGAGGTGACAACACATAAATTAATGTACACAAGACACAAGAAAAAATATGCTAGTAATCAATTTACAGTTTCTATATCATTTTAATTAGTTATAATATATAAAAAAAAAAAAACATAATTGAAATTATCTAAATAATAATTCAATCCTATCTGCCACACCCATTACCCAAAATCCTGCAAATTCAGCGCTAAGCAAGTTTATCCTCCTATAGATCAAACGATATGCTAACAATCTAAATCTATTGTTACTATACGTTGCCTACTAAATATTTGTTTAACGACTAGCCTTAATCGAAAGTACTCTCTCATTATCGAGAGGGGCAATTAACTATACGGGTTTGTGCCTAGAGGAAACCAGAACTCTGTGGGCTCTGAAAATTCGGCTCCGGCCCCCCCGCCATTTGACTGTTGCTTTTTCTTTTGGCGAGGGAGTTTTAACGGAATAAGTTCTGGGATAAATTTTGGAGGGCAGATGGATTGTAGATAAGACACTACCCAGAGATTTCGCCCTCATTTTGTGAGGACTTTATGATCTGAGTTCTGGTTTCCTATAGGCGCAAGCCCCTATAGTTAATTACCCCTCCTGATCACGAGAGAGAACTTTCGATTAAGGCTAGTCGTCAATCAGATACATAGAGAGTACGTGTTATCTGGCATATAGTAGCAGCATGGGTTTGGATCTAGGAATTTGAAGGTTTGAGAATTAGAAGTTCAAGGTTTGGATATTTAAAATAGAAATTTTCACCATCTAGCACTTAAAGCGAATGATGGGGGAATGGATGATAGACCTGATCAAGATCTCATGGTTCCGTCATCCCGGGCCATCATGGTTCCTGGTCTACTTAGTCAGAGGAGGTAGTCGACCCAACCTGACAGAAGGATCCTTGTCGGCAGCCATGGGTTGCTTCGTCCAAGGGGACCTTGTAGGCCTTGGTTGAATGTTTGTCTAATGGGACAAATCTGAATCCACCTTAGCTAACAGAGGGCTTTGTGCCCTATCGAATCATATCCTATTGGTTCATATCTCAAGGATTTGATGCCAACAAGGAACGTATTGGCTCTGGCCATAACCAGGTATTTCGTGGTGCCATTTGGCGGCAAAACCACTCGGTTCAGAGAGCCTCGGGTCATGATCCGTTTATCCTGCGGTGCCATTTGGCGACAAAATCGCCGGTCAGAGGACACGTACCACATCCTTATTAGTAGAAGAATTGTTTGAGAATAAATCCTAGTGATATTTTCGACTAGGCATTAGCTATATGTGAGCTGAAGTAAATTTTAATTTGTCCACCCTGGCAAACTGTTGCGGAGGGTGGATGAATTTTTCTTTAAGTATTCAATGGTTGATTTCAAATTTAAATATTTTTGGATTTTGGGATTTTGATATTTTTTTAGATTTTGTGGGTATTTGGGATAGGATTTAAAAATATTTGTGAACCCATCCGGTTGAGATAAACATTCAACATGGTCATCATCGGGGTGTTTCGGGGCATTTTCACTTTCTGGATTGAACCTTGTTGTATCTATCTACTGGTCGACAGAGGATCAAGTTTCATGAGTTTTATGCCTTTATTAGTGAATTCTCTTGATTATAGGCCTTGAAGGCTTAATATGAATGTATTAAAACAAATACACTAAAAATATACCGGTTGTCACAACCGTGTATTTGTTTGAAGGTTCAAACCCTGTCGACTCCTATTGATCCATATAGAAGGATCAGGTTCAAACTAGAATTCACTTATTGACCCGCATAGCATCCCTAGACGTCACATGTGTACCAATAACATGTTTACTGGGGCCTATACGGGTGTTTGTGGGCATTTTATGATTGAACCCTGTCAACTCCTTTTATCTACTTAGAATGATTGGGTTCAAGTTTAATAGCCCGCGCAGCATCCCTAGACGTCACGTGTATACCAATAGCACGCTCGTCAGGGCCCAATGCGGGTTTTATGATTGCTTTTACCCCTTTTAGTGTACCAATGTGTATACAAACTACGATGCACGTGCATGAGTATTCTTGGAATATTTGTAAAAGACCTTTCACAGTAGCATGTAGAAACTTATGCTTGGTCCGTAGTCTTTATGTATTTTGTTTGTGGGATACACATTGAATACATAGTAGAGCAGCTTGTAGGAGCCTGTTGATATACCACCCTTGCCTTTATATGATATCTCATATGCATATCTATGCTCGCAGATAATTTATTACTTATGCAACATGTCTATTGATTGTAAGGATTTTTGTATCTTCATGTCTTTACTTATATGCATATTACTGCACTTTCCAAATCATCACCAGTGAGTAATTTGTCATTAGAACTCCTTTGGGTTTGCTTGTGGATAGCACATTAGATGCACAGGGATTTTCTATAGTAACTCGTAGGGGCTCCTATGCTTGTATCTCTTTGTTACACTTGCTGTGTATCTATCGTACTCTCTTCATGAGTGTATTAATGTACTTGTTGTAACCGCCTTATTCCTCCAAAAGCATAAGTATTATGAGTGTTGTGTATCGATTGACACCATTCGTCTGTGAAATGTTCATTCAGGATTTTATATATTTTTCTTGAAGTTGAGTGTCGGCAATTCATGTCTCATACAACATTCCATATCATTGATTATGATAACTTATGCATCAACTTGCGTTGAGTGTAATATGATCATTTTTAACTTTCAAATTGACATATCTTTAATGAACAAGTACACTCATCGAGAATTCCTTCTTTGTAGCATTTGCAAATCGATTCAGTGAAGAGATCATCACATTTATTGCATGCTTCATTCATGTACTTGAGGATTCCCAAGTTCATTATAAATCATTGGCCTTCATTTGCAAACTCATCTTGATCATTTGCCACTTGAATGCTCTCTATGTATTCCATACACATGCTTGTGGGTGAGTTATGCCTTTTAGCATTTGTACTTCAAGTGACATAATCGTTATAAATGAGTTATGGCATTGGGAGAGTCTTTGTGTTATGATTTTCAAGCAAGTTATGTTGAAATCCACAAGTCTTTCATTTGATTATTGATTCTATTTATGTCCAAATCCAAGTTAAGCTCCATATCATATTCAAGTATTTCATGATCCAAGTCAAGCTTTGCTTGAGTCTAGGTTGTTCAAATTATGGTCACTTGAGTCATTATCATTTTTGTTCAAGTTTAAGCTCATTATCAATCGTTCCACGTGTTTGGCTCGAGTCTAGAGTACAAGTTCAAGTCTAAGTTAAAACTTCTTATACCAAGTTCATTTAGGTTGAAATTTTGTCTTGAGTCAATATGCCAGTTCAATTCAGAACCAAGATGAGTCCAAGTATAGTTCAAGCTTAAAATGAGCCTCTTCCCTTCATTCGAGTCCCCTGTGATTTGAATTGCAAGTTCATATTCAAGTTCAAGCTTAGTCCAGGTCCAAGCATAGTTCATTGTTATGTTGTTCAAGTTCAAGTCCCAAATAAAGGTCCTCTGTGGTCTTTGAGTTTAAATTCAAGTTTAGAATGAGTTCATTTAATGTCTTTTTGAGTTCAAATGAGTCCAGGAACGATCTCGTGTTTGTTCATTTGATGTGCAAATCAAGTCCAAATACGGACCGTTTTCACCCAAAATTTCAGTAGCCTCCCGGCGTCTCCCCCGTTTAGGGAAAAACTACGAGAAAATTGGGCATTCCCACCACGCGTAATAAAGGCGTGCATGGTAGGTGTCCTCGAATGAGGATACCGCGGCCGTGATTTTTCTTCCCACCACGCGCAATAAAGGCGTGTATGAGGGTCTTTGACGGTACCTGTTTAAAAGACACAATTTGCTTTCCCCCCGCTCGGGGGTACTTATAAGTGACCCCACCTCGCCGTAGGTACCGCACCGGGGTCCCATCCCACCACGCACAATAAAGGCGTGTATAGGCGGTTTTCAAGTGCGCCACAAACGTCGAAATAGAGTTTAGGTGATTGCCCACCTCATCATAGGCATCGGATCAGGGTCCCATCCCACCACGCGCAATAAAGGCGTGTATAGGCGGTTTTCCGGTCTGCTGCATACAACGAAAGCGAGAATCTGAGTTTAGAAAATCCGTACCTTCGCGGGGTTATAGATGTTTGCACGAGGATTTAGGGAGAGAGAGAGAACACTTTCTTCTTTTCATTCTATTATAATTAATAAGATTTAATTATAATTAATCATAATTAATAATAATTAACTCTAATTACAAATAATTAATTATAATTATTAATTATAATTAATTATAAATAATGGCTGTTAATTAAGATTAAAAATAATTAATTAAAACCAATGATGATTAATTATGATTAATAATAACTAATCATTATTAGAAGTAATTTAAAATTAATTAAAATTAATAGTGATTAATAAAAACTAATAATAATTAATCATTAATGAAAGTAGATTAATTATAATTAATTTATAACTAATCATTTATTAAAAACAATTAATTTAAAATCAATTAAAATTAATAATGATTAGTCTAAATCAATGATGATTAATCATTAATCTTAATTGGTTCGGCTTGGCATGACAGAGAAGATAAGTATAGGATTAGACAAGGATTGTTACAGGATTTATGCATGACTTGCACGAGATCATGCTAAATCCTGAAGGAAATGGGTAAATCTCACATGTTACACCCTTCATTTCCACGGGATTTGGCCGAAGCAGTGCTTGAAATAGGAAAAGTTACCTTCACGGATGAGCAAGCTCCCGTCTCTCCTTCCGATCAAAATGACAGAACTTCCGATCCTAAAGGAGGGGAATGTCTTGGAGGAGGTGAAGGTTAGGGCTTCTCTCTCTCTCTCTACTTGTGCGGGTCGGCCGAAATGTCGGAGATGGAAGAGGGGTTCGGGACAGAGAGTAGTCGGCGGCTTTGCGGGAGTTTGGAGTTGGTTGGGGTCAGCTTGGTCGAAGGTCTCCGATCGGGAGTAGAGAGGAGAGCTGCGGGATTCTGGGTGTGTGGAGAGGAGGAGGGTACGGGAGAGAGAGAGCAGTCGTGTGCGTGAGAGAAGAGAGGGGCTCCCTTTCATTTTATAGACGCGAAAGAGGCCAGGAGCGAGGCCGTCGTCGCAGGATTTGTGCGAGGAGACGCCGAGGCGCTACCAGCGCCGAATAGCTGACATTTCAGCAGGTTTTGAGCATAATTTCTAGATCCAACGGACATGAGGTGTGTACATTAGATTTTGATTTCTTTCCTCCTTTGTATGATTTCAACAGAGGTTAACAAACTCAGATCTTAAAGTCATCCTTAAGGGGATAAAATCTCTAGATAGTGTCTTATCTCTATCTAATATGTCTTTCGAAAATTTACCCTGAACATAATCTGTTAATCCCAAAATATACGCAGAGAGGTCAGGGCGAAAAAGCACAAATTTCCGGAGCCCACAAAGACTTGTGTCACCCTAACAACCATCTTTACAATAAATATTTAAATGAACTTGAATGATAAGAAAGAGATGCATCTGATCCTCTCCTAACAAGAAAGTAGAGTTGACAAACTTTAAAAATAGCAAATTTTAATCATTTAAATGGTTGTGGTTACAATACATCATAATCAGAAGGGTTCACTTTCAAAACCACGCTTCCAAGTTTCATTTATTTAGATAAAAAAGTTTCAAACATTAACCATTCCTTAATGAAGGTGGCATGTTCCCAAATCTCAAACCACACTTCAGATTCAAATCTTGATAAAAATATGAAACTCTAAAAAAAATCATGTGAAATCTATCGCCTCAAAGATTAAAACAACAATCCATTCACTCTTTATAATAATTTGATGAGGGTTACAAATTTAGGATAACAACATTTCACAAAGGACCAATGCTATATCAAGTATATCACTATGATCACTCTAAAAAAAATCTTATGCCACTGAAGGCATAGCATGCGTCTTCAAACAAAGTGAATTTGTCGTCAAATGACACTACTAAATAACGGTTAGGACATGGGCGCTTTAACAGAGTGATTTCGCTATAAAATGACACAACCTACTTATAGTCAAGGCCAAAGCTCGAATGTCCCCTAATAACTAAGCCCCACAAGATGTTAATTATATCGTGCATGTTCTTTATTAGTGCATGTTCACTTACCATAATCCTCTTATACAAATATCTACCCCAGATCTATAAGGTACCATTGAATGACACAACAAATGACTACCAATAACAATCATTAAATCAGGATGAGTTGATTACCTCCACTGACTAAATAGACTAAGGTCGATATGTCGATGGCAATTGAACAATGGAAATTTGATCGGGCACATCATCATTCTCATATCATCTTCTTTATGCTAATAGCAATAAATTTTTTTCTATCTTCAAATAAAATTGCTACTCACAACCTAAACATTTAATGCTTCAACCAAACTAGATTGAAATTTCTCTCATATCATCAAAATTAACCATAGGGGCTTGCTCCTATAGGAAACCTAGAACTAAATCATAAAGCCCTCATAAATAAGGATAAAATTTTGGGTAGTATCTCATCTACAATCTAATTTTCCGTATGAACAATTTTACAAACAAAAAAATTTCTTAGAACAGCCAAGCGTGAATTTTTAGAGCCCACATTGAAAGTGTGAATGATTGAGAATAAAGGCGGGAATGTTGGTGGCTCGAGAGGTGAGCTTGTCAGTGAAGCTGCAGAAGTTGACGTCAGGGATAAGGAGCTAGTGTTCATCGACAATAGAGAGGAAGACAATTGTTGATGGTGGTTAGAGAGAACAGAGAGACAAGAGACTATGCTCATTGAGGGTGCTCGCAAGAATTTGTATGCTATCAACGAGTTATAGAGGAAAACAATTGTTGAAGGGTTTTCTTGGAATTGAGCAGACCATGAGAGGGGGGAGGCGAGTTTCAAAAAATAGTGCTGAGAGGGAGGACGACAAAGCGAGATCGAAGAGGTAGCAGAATTAGCATCGGCAAGATTTGAGAGGAATTGTCGACAAAAGCATAGTTTGGCCTCTCAACACGTAAGATACATGCAACGAGGCACAAGATCATCAACAAGTGTGGGTGGATTAGTCTAGCTCACAATGATAGGAACTTGTGGGTCTGTGTGGGACAAAGAAACAACACAATGAGATAGCATATTTAATGTGGAATTTGATCAATGAGTTGGACTCACCAATAGCAATGCATTAATTGGGGACATCAATAGGGGTGAAGGCGAAAAGGGTGAGGCACATTGTAGGAAGATGAATCACTCCATACCACGTTAAAAAAGAAAAATGTAAATAATTACATATTTTCTAATTATCATATTAGGATAAGCATATATGAGCCTATATATAGGCAAGCGAAGAGAACAATCAAGCAAAGTACAATAAAGAAAAATATCCTTAATAATGACAAAAATATTACAATAATAAATATTGAAGATTCCAACAATAATAATTATCATATTTGATAGTTTAGATGCGGTGACAAGTATAAATAGGCTAATGAGAAAAATAAACATATTTGTCAATCTAGCAGAAATTTAGTTATTTCAAGAAAGTAAATGATATGGCTTGAATGATACTATAATGAGATGCTTGAGTATGCAGTTGATTACAAAGCAAAGGAGGAAGAAATTCGAATTTAGTTTAGATTTTGGTTAGAAGCATTCTAGCAATTATATCTCGGAACTGATTGCATTAATTTTTAGTTGGATCAATTTTCATGGGATCAAATCCTCTTGTAAAATTCAGATCAACCACCCAATTCATTTTCGCTCACCAAGACAATTAGAATGCTCAACTAATTCAACTTATGATCTTAAGAGAATTGTTAACATGCAAGGTTGCCCTTACCAGCAAACAAAAAGTGTAAATCAGACTTAGGCTTCGTTTGGGACTGGTTTTTTATTGCTTTATAATAAAAAAATAAAATTTTTATCCAAGAAAACCGCTTTAAGAAGCAGTAACAAAACCGTCCCAAATGAAGCCTTATTCTCGTACAACTAGAAATAATTTATTTATTCACAAAATTTCCCACGATAGAAAAACCAAGAACACAAAATGCTTGCAAAACAGGCAAGTGCAATAGCATATTAGCATGTACCTGTATTTTTCTGTATATATACCAAAAAGGAAATATGAGAAGTAAGACAACAATCTGCAGTAAGAATTAGAACACTTCTCAGATTTTGCATTTAATAATAACATAAATAAAGAAACATCAAACCATGGCTGCAGATTTATATAAATTCACCTGTGCATATGATAAAACTACTGCAATGCCCACAAGGCTTAAGAGGTTTGCTAATAGAATGTTAAGAATAAATGGAAGGGAATCATCAATCATGTACAAATCCGAAGAAAACCTGTAACCGATACAGAGCATTAAGAATAGAGAAGGTACTAGAACTTTAACAATATAAATCACATACCTATTAAGTATCCTTCCACTTGGATTACGGTCAAAGAATTGTACAGGTGCATTGACAATTTTGCTCAAAAGTTCAAGATGCACCTGTACTGCAGCTCTTAAGCCACCATATGCAAATGAGAAAGCTCTTGCGAATGTTAAAATGGAATTGGCAGCACTAAAGATGCAGAGTATTACCTAAGAAGAGAACAATAGAGGAGCATAGTGACTCTATGCTGATAAAAACATCTTTAATGAAATCAACCAACAACAACAAGACTGAGCCTCAAGCCTTAACTTGGCAACTTCTTTTTTTTTTATAATTATCATAGATAGTCTTGATTTATATTGTATTTTCTTCACATTGATTATTTCAATCATTACCAGGTAAAAGGCTGTATAATCTGTTCCAACTCTGGCATCAACCCAATAAGATAACCAAAGATCATTTCCATTGCGAGATGCTTGCATAAAAATCGCTGATAAAGCAATAAGAACAACAAGAGGCCAACCAATAAATGTCGCATAGCTTCTGTGAGGTAATAAGAATCATGAACTAAATGAGAAGTTGCAATGCTGTAGAGATAAAAGAAAAATAAAGGTACTTGAGGTATTAACTTATGTGCTCCTCCCAAAACAGTACTCCATAAATGTTTGACTTACTTGTAGACATCAAATTCAACTCTGCCCTCTTTCCTGAACTCTAATTCTGCAGCATCTTGAGTTTGATCCATAGAAACTACATAATCACTTCCCTCTTCTATGTAAGATGTTATTTCATCCACATCACTAGCAATACTCTTTTCCCCAGATAACTCCACAGATGAAATTTTGTAGTCTTTGAACATGGATATCGTTGAATATGGGGATGACAGAAACCCATCGAAGCTCCCAATCCATCTTACATTTCCTTTATCCATGACAACAATTAAATCGGCAGAAGCAATTGCCTTTCCAGAGAAGAAACAAAAGGAGTGTAAAATATTTACATAAATAAATGGAAAGAAAGTTATTTCATGACACCCTTCATCAAACGCAGTGTCATAAACAATAGAAAAGGGTAGCAACACTGTAAGTCAGGAACTTCAACTATATACAATCAACATAACATAAAAATTGCATATTTTTCCAGAGAAACAATATGCAGGATGGATCGAGGGAAGACGAACCTGAGCATTATGTGTACAAAGTACGCGTGTCTTCTGGTTAGTCAAAGGACCCAAAAGTGCTTTGCTTAGAACCCAGTTAGCAACATGTGAATCAACAGCACTCAATACATCATCAAGCAAGTATAGCTCGGAATCGCGATATATGGCTCTAGAAATATTCAAAAAATATGTTAGTTAATTAAACACAATTTTGATGCTATGACCACAAATAATGACGGGGCATTTGACCTAGCGAGTGCAAGACGGGCCCGCTGGCCCCCAGATAAATTGAGCCCTTTCTCCCCAATATATGCCAAATCACCTCCAGCCATTCGCGAAATGTCAACATCGAGTGCACATGCATGCAATACTTCCTCATACCTGTTTCAGCAAAAATATCAGATGAGTGATAAAAATAATTCTAACAATATAAATGGAGAATGCAAATCTGGATGTAAATATAAATGAGAACGATCAACCTGAATTTAATATATTCATTGGCATGCAAATATTTAATCGAGTTATATGTGGATTTAAGTAATAATGTCTTCCCTGAGGAATATTCTTATAAATGGTAGAATGCTGACCGTTGAGTAATAATTTCCTCTCCAAACAAAATATTATCACGTACTGAACCTGACTGTATCCATGGTACCTGCATCAGTACTTTGGAATAATCATGGGGGCACTGCAACAGCTTGAAATAATCAAAGAACAACAAGGAAACAAAAAAGACGCTACAGTTACGAATGATCAATCTAGAAGTAGCCAAAAGTAACCTGTGGTACGTATGCTGTGGATCCACTGGAATGTATACACCCATGGATAAGTCTCATTTCTCCCAATATAGAGTTTAACAAGGATGATTTACCTGAGCCAACCTGGAGAAAAAAATAATCAACCAAGTCAGAAAAGCAATGCATATTACCAAAAAAAACAAACAAACAAACTCCCAAGAAAAAATTGACAAAACGATTAAGATGACCCCACATCAGAAAAACTAATACAACCAAATCTAAGGTGTAAAAAATACATTAGTGCTAGAATGATCAATGAAATCGAATTACATAAACCAAGTGTTGCAAATAACTATCGGATTGGTAACAGTACTTCAAACACTAAAAGAATATCTGCAAATATAACTTCAAAAATTAGAAAATGAGAATTTCAGGAAGAAATCACTCCAGAATAGCATTAAAAATAATACGGTAAAGTAAATTATAGATTGATCCAAAATAGTGAAATTGAGTTAGCTCTAAAAAATATGCGTAGAAAGAAGACTTCGGGTCTAAATGAGATACCTGTTGAGATTTGGAAACTCGTGGAGGATATTGTAGTAGTTTTGTCAACAAAGCTTTTTAATAAAATTTTAAAAATAAAAAAGGATGACAAATGATAGGAAGAGAAGCATTTTGGAACCAATATTTAACAATAAAGGTGATATTCAAAATTATGCTAACCATAGAAGAATTGAATTTATGAGTCATACAATCAAACTATAGGAACAAGTAATGAAACATAGGCTTTGAAAAATTATAATTGATTTAGGATAACTAATTTGATTGCATGCCAAGAAGATCAAGTATTGAAGCAATTTTGCATTAAGACAATTAATAAATAAATCTATTTAGTCAAAGGAGATAGTTGCCCCTACCTGACCGAAAAATCCTTTTAGGCAGTCATTGATTGCTCATCAAATGATAACTTATAGACATAGGGTGAATGCTTGTCTAAGAGGACAAATCCAACTTGATCTTAGCTAACATACAGCTTTGTGCCATATTAAATATACTCTATGATCCATTACTTAAGAATTTTTAGCCATTAAAGAATATATAAGCTCTAGCCACATTCGAAATTTAATGCTACCTTTCCGTGGCAAAATCACCCAGTCAAAAAGCCCGACCATAATTGTTTACCTATGGTGTCATTTGACAACAAAATCACTATCACACGTCTTTACTAGTAGAAGATTGTTTGAAAATGAACCTTAGTGATATTCTTGACAAGAAATTAGTTCTGTGAGTTGAAGTTATTCTCGAATTTATTATCCTTGGCAAACAGTTGTGGAGGGTTGACGAATTTTGCTTTAATTTTTAAGATTTTAACTTTACAAGAGTATTTAAAATTTTGATAGATATTGAATTTTGAATTTTTACCAGATTTTACATCCCGGGTGATTAAACTTAGAATTTTGGGGGATTTTGAAAAGCATGTAGTTCATTCTAGTTGAGACTTTTTGTCAACACAACAATCATCGAGGAGGCATTGAAGTCACTTAAGATATTTATAGTTGTTAAATTTAGAGAATTGGAGAGAGAAAAAGCTTAATTTTATTGCACAAAATTATCCCTATTTATAGATCTATACAAGATATCTTAATAAAGAAACAAAAAATTACAGAATCATGTATAATTGCCCTAATATAATCCTTCCTAAATCAGCCACCCAAATATGGAAGGAGATCGAGGTGATCTAGGTGAGCCTCCCATGGATTAAGTGTCAAGGGACAGTTGAGATTTAACTGAGATCGACATGATCTAGGTAAGCCTCCCACAGATTCACATCCTGGCCATGAGATCAAGTGTCAAGGGATGACTGGGATTTAACATGCCCCCTCAAGCTGGGGAATCCAGATCTGTCATTCCCAGCTTGGTACTCGTGCTAGAAAGATAAAGTTATCAAGTCCCTTGGTCAGAATGTATGCAAGCTGATCTTTTGATGATACATGGTAAATATATATAAGAGAATTGTCTAATGTTTTCTTTATGAATGTCCACTTCTATGAGCTTGGTCCTATCATACTGAATCGGATTGTGAGCTATATTGATTGCTAATTTGTTGTCACATTGTAGCTTCATGGATCCTTCCCAATTGATCATTAGTTCTTTTAGAATCATCGTTGACCCATAGTAGCTCACATATTCCCAAGGCCATAACTCTGTACTCTGCTTCAGCACTAGACCTTGTTACCACACTCTATTTCTTGCTCCTCCATGTAACGAGGATTCCTCCAACGAATGTGTAGAATCTTGAGGAAGATTTTCCATCTACTAGTGATCCTGTGTAATCTGCATCAGTATATGCTTCTGGGGTTATTCCATAGTCTATTCTGAAGAGAATCCCTTTTACCTGAATTCTCTTTAAGGTAGTGCAGTATTATATCTACAACTTGCAAGTGAGTCTGCTTTGAATTTTGCATGAACTGGCTGACCATGCTTACAACAAAGGTTATATATGATTTGGTGTGAGAAAGATAGAACAATTTTCCCACAAGTCTCTAGTAAGCTCCCTTATCTACATTTGGATCTTCTTTAGCTTCCCCCAATTTGAGATATGATTCTACTTGTGTTGGTGCTGGTTTACAAGAAAGTTACATGTTTATTTAAGAAGATTGTGGGCTCCGAAAATTCGGCCCCGGCCTCCGCTCGCTTTTCTTATTCGGCGAGGGAGTTTTAACGAACTAAGTTCCAAGGTAAATTTTGGAAGGCAGATGGGTTTGTAGATAAGACACTACCCAGAGATTTCGCCCTCATTTTGTGAGGACTTTATGATCTGAGTTCTGGTTTCCTATAGGCGCAAGCCGCTATAGTTAATTACCCCTCCCGATCATGAGAGAGAACTTTCGATTAAGGCTAGTCGTCAATCAGATACGTAGAGTATACGTGTATCTGGCATATAGTAGCAGCAATGGGTTTGGGTATAGGAATTGGGAATTTAAGAAATATTTGAAAATTTTGGAAATAGTTGGGAATTTGAAGATTTTGATATTTAAATTAGAAATTTCACCATCGTGCACTTAAAGCGGATGGTGGGGGAATGGATGATGGACCCGATCAAGATCCCATGGTTCCGTCGTCCTGGGCCATCGTGGTCCCTGGTCTACTTAGTCAGAGGAGGTAGTCGACCCAACCTGACAGAAGGATCCTTGTCGGCAGCCATGGGTTGCTTCGTCCAAGGGGATCTTGTAGACCGGGGTTGAATGTTTGTCTAAGGGGACAAATTTGAATCCACCTTAGCTTACAGAGGGCTTTGTGCCCTATCGATCATATCTTATTGATTCATATCTCAAGGATTTAACGCCATTAAGGAGCGTATTGTCTCTGGCCATAACCGCTATCTGTGGTGCCATTTGGCGGCAAAACCACTCAGTTCAGAGGGCCCCGGGTCATAACCGTTTACCTGCAGTGCCATTTGGCGGCGAAACTGCCGGTTAGAGGACACGTACCACGTCCTTACTGGCAGGAGATTGTTTGAGAATGGATCCTAGTGATATTTTCGACTAGGCATTTGGCTCTTTGTGAGCTAGAGTTAATTTCAATTTGTCTGCCTCGGCAAACTGTTGCGGAGGGCGGATGGAATTTTCTTTAAGTGTGGATAGTTGGATTTCATATTTTAAATATTTTTGGAATTTTTGAATTTTTGGGGAGTATTGGATTTTCGTAGGTATTTGGGTGGAGCTTTGGAATATGGATATTTGGGAGACGATTGAAAGTATTTGGGAACCCCTCCGGTTGAGATCTGCATTCAACACGGCCATCATCGGGGTGTTTGGGGTCATTTCTTTTTATGGATTGAACCTTGTCAACTCTGTCGGGCTGTCGACAGAGGATCGGATTTCGTAGGCTTTGTACCCTTGAAAGTGAATTCTTTTGATTTTAGGCATTGAAGCCTTAATATGAATGTATTAAAATAAATATTCTGGTCGCCACGGCCACATATTTATTTGTTGGTTCGAACCTTGTCGACTCCTATTGATCCATATAGGAGGATCGGGTTCGAACAAGAATTCACTAGTCAGCCCGCGCAGCATCCCTAGACGTCACGTGTGTACCAATAACACGCTCGCCGGGGCCCTTGCGGGTTTTATAATTATTTTTACCCCTTTTAGTGTACCTATGTGTTTATAATTTATAGTGCACGTGCAGGGGTACTTTGAAATAATTGTAGACGCCTTCTGTCTGCTTGTACGAATGTTGCAGATCCGGTGGCGTAGCGTAGCAGCTTCTGGATCAGTTGTTTGCTGCTTTGTACAGGTAGACTGTCGTGCACTATTTGTTGATTTTTGTAGGCGGGTCATAGTGCAATAACTAATCTCCTGCCTTGGCCAGTAGATGTTGTTATCTATTATAATTCCCTTTCATTCTTCTTGTAGATGACATGTTACGAGTATGACGAGTTTCCTATGACTGCTCGTAGGTATTTGAATTTACTGCATATCATTTGCTCTTCCTTGCAGCGAATTGGATAGTCATATTTGCTGGCCATTAAACGGTGATTGATTTTTTGGGGTGTCGTAGCATCCACGATTGTTGCAAGCAGATGTATTCACTCTTAGACTGAAGTTGACTACATGATACTGCATTTACTGTAGTCTTTCTGTATCTACCCATGAGTAGATATTATACATACATTTGATTCGTAGAGAAATTGTATGTATTGCAGATCATTATTCTTGCTTGTAGAAGTCCAATATATTTGCTTGATGTTGAATGAGGGTTGACTACAAGAACATTACAACATTCATTGCCTATTGCTATATATTTTGTAGGTGCTAGCACTTATTGTAGTATCATCAATCTTTACTTATAACGGATAACCGTATTTTCTCGACATTGGACAATGATTGATTGTAAAGGTGTTGTGACATTCATCGCCTTCACTTGAGTTGTATTGCTTGCATGAAAATCATTTGAATGAAATTACTTCAAGCAAATTACATCAAAGCCCATAAGTACTTAGCATATGCTTGTGAATGAATTGTCACAATTATTCATGCTATTTATGGATTGTTCAAGCCCAACAATTTGCATGACCCTTCACTATATGACCCTTCACTATCATTTGTGAGCGAATGATGCTAGAGATCACACAATCTTCATTATCCTTGAACATAACTTGTAGTTTGAAAGGGACTTCATTGTTTGGATAATAATTTCACTATGCATCTTGGGTCGATTGCTTGACACCAATCATCTTCAATTCACCTTCAATCATTTAAGAGCATGATAGAGGCACATTGCTTGTAGACTTGTTATAATTGTGAACTCCTTGTCGATCTCCACACATTATTTGCAACATGTATGAATAGATCACATGCATCTTCCATTTGATCATAAGAAAAGATATATCCATTGAGAGCTTATATCATTAATTTTAATGTTTGATACTTGTGATCTTTGAGATGATTATACACCCATTGAGTTGAAGTTTGAACTTGGATCCACAAGTCCTTATCACCAAGTTTATGTCCTTTGCAAATTTGTACAGTTCAAGTCATGTCTACTTGATGTAGGAATCGAGTTCAAATTTGAGTTCAAATCTTGCTCTTTTGATGTTCAAATTGGTATTCAAAAATAAGTTCATAAGTCCTCTATTTTAAGTTCAAGTTCATGTTCGTAGGTCCTCTGTTGTTGTTCGAGTACAAGTTCTATGTCTTTTGCGGTCTTTTGAATTTGAGTATGAATTGTCCAAGTCCAAATTAAGACTTCTTGTACCAAGTTCATTGTATTCGAGCTCTAATTTGAGTTCATGTTATTGTTCTTTTCAAGTTCAAGTGCAGCTTCGGTCCACATTCAAGTCCACTGTTGTTCATTTGAGTTCAAACAGGTCTGAGTACGAGTCTTATTTTTGTCCATTTGATGTGCAAATAAAGTCCAAGTACAGTCCGTCTTCACCCGAAATTTCGGCAGCCTCCCGGCGTCTCCCCCGTTTAGGGGAAAACTACGGAAAACTGGGCCTTTCCCACCACACTAAGAAAAGCGTGTATGGTAGGTGCCCTCTTTCGAGGACACCGCGGCCGTGTATTTTTCGATCCCCCACCACGCTAAGAAAAGCATGTATGGGTATTTTTTGTGTGTAAAAAAAAGTATTTTTTTATTTTTGAAAATATTTTGTAAGCACAGTTATTTCCCCGCAAGCGGGTACTTATGGGTATCCCCGCTTCGTCGCGCGCATCGCACCGGGATCCCTTCCCACCACGCTAAGAAAAGCGTGTATAGGCTTGGATCCACAAGTCCACGAAATCCTCCGCGATATCTGCCCAAAATCCAGTTGAATCGATGTGAATTCAGCGCGGTTCGCGTCTTCTCGCAGGTCCCTGTTCAGACCGTCTTGATCGCTGCCCTTGCACATCGTTAAATGCCGAACCAACCCAAGGCCTTCGATTGCTCTTCCCACTTCGACATTCCTCTCCACGACACTCCAGCACACTCAAAGCTTCACAAGCTCTAGGCGATCTCCTCCCGATCGCAAGCCTTCTCCCGCACATAATCCCTACCTCACTGCTGATCTCCTTCCTCCATCTGCTCCTTGCCTTTTGTCGACCCAACTCTTCTGACCTCCTCCCCTCAAGTAGCCTCTTTCGATCTCCATCCCGACCCCCTTGCTTCTCCGACCTAGAGAGAGAGAGAGAGAGAGAGAGAGAGAGAGAGAGAGAGAGAGAGAGAGAGAGAGAGAGAGAGAGAGAGAGACATACCCTAACCCCTTTAGCTCCTTTGTTGTGGTTCGAATTCGCTCCTTTCATGACGTTCCCTGATTGTCAGATTGGAAGTTACGACATTTTGTTCGGAAGCCACCACGAGAGCTTGCTTGCTAAGAAGGTAACTTTACCCTTTCATGTGCTTCCTCTCTAAGGAGGTTTAGGGATTTGGTTATAATAATATTAAATTAATTAAAGATAATATTAATTATAATTAACTTAATTTAATTATAATTAATTATCCTAATTTTAATTAATTATATGTTAATTACTTTAATTATAATTAATTAATAATTATTATAATCATTTATAATTAATTAAGTTTAATTATGAATGATTATTTTTTATTTTTGTTAATTAATGATTATTAGTCATTAAATATAATTAGTCAAATTAATTAAATATTAACTATTTTTAAACGTAATTAATTAATAATAGTTATAATTAATTATAATTAAATTTAATTATTATTAATCTTTTTAATTAATTTTCCTTAAATAAAAAAAGAGAAGAAGAGAAGATATTCCCTTACCTCAGTCCACGTCCCAACTTCGCCGGTCACCAAGGTATAATCCTTTAACCTTAAAATTCTGAGAACTCACTTTTGTTGTTCGTGGTGCATCGAAAAACCACCCATACACGCCTATATTGCGCGTGGTGGGATGGGACCCCGGTGCGACGCCTATAACAAGGCGGATAATCGCCTGAAATCTTCATTTCAAAGTTCATGGCACACCGAAAAATCGCCTATACACGCCTTTATTGCGTGTGGTGGGATGGGACCCCGGTGCGGCGCCTACGGCGAGGCGGGGTCACTTATAAGTACCCTCGAGTGGGGAGAAAGCAAACTGTCTTTTTAAATAGGTACCCTCGAAGACCCCATACACGCCTTTATTGTGCGTGGTGGGAATGAAGATCACGGCCGCGGTGTCTAAGGACACTTACCATACACGCCTTTATTGCGCGTAGTGGGAAGGGCCAGTTTCTCATAGTTTCCCCTGAATAGGGGAGACGCCAGGAGGCTGCCGAAATTTCGGGTGAATAAGAGATCGCACTTGGACTTGAATTTGAACCAACAATAAAATTAAAATGAACTACAATGAACTTAATATGGACTCGAAAAGAATATAAAGGACTTGTGTAAGAATTGAGTTGGACTCAAGATGAACTGAACTCGAACTGTACCTGAACTCAAAATCAAAAGAACTAAGTGCAGTGGACCTGAACTTGATCTGGGTCAAATAACAAATGACTTGAACTTGAATGCAAACAAAATGGAGCTTGAACCCAAATGAACAAGGACGTGACTTGAACATTTAAACTCAAGCAAAGACTTGAGTCGGATCACAGGGGACTCGCACAAGACTTGGAATCAAACTGATTTGGACACTAAACGAAATGAACTCGAACTAGACTTAGAACTTGAACTATAATGAACTTCGGTTTGAGTCATGATACTAAGCTCTCAATAAATGATAAAGAAGTATCACCTCAATTTTGAAAGAGAATATTAAGTGAACTTGTGGAGGATGTTAAAAACAAATCTCAAACATAAAAAACAGAAGACTCATGAAGGAAGGCATCCAAACATGATCAACATACAAGCAAGAGCTAGATGGAAAATGCAATAACATGCTTATACCCAATGATACAAAATTTCTTTTCAATGAACACTAAGGAACTATTATTTCAATTGGGTGGCACATGTCACTAAGCAATTTTATCATACATGACCCAAATCATCTTCATGTGACAACAAAGGAGTACAAATACAAATCACTTGTGAGCAAATGAAGAGATATACTGGACAAGGATAATTCTTATATCCCATTCACAAGAAACAAGCAATATCAATATCCAATTTGATTGTAGAAAATGTTGCAGAATTTCTAATCCACATAGAAACAATATGAAACTAGTGGTGTTCATATCAATCAACTGTTGAGGCCATTGAGTTTAATGAGACATCAATAGACATGAGTAAGAGAGTTGTGATGAATATGTCCCAAACATGTCCTACATACAAATGATGAAAAGGGGAGTGACAGAAGAACACACTTTGATTGCTAACGTCAATCCAAAGTTCTTTTCAATAAATATTATTGTAAGCAATTTTGTGGACACATCGATCATGAATAACGACCAATATGGAGTGAACAAATGACGCGAACAGGTGATATTGATTGCAAGCAAACATCAATTGCACAAGTCCACCATATACATTGTATGCCATCTATAAGGAGAAATGTATACAGGACTGTAACAAATACATGAGACATTCCGGAAGATGTAGTGCCCTGCAATCAACATCAATAAGCGGATGAATACAGTGAGATTTGCAAGCAAAAATACACTGATTCATTATAAGAAAAGGTAGAGGACATGCAATAAGTGTGGACATCTACGAGTCATTTTAGAACACCCGTTGAATTTCCAACAATGCCCCCTGCACATGCACCGCAGTATGTATGCACATAGGTACACAAAATGGGTAAATATAATCAAACACTCGCATGGGCCCCGACGAGCTTGTTATGGATACACACGTGACGTTTAGGAATGTTGCGCGAGTCAATAAATTTGAACCTAATCATCCTAAGCAAGTAAATAGAAGTTGACAAGGTTCAACATATAATTATAAAATGCCCTCAAACAACCGCATGGGCCCCGACGAGCGTGTTATTAGTACACACGTAACGTTTAGGGATGTTGCGCGGGTAAATAAATTTGAACCCGATCATCCTAAACAAATAAATAAGAGTCAACAAGGTTCAACATATAATTACAAAATGCCCCCAAACACCCGCATGGGCCCCGACGAGCGTGTTATTAGTACACACGTGACGTCTAGGGATGTTGCGCGGGTCAATTAGTGAATTCAAGTTCAAACCCGATGCTTCTATGCGGATCAATAAGAGTCGACAGGGTTCGAAACCATCAAACAAATATACGGTGGTGGCGACCGATATATTTGTCTTAATATATTCATATTAGGCCTTCAAGACCTATAACAATAAAAATTCACTAATAAAGGCATGAAGCCTACGAAACCCGATCTCCTATCGGCAAGTTGATAGGGTCGACAAGGTTTAAACTACAAATAGAAATTACCTCAAGGTCACCCCGATGATGACCATGTTGAATGCAAATCTCAACCAGTATGGTTAATTTCAAATACTTTCAAATGACTTCAAGGCTCCACCCAAATACCCACAAAAATCTAAAAAATCCTAAAATCCAAATATTTTAAATTGAAATAATCCATCAAACACTTAAAGCAAAATTCATTCATCTTCCGCAACAGTTTATCGAGATGGACAAATTAAAAAACTACTTCAGCTCACATAGAGCTAATGCCTAGTCGAAAATATCATTAGGATCCATTCTAAAAACAATCTCATGCCAGTAAGGAAGTGGTACGTGTCCTCTGACCGGCAATTTTGCCTCCAAATGGCACCACAAAATAAACGGTTATGACCCGGGGCCCTCTGAACCAAGTGGTTTTGTCGCCAAATGGCACCACGAGATACCGGTTATAGTCAGAGCCAATACGCTCCTTAGTAACATCAAATCCTTGAGATATTAATCAATAGGATATAATCGATAGGGCACAAAGCCCTCTGTTAGCTAAGGTGAGTTCAAATTTGTCCCCTTAGACAAACACTCACCCTAGGTTTATAAGGTACCCTTGGACGAAGCAACTCATGGCTGCCGAAAAGATCCTTCTATCAGGTTGGGTCAACTACCTCCTCTGACTAAGTAGACTAGGGACCACGATGGCCTGGGACGACAAAACCATGGGATCTTGATCGGGTCCATCATCTATTCATCCACCATCCGCTTTAAGTGCAAGATGGTGAAATTTTTAATTTTAAATATCAAATCTCAAAACCCTCTAATTTTCAGACTCCTTAACCCAAGCTGCTACTATATGCTAGATAACACATATTTTCTATGTATCTGATCAATGACTAGCCTTAATCGAAAGTTCTCTTGTTATCGGAAGAGGTAATTAACTATAGGGGCTTGCGCCTATAGGAAACCAGAACTTAGATCATAAAGTCCTCGCAAAAATGAGGGCGAAATCTCTGGATAGTGTCTTCTCTACAAACTCATATGCCTTCCCAAAATTTACCCCGGAATTAAATCCGTTAAAACTCCCCCCGAAAAAGAAAAGCAATGCGGGCGAAGGTCGGGCCGAATTTTCGGAGCCCACAATAGTCTCCCCCTAAAAATGAGGTTTGGCAAAATAGGATTTTTTTTCCCCGTCAAAAGTAACGTCAACAGATACAAGGGTTTTTTTTGTGGAGGGGTGATAACACTTCTAACCTCTCTAGGTGGATGAATATCCCACAAAGTTACATTTGAGTGCTCTTGGATCTAATTTTCTTAAATTTTGATTATGAATATGTACACAGGCAATGCACCCAAAGATTCTGGGTGTGAGGTTGTTATGAGTTCAGAATTCAGGGTAAGAAAATGATAGAATATCTATTGTTGTTTTTAGTCCCAAAGTTATTGAAGGTATTCGGTTTATGAGATATGTGGTCGTCAGAAGGGCTTTCACCAGTAGGATTTGAGTACATTGTGGTGGAATAGAAGTGCATGGGTGGAGGCAAGAAGGTGGCCATTTTTACTTTTTGTAACTCCGTTTTGTTGTGGGGTAAAAATGCAGGAAGACTCATGAATGATACCTTCCTTTTAAAAGTAGGAGGATCAAATTTGGTTAATCTTTGGCATTGTCGGAATAAATTTTTTTTTTTTTTACCCGAATTGGTTCTGGATCATAGTGTGAAAAATGGGAATGATAGTGCTAACATCATATTTGTTTTTTAGAAAGATCCAAGAGACTCAAGTGCAGTTATCAATGAATGATACTAACCAACGGGCCCATGAGATGTTGGTAATTTTATATCCCTAGATATCATTATGAACAAGGTAGAATAAGGTATGATATCTCTTTTTTTTTTGGAAAAAAAAACTCGTTTATGCTTAGGCTAACTCATAGGTTTCACAATGAAAAGATCCATTTTTTTATTTATAAAACTCAAAATTCCAGTAATGGCAATGAAAGCTCTGATATTATATTAGATTTAGAGAATTGGAGAGGGAAAAAGCTTAATTTTATTGCAAAAAATATCACTATTTATAGATTTATACAAGATATCTTAAAAAAGAAACAAATAATTATAGAATTATGCATAATTGCCCCAATATAATCCTCCCTAAATTAACCACAGTTGGGGGCAAGAAATATAGGGAGCCTATACCCCTCGCGCACACGAGAGATCTCGCCTTAACCGACGACCCACTAAATCACGAATGATGCGACTAAGATGAGGAAGAACAAACTCTTACATTTCAAATTAAACTAAAAGAAGAAATTTAAAAAAAAATATATTACAAACGACGACGGATTACAACTTTTGACAAGAAATCAAAGACACCATAAAGTTGCTTTATTTAGAGACGAAAGATACAGATGGAGTGGCACTTGCAGAGAGACGAAAGAGATTAGAAGCTGAGACGAAAGGTTGGAAAGAGCTCGCAAGATTTCCAGAGAGGATGAGAAAGAAGACGGACAAAGCTCGCAAGCTTTTCCAAAAACCCGCAGGTTAGATTCCAAAAATCACATAACATTCACTATTTCAAACATTACAAGCCCCTTATATTTATAGGTATGAAAAGGGAATACAAAAGACACAAACATTAATTTTCACAAGAACCTAAACATCACAAGCATGGAAATCCCCCCATGCTAATCACGGAAAACCGCCCAAGCCCAGAAACAGAAGGAGCAGCCGCGGGAGACAAGGAGGCCGCACGGAACCAAGGCACCACAGCCACGGGAAACATCCCAGGCTTGGAAAACCAACAGCCGGACAAAATTCCAAGGGGCAAAGGCACAAAAAACTAAAGCCATGGTGGAAGCCAAGGAGCCACACATGGGAAATAGCATATCTTGGAATTCCAAAAGCCAGTTTGAAATTCCAAGAGGCAAACATAATTAAAACATTAAAAACAATAAAAATTACATTAATAAAAAGATAACTCTGAACTAAAATATTAGTTAATAATGAGCTAACCCTTAGTTCAATAAGTGAACTAAAGACCAGCTCATAAATGAGCTAAAATTTCAGCTCAATTTTGATTGAGCTTGTAAACTCGAGGGATGCCAAAATTGATTTATTTTGGACATGAGTTGACCCCCCCCCCCTCTTTGTCTACATCAGACCTCCCTTCTTGAGAACTCATCTCCCGATGAGTTAGCTGTTGGTTCTCTTGAGGAGGTAAATACCGCGCATCCAGCTCTTTTATCTTATCATCAAATTTCTTCAAAATTTCTTCCTGTTCCTTCTCAAACTGTTATTGTAGGTACCTTTTCCACTTCTCGAATTTTTGATCACATAGGAACATGTGATACTGAAGCTTGTATAGACGGTCTTGAAGCGGATCAGTAGAATCGCCTTCTGTAGGAATCCATCTGTCTAACGGGAGTGGGACGTCAGGATTATTTGAATTGATTTCCTCATTGTATGAATCCATATTTTTGTTGTTTTCTATTTTTTTAACTGACTCAAAAAGGACTCAAAAAACTCAATATAGACTCACAATTCTTGCAAGACTCACAACAAGATTTGTCTCGACAAAACAAAACTTGCAAACTAAAACAAAACTTGACAAACTAAAATATGACTTGACAACTAAAACATATGACTTCTTAACTTGCTCTGATACCAAATTGGTGGGGGCAAGAAATATAGGGAGCCTATACCCCTCGCCCACACGAGAGATCTATCCTTAACCGACGACCCACTAAATCATGAATGATGCGACTAAGATGAGGAAGAACAAACTCTTACATTTCAAATTAAACTAAAAGAAGAAATAAAAAAAAATATTACAAGCGACGACGGATTACAACTTTTGACTCGAAATCAAAGACACCCTAAAGTTGCTTTACTTAGAGACGAAAGATACAGATGGAGTGACACTTGCGGAGAGACGAAAGAGATTAGAAGCCGAGACGAAAGGTTGGAAAGAGCTCGCAAGATTTCCGGAGGGGGTGAGAAAGAAGACGAACAAAGCTCGCAAGCTTTTCCAAAAACCCGCAGGTTAGATTCCAAAAATCACATAACATTCACTATTTCAAACATTACAAGCCCCTCATATTTATAGGTATGAAAGGGGAATACAAAAGGACACCAACATTAATTTTCACAAGAACCTAAACATCACAAGCATGGAAATCCCCCCGTGCTAATCACGGAAAATCGCCCAAGCCCAGGAACCGAAGGAGCAGCCGCGGGACACAAGGAGGCCGCACGGAACCAAGGCGCCACAGCCACGAGAAACATCCCAGGCTCGGAAAACCAGCAGCCGGCCGGAATTCCAAGGGCAAAGGCACAAAAAACTAAAGCCATGGTGGAAGTCAAGGAGCCACACATGGGAAATAGCATATCTTGGAATTCCAAAAGCCGGTTTGGAATTCCAAGAAACAGACATAATTAAAACCTTAAAAACAATGAAAATTACATTAATAAAAAGATAACTATGAACTAAAATGTTAGCTAATAATGAGCTAACCCTTAGTTCAATAAGTGAACTAAAGACCAGCTCATAAATGAGCTAAAATTTCAGCTCAATTTTGATTGAGCTTGTAAACTCGAGGGAGGCCAAAATTAATTTATTTTGGACATGAGTTGACCCCCCCTTTGTCTACATCAACCACCCAAATATGGAAAGAGATCGGCATGATCTAGGTGAGCCTCCCACGGATTTCCATCCTGACTGTAAGATCAAGTTTCAAGGGACATATGAGATTTAACAAAGATATGCGTGATCCAAGTGAGCCTCCCATGAATTCCCATCATGGTCGTTGACTATTTTCATTTTGGCATATGAACCTCATTAACTCTGCCAGTTGCTAGTAGAGGATTGAATCCGATTTTAGTTCATGTGATATTTCAATAATAGTTGCCTCCGATTGAGCCTCACTTTCAACACATACATCATTGAGGAGGATTTGACCCATTTGATTTTATTATTCGAACCTAGTCAACATTGCCCACTTGCCAGCAAAAAATCAGATTCAATCTTAGTTCATGTGACATTTCAATAATAGAGTTCTGTTCGGTTAAAACTAACTTTCAACGCGACCATCATGCGGAATATTCAAATAATTCATTTTTTTTCATTTGATCATGCCTATTATGTCCACTTACTAATAAAAGACTGGGTTCAAGCATTTTGAAAATAAGATACCTCCTCCAATTGAGATTCATTTTCAACACGGCCATTCTCAATGATTTAAATAATTTTATTTTATTATTTGAACCTTATTAACTCTACTTGCTTACAAATAGAGGATTGAGTTTGATCTAAATTCAAGTCGTATTTTAAAGATAAATTCCCCTTTAGCTAAGATTCACCTTCAATACGGCCATCATCTACATGACATTAAAGTCACTTAAAATATTTATATTTGCAGCATAAAAATTTAATTTTAAAAATGAACCCCTTTGCTTGAGATCACTTTGAACATGACCATCATCGATGAGGGTTGGTTCGATGAGTTCTAGCTTGTGCTAAAAGCTAAAAGGAGTTTGGCTGATGTTGGAGAATGAATGAATTGGAGTGGGAATGGGTATATTTATGTTGATTATTTTATTATTATATCATTTTTTAATAGGGAGCAAAAATAGAGGTAGCAGCCGTGCAAGGATAAGATATGGGTAGTAGATAAGATTTTGAAAAATATATATACATAATAAAGATAAAACAATAAAAAAGATGATGAAATGATGTGAATTGCCCCCTCAAGCATTTCTCGTTTTTGTGCGTTCTGATGTTGTCAAATCATGCCCAAGCAAATTTTGTTTTTTTAACTAGTGCGACAACTAAAGCAATTAAGGTGTCCTTTCCAATTAATTTTGATGTTTTGAATAAGTCATCAAAGTTTGTTTCGCGAACGTATAACATTCAGGTGACATTGCGCAACATCACATTTAATAGAATAGTTTGGATTTTAACAAGCTCCTAGCGTCTTCCCTGCCAAGGAGGGCATCATTCGAAGAGAAGGGCCTGCCTGCCACACCTAGAAAGGTGCATATATGGCTGGCTGGGGGTATTCTGTCCCACTACGCCAAGAAATGCATTTATGCAGTTTTGTGTACATACTGGACTCCTTACCAGTGTGAAGTTTAGCAAGCTCTCAGCATCCTCCTCGCATGGCAAGCATTATCAGGAGTCATAAGCATGCCTACCAATGCCAAGAAAGGTTTGTATGGTTGATGTCGTACGACACCCACGCTCGAGCTCTTCATGTACCCTATATGAAGACTCGCAATTTTTTTTGCCCTATTAAAAAATGTACATGTACTTAAAAGCAACACTAAAAAAAGGAGCATGTATGAGTTCCACTTGTTGAGCCGAACGCAACCTTGGAATTTAGAAGATTTTTTTTAGTTTACGAGTTTATACCTTTGGACTACGTGATGATAAAAAAAATGTGAGGTGAATACGAGGAAATAGTGAAGCGATCAAATACACTTCTTTTATTTTTTTTAATCTTTTTTATGGCATTCTTTTTTTTAATATATTATAAATATATTTATATAAATATACATAGAAAGAGAGAGAAAGAGGAAAAGAAAAAGAGAGATGTAGAGATAAAAAAGAGAGGGAGAAGAGAGATGTTGAGAGAGAGACAGGGAGAGAGTGTGGTGAGATATTCTCTATGTTTAGTGAGAGAAAGAAGTTAGAGATAGAAGAGAGGGGATGATATAATAAACTCTATTTAGAGAGAGAGAGAGAGTGAAAAAGAGAGTTTTTTAGAGAGATAAAGATGAGGGAAGAGAAAGAGAGAGCTGCCCTTTGTTTAGGGAACAGGAGGGTTGGAGATAAAGGTGAAGGTGGAGGTTGGCAGTTAAACTGGCAGTGACTTGATCAGGAAAGCAGAGTAGAATTGGAAAGAATCAGTTGGCTATGGCTGAGAGGGAGCAAGTGACCGCTCGCATTGGATGTGGGAGCTGCAGGTGTTTGCCAGTCACTGAAGGTGGAAGGTTCAAGGATGATTCAGGTGGCTGAGTTAGAAGAGGAGCAATAGAGGGAGAGGGGGAATGGTCTCTGGTAATTAGAGAGGGCAACATGTTTGGCTAGGGTTGGGTTATGATGCATACATGGAAAAAGAATGGAGAGGTCAACTATGTGAAAAGGGGAAAGGGCTAGAGGGCCTATGTACGCAAACATAGAGAGAAAGGGAGAGAGGTGGGTTGTTTGGAGCTGAAGATCGAAGAGGGAAAGGAGGGGCTACAGTGCTAAGGCTAAGGAAGACTGGGTGGTTGGATTTGTGGGCAAGAGGTAGCATTAAGAGATACAAGAGGGGATCGTGTGCTAGGGATATAGATTACTTTTTCTATTTTTTTTTTATTACCAGTGTTGACGGGACAGGAATTCAACGCAAAAGCATTGGTCTCAAGAAATTTCAAAGATTTGGAACCAAATTCCCGGGCATGGGAGAGAATTAGCTAGGTTTTTTATAAGATTTCTTTTCTTTTTAATTCTTTTTTATTTAATCAATTAAAATAAAATAAACATGAATTTATTTCTTGCTCAATTTTTTGTTCCTCGTGCATCTCAATTTGCATGTCATCGCCTTGTCATCGCCTCGTGAGCAGGCATATGTTGCATATCAACTAGTGTGGGATCTCGACAATATGCTTTTCTTTTCCAAGTATTTTTTATGTTTAGGATATGTCGACGCAATCTTTTCCTGGACGAGCGACGTTCGAGCAACTGCATGTTGCATCGCATTTGTAGTCCTGTTGTTTTTCAACTGGATTCACCCATGTCGAACATAGAACGCCTTTTCTTGGTAATTTTGACAATCAAAATGCAATGACGTAATATGTTTTGCAAACGGGCAATGCTCACATGATTATGTGTAAAGTCGCATCCACAGACCATCATCTTTGTCGTTGTTCAATCAAGTTGCAGGCGAATGGTTCTGCTTAGGTAAATTAGATGTTTGGGCATATCAACGGAACCAATTTTATGAACGGAAAATGTTTGAGTGGTTTCATTCAACATCGCTTTTGAGACATTTCAAATTCATCACGAGTGACGCTGCATAAGTCGGTTGGTTGTCCTTCTCATTATGCTTGCTTGAATTGATTGTAGAATATAGTTGTAGATCAACAACACGCACACCATACACCACAAATTTGGAATCGATAAGAGCTAAAGTAGCTAAACATTAACTTTTACTTTTTTTAATCTTTAAGTTATTTAATCTTAACCATCAAAATTTTGTGATGAAAGGTGAAATATAAGTAACAATAAATACTCATGTCCTTCTAACAACAACAACAACATCATCATCAAACCTTTGTCCCACTACCTGGGGTCGGCTACATGAAACCATTTTCTCCGTTGTGTCTTGTTAAAAGTCAAATTCTCATTTAAATCTAATAAAGAAAACCAAGTGTTTTTAGGTCTACCTCTACCTTTCTTAACATAAATCAAATCTAATACCTCTACTTTCCTAACCGGGTTATCGGGAGGCCTCTGTTTTATGTGACCAAACCATCTAAGGCGACTCTCTCTAATCTTATCTTCCACTATAGCTACTCAAACCTTTTCACGTATATGCTCATTTCGTATCCTATCTCTAAGGGTAAAGCCATTCATCCACCTGAGCATCCTCATCTATGCAATACTTAACTTAGTATTATGCTTCTCTTTTAATGGCCAACATTTGACACTAAAAAGTATTGCAGGTCTCACCACCATCTTATAGAATTTTCCTTTAAGTTTGAGGGGGACTTTTCTATCACACAACAAGCCCGATGCATTTCTCCACTTCAACCATCCAACTTGAATTCTACTGATAATATCCCCATCTATTTCACCATCACTCTGAACAATAGATCCAAGATATCTAAAACGAGTACTCTTATTAATGACTTGATCGCCCAAAGTCACAATCCCCTCACTAGATCCATTACTACTAAAATTACACTCAATCTATTTAGTTTTAGATCTACTCAAGCGAAAACCTTTAGACTCTAAAGGTTGACCTCCATAATTCAAGTTTACCTTCAACTCCCTATCTAGTCTTATCAACAAAAAGTATATCATCAACAAAAAGCATACACCAAGGTACATCCTCTTGCAAATGTCTAGTGAGAACATCCATGACTAAAGCAAAAAGATATGGGCTTAAGGCTGATCCTTGATGTAATCCAACCGAAATAGAAAAATACTTGGTTAAACCACCTTATGTTTGAACACAAGTAATAGCTCTTGCATACATATCTTTAATGATTTGAATATAAGAATTAGTAACTCCTTTCTTTTCAAGAACTCTCCATAGCACTTGTCTTGAAACTTTATCATATGTTTTCTCTAAATCAATAAATATCATATGTATATCCTCCTTATTCTCTCTATATTTGTCCAACTCATGTCCTTCTAAAAGAATGAAAAATTGATCCTATATATAGGAAGGGTGTGAGAAGATAAAGTGAAAAGTATTTAAGTAAAATCAGGAACAAACCAATGGAAGAAGGAACCTTCATGGAGTTTTCATATTTCTCGAGACAAAATACCCTTTCTTCTTTCTAAGTTAAGGCTTAAAAAAGTTTATAATCCAAAGCAGGCAACAACCATAACAATTAGAATTTTCAATAACATTGATCGTGATGAGGAGCATGTTGGGACAGATTTGCCTTCTGAGCATATGTTCTTACAAAAAACAAATTGCCAGAATTTAACCAGTAAATTGTGCCAAATAGACAAAACACATAAGGTATAAAACTTGTGAAATGATAACACTAAGGTCAAAATGTTATTGGCCAAATATTTGATTATCAGCAGTAGCTATAAAAACAAGAGAATCTGTAGGTGAAAGTTATGGTAATGACCTCTCCAACTATTGCAATAAAAAGACCATTCGGAAGGTTCAATGTAATATTTCTTAACACAGGGCTCTGTTCCTCTGGATCATCAAAACTTGACCAAACAAAGCATGAATCTTGAAATATGACCATATTGGGATTACAATGAAGAGAATGCTGGCAACCAAAGTGGTGAATAGGATCAGTGAGAGATATCTGAGCGTCATAAGATTGTCCAAAGTCAAAAGAGTGCTCAGGACAGGACAAAAATTTACTCAATCGCCTGGAAGAAATTACAGCCTGAAATAAAAATCCTAAGAAATTAAGCTTGATAATAATTAATTCAAATTTTGATAAAGGAAAATAATAATGGGCAACTTACATCAATCAGTCCGTTAATCACCCATGGAAAGGAATTCAAGGGAGAGATTAACGTGTTGAAAAGTGCAACACATGTAAACACCTACATAGCAATACCACAAGTCAAATGTTGAAATTCTCAGAGAGCATACAAATATTAAGGTTTCGTTTGAGACGGCCTTCTTACTGCTTCTTAAAGCAGCTTTCTAGTCTAAGAATTAATTTTTGTATAAAAAACTGCTTTAAGAAGCAATAAGAAAACCGTCCCAAACGAAGCATAAGATTCTTATCATGCATTCATCAAATAAAGCATAGCCGTATTATTCACCGTAGCAGCATCTAGAGATTGGCCCATCAAAGAGAAGACGCCAAATGTAGAAAGTGAAAAAAGCGTTGGCGTTGTTGCCCAGAAGAATACACACCATGCATCCAAATATTTCCGAGTCTAAGATGAAGAGCTCTTATGTCAGGATGTAATACATAAAATTTAAATAAAAAAAAAAAAAACTGTATAAAACTTTCAATGTGGTTAAACAAAGGTTGTACATCAGCTTTTCTCTTGCTTAACTATTTAAAAAGTAGTTTTAGTTTAGATAGGGAATGTGCTTAGACAATTTTCATTTCACATGTGAACTTTTTTAGTGATTTCACGAGCAAATGGACAATACCTTACGAAGTAGCTTGTAATTCTATATGACAGTAAGATGACCTTATTTTACATAGCACAACAAAACCTGAACATCTGTAAAACTAGAGAGAAAGAAGCCTTAATTCTCTTACAGAGAGGTGTTGCACTTCCAGTAATCTTCTTTTCATCAACCGCTCGGTGAATATGCGCTCCCAGCTATACATTTTAAGAATCCGAATGGACATCAAAAGTTCACCAGCTCCTCTAATTCTGTTCGTAGACGAAGTAATAACATGAATATAAACATGTTTGTACTTCTTTTTAGCATAACATGAAAAGATAATAGTATGGCTCACCGGCATAAAAATAATTCTATACTGAACCAACTCAATAGAGACAAGTCCTAGAATTTTGTCATGAAAATAGTAAGCAATAGGAGAGCTTGATAATAATTGTTTTGATCAAACAAACATGTGATACCAAATGCAAGGAGCTTCGTAAGAAATTAAAATTGAGTTGGCAAAGAAATTACAACTAATAACTTATAGCGATAGCAAGCAAAAATTTCGTAGTTATCGACTAGCTTAGGCGAAGAAGTATGTAGATTAGCGGACAACCAAAAATAATAGCAACACTAAAAGCTATTACAACAATCCGCCATTTAATAACAGAAGTTTACCAAATAATCACTCAACTAGACTAGGCTTTGCGGGAGAGGAATTTCATAAGGAAGGTAAAGGGTCTTGAGCCACGGAGAGGTACGGTGGCGAAGGGCGTGAATGCTTGACTTTCGAGACTCCAAGTGTGCTTATTGACGGTCGTAGATGCTTGCAAGGATCGATAAAGTACTAAAATCCTACGTCGAAGCAAGGTGATCTTAGGATTAAAGACCAATGGATCCGCCATGCATGCTTGATGTTGGCAAATCTTCCAAGGAGAAGGGAATTAGGAGGCGGTGAGGAGTAGCCTTGACACTTGAAGAAGGAGAGATAGGGAGAGGGGAGAGTTGACGGAATTGGAGGAGGGAAGTTCGGCCAAGGGAAAATAGAAAAGGAGCAGGTTTAATGAGAGGAAGGGAGATTTACTAAAATCTGAATTGATCTCAGATTTTAGTTGGAGGGAAATACAGATTAAATTCAAATTTCAAATGTAATTACTTAATGAGCCATTAATGGGGCTCATCAAGAGGGGTGGCCGGCGGCATGCTTGGAGAGGATTTAAATCTTAAAACTGCAAAGTAAATCCGGGGGAAAACTTTTGGCAAATTAGAATTTCAAAACGGTCATAGCATTAATCTCGCAATTAAATTTCTCCTTGAGGTCGGCGGCATGCATAGAGGGAGAGAGGGGGATTCAAGGGAGATGGTTTCCAATTTAGGAGGGTGATGTGGCGATAGGTTTCATAACTCCAATCTAAATTAAATTGAAATTAAATCTCCTCATGAAAACCTTCCTAAATTGGATTTCCAAATTAGAAAGAATTCGGAATTTGAAATTTCAAATTTCAAATTTGAACTTTGTGTATGGAAATCGCCGGCAAGGTGGCCGGCCGGAGTTTGGATGGTGGTCGGCGGCGGTCCCTCAAAGGGGGCGGCGGCAATAGGTTGAAGAGGGATTTCAGTGGGAAAAGGAGATGGATGGGAACACGAACGAGAAGATAGAAAATTCTAACCACGAATCGAGGACTCTTCCAACGATTGGTGGGCCTTGCGATTTGCTTCCCTTGGAGCTCTCTCTCTCTCTCTTTCTTCAAGCTCTCATGCAAGAAGACAAAGAAGAAACAAAATAGGTTTTCATTCCAATATTCATTAGCCTCATACAATGATACATGACCCCTATATATAGGTCATGAGATTAAAAGCATCAAATCGCCCTCGGGGCCCCAACATGACTCACTCACACACAAGGGTAAAACAGAAATACTGAAAACTAAAAATGCATGAATAACTAAAAATATAAGCTCTGAATCATGGTCATCGATCGGCGATGCTTCCGGCGATACACGTGTCTGAACCGTTGATCGATGACCTCATCACAAACAATACAACAAATGAAGCAATTGCAGCGCAACAAATGTGTTACGACGCTTTCAGTAACAACCAGAATACATAATAAGGTCATATAAGTAATGACCCTAAATTCATAAAGATAACTAATGATTAATTAAGTGTCATTAACAAAGCTATTTAGGCTTGATTAACAACCTAATCCAAATTGAGATCATTAATGTTACGGGCAATTTTAAATGCAATTGGGAGGCCTCATGCCTCTAAATTGATTTAAAAGCATTAACAAGTAATGAAGACTGATAGACAAATAGACAAAATTAATCATGTTCAAAAGGGCATTTGCTTAAACAACAAATAAATCTTAAATTATTGGGGAATTTCAAAAGTCAAATAGAATTGTATCATGTGCTAGCATTTTGTTAAATGAGAGTTTTTATTTCCCCCTTAATATGAACACATAGGATAAAAAACAAACAAGATAAATAGAGGAAGATTCGAGAGAGGCTCATAGGGGTGCTCAGGTTTTGCAATCACTAGGACAAGAGAGAGAGAGAGAGAGAGAGAGAGAGAGAGAGAGAGAGAGAGAGAGAGAGAGAGAGAGAGAGAGATGAAACTAATGGATAGTAAATCATAACTAAATCCACCAATCAAACTTCATCTATCTTAGACGTGTATGCCACAACTCTTAACTTTTATTAGTTGGGATGAGTACTTTATAACCGCAAATGACTATGGTATGTGCCTCTAAACTATTCAGTGAAAATTAGAGCCCTCTACTAGTTAATGAGTTGACTTCAACCTCAACAGCACATCTTCCACGCATACATTCACCCTAATCTACTTGCGACATTTGAGATGAAGTAACACATAGTTGCTATAACACATAGTTGCTAATTGGGCTTTTGGATGTTACAGCACAAAGCTCCTAGACAATGGCATCTTGGGTCCATTAGTAGATTCATAATAATAAAACCATAAAATTATGATCAAGTTTACCTTCATTCCCCACTTAATTAAATTAAAACCAAACTACCAAATCTATGCTAGAAGCAATGCTTTAAAAATCGGACCGGACCAGCCGGTTTCAACCGTGAACCGGTTCAAAGGCCGGTTCGGTTCAACCTGAAAATCGGCTTAGCTTCAAACCGGCCGGTTTTGTCCAAAACCGCCGATTCAACCGGTGAACCGGTCGCGGTTCTCCGGCCGGTTCAAGTTTTGTATTTTTAATATTTAAATTTTAAATAACTTATTTTTAAATATTAAAAAACATTTGTAATTTAATTTCAAATTTGAAATACTTGATTTTAAATTAAAAATTCCAAACAAGCATTTCATAAAGTTTCATCTCTTTACATGATGTACTAAATCTTTCTAGCTCAAAAGCCAATATATAGTAAAAGCTTCACCAAGGAAAAGTCTCCCAAGTAATGTGGGACTAAAAAATCTAAAGCTCCTATGTCTTTCTTCTTAACTTTTAAGTTTAAAACATACACTATTCATTTTAAAATAATTTTTTTTTAAATAATATTTTTATGATGAAAATCATGAAATAATATTAATTTTTAATTAATAATATTAAATAAATTATATTCATCATTTATTTTTTTATGTACCATAAATATTAATTAATTAATTTATTATTTATAATAAATGATTTAATTTAACCTCAATAATTTATAAATGTAAAATAATAATATGAATCTAATATATAAATTTTAAATATAAATATATAACATAAATTAAGGATTATTTATATTAAACTTATTAATTCATTTCTAAGTTAATTTTTCGGTTAAATTTAAATTAAATTTAAAGATTGAATATGTTTAAATTTAAAATTATATAAGATATTAATAAGATATTTGTAATATGTAAGTTAATCTTATATGATTTTTATAACATCTAAATTGTATTTATTACGTCATCCGGTTCAACCCTGGTTCGACCGGTCGAACCGTGAACCGCTCTCTCTACCGATTCGTTGTCCGGTCCGGTTTTCACAACCTTGGCTAGAAGTGAGCTTAAGTAACATCCCTTCACAAGCCAGATGGGAAATTAACTATATGGGCAAGAACCAACAAGAAGTATCAACCCCAGATCTAACAATACCCTGATTTAAAATGAGAAAAAATCTAGTTTAAGAAAAATTTATCTAGCTCAAGGAAAATAATTCCTGAGTTGTCTTGCCCATTGAGGAATCTCAAGAGAGGAGATTATTTTTCTTAAGCAATCAACAATACATGTTAACCCATCCCTAAACCTTGCATTGGAGTGAACTTCATTCTTGGGATACACCTCATAGGATAGGTAGCACAACCAAGTAGAGTAGATGAGAGTTAGAAGGGACAATAAGCATAATTAAACTGCTAGGGCAATTTCATCCATAAAAATAACAAGAAAAAAGATAGAGGAATTCTTCCCCAGAAAAATCCTAAACATTTATTTGGTATCATTTGAACCATCACATGATTTCTATTAAAAGAAAATGCTATTTAGGGTCCATAAAAAAGCAAAAACTAAGTTTGAATCCCCAAAGTGGGTTTTAAATATGAAAATGCCAAATTGTTTGTAACTACAAACATGACATTTCCCAAAATAAAACAATATACCACCTTCAACTTTTTTGAAGCTTGCTAGCATAAATAATTGTCAATTATTCCAAATAATAAGACTCTTAAATCAACCTTTTCTAATTATATGCTCCTCCAATGGTCAAGATGCCATCCATGAGGTAATCAACTCCTTTGATATTAAACAATTTTACATGAAAAATCAATTTTGTTGGAGATAAAGAGAACAACTCTCCATGTCAATAACACTGCGCATGGCTTGGAGTGGGCACCAGCCAACACCTGCCAATCATTATCCCCTCTCCTGCCTCCCTTCCTCTTTCTCTCTTAAAAGGGTGGAGTCAAAATTTTAGTAATTATCATGGATAAGATTTGAACTTTATTTTTATAAACTAATGACTTCCATAAAATCTAAATTGCAGGCTTCCAAAAAAATAGAGGTTATCATAAAGTCCTAAATGGAGGCCACCACAAAAAGCTACAATCAAGGCTACAAAAGTCTTACATGGTAGTTTTGGAACTCTTCACTATATAAGCTCATTAATCTTCATTTGTAGAATAATACACATGAAGAAGTAACCAATAGAGGAGATAAAAAGAAAAAAAGCGAAGAGGGGTATTATCCAAGAAAGAAAGTATTCTGGGTGCTTGCAGGTGGAATCCTTTGACTTATTCAAGAAGAAGAAATCCAGCCCTTATCTTTGTAGTAGGTAACTGCATTTCTCTCAGCAAGATAATATGGTAGCTTAATACATATCTCTAATTTTGCGTGAAGTGTAATTTTACATCTATCTTTTTTTTTTTTAGTGGATTATTTGATCTCTCAATGGCTGTGGACATAGCCATACTTGAGCCAAATAATATAAATTTTGTTGTTCTCTTTTGTGGATTTGATCTCAATTTTGCAATTATTTTGTGGTTCATCATACTCATATTTATAATATCGCACATGGTTAGGATGAGCACCAATCAACACTCTTCCCCATCACTAATCATGCTTCTCTCTAGCATCTCTCTTTCTCTCTCTCTAAAATGTTTAGATACTTGATTGAATATACCCAAGAAATCGATTAAGACAAAATGTTGTGTTAACAAAATGAATGATGCTTTGGAAAGGATTCACTAATAGGTTGAGATGGCCAATATAGTTATAAAGATTATACTTATTTTCTCTTTAGTTTTAAATTTTGAAAAACCTTCCTGCATTTCTTTCAAAGAAAATTTGAAAATCCTTAAGTGGCTATCACTACCCCTCTTGCATTCAAACATGAAAAGATCAAATCCTTCCAAAGATCATCCAAATGTTGGATCAACAAAAATAGCAAGCCGAAAACAATCATAAGAGAAGAACATATTTAAACCTCTCATCCTTCTCTTTCAGCATTTTCTCAGTTGCACGTGTAATCATCGTTGAAATCCATTTGTTTACTGCAATGAAAGTGATCTAGTTATCACATAGACACCTTATCTTTATATTATTCAACTGTACTTCTAAAAGTACTAGAACCTTGGAAAATATTTCTTGGGAGAACATGTAGCGTGAAAACTCATTAGGTAAAACTAAGCATACAGAAAGAAGTAGAAATAAATGATGAATACTCTTTCATTGTTACCTGGTATGAGCAAGATAGTTATTGCAAGGCCAGAAACAAATGCATAACCGACTTGTGTATATAAAAGGTATAATGCCACACCTATCTGTAAAGGCAAACTGTGAGAAGAAGAAGAATTAGTTCCGTATATATACAAAACACATTAAAAGCTAAACACGCTGGACAAAGAAGCTATAAGTTCAATAGAAGGAACAGTAAAAACTAGACTGCCAGCAAAAAGGTATGAATTATTCTCAGAATATGCCAATGCCCTTTCAATTTTTAAATTGTTTCTGATAGTTACTTTATTAAGGTTACCCTTGCTTATAAAAATATATTTAGTATGAAACTTAGGAAATATAAATCGGGTTCAGATTTCAAGATGTTCAGCATACTCTAATAATAATTTATCTTACACCAAGAACTCATATTTGCTATAATGTTCATTTTAGCCTAATTAAACCTATATTATTTATCAAAGGGGGATCCTGAGTATGCAGACAAGGTTCTAACTTTGGAAATTCAACCTATATTCTGATTTCGTGGTTTAATAATATAACAATGTAATTTCATATTTTATATTTAAGAGGTTTTAAGATAATCTTTGTGACTTACTTTTTTGAGGTTTTATATAAAAACAGGAAACCATGATATTGCCTAAAGAAAGTTAGGCAGAAGATGGACGCGTCATAAAAATGCACTTCACTGAGATCATAAAGAGATCGACATAAATATTTATATAGGGATTATCTTGAAAAAATATCATTTCAATTCGATCTATCTTTCACGTAGCAACTGGTTTGGACATTCTTACATATAACTCATTTCACATAATTATTCTTCTTAAGTGGCCATACATGTAATATATATCCAGGTTTGTTGATGAAAACGATTATGAGATGATAACCTAAAGGTAAACAGCAATTGTATGTCTCCTGGAATTTTGGGTATATATATATATCAAAATTAAAGTCTTACATGATTGAGATAAAATCTTGCCATGGCTAGGACAACCCTACACTGCTGGGAGATAAGATGATGAAGATTCAATAGAAGAATATATTGGTGTTAGTGGGGATGATGATAAAAATATCGTGTGTATTGGGTCCTTTAGTGGTACATCAATGTGATCACATTTTTTCACATTTTCAAGATTATATACTCTTTTTTAATTTTAACATTTTGTGTTGCTAAAATCATGCATAATGATTAATGTTAATGTTGGTCTATTATTAACAATTAGGCATGCTTGATAAAAATAGAGTACACTTGATAAAACATTGAAATATGTTTATAATTAAACCAACTTCTTTTTAATTGATCATTAAGCTTTTTATGTGATGCATATAATCTTATATTTAACATGTAAATCCTTTTAATAAGAAATATAATTATTATATTTAACTACGGATTTTAAAATAATAATTTTTAAGAAAAATGTGATTTCCATGGCATGGTTTGTACTACTTTTATGGATAAATCATGATACCGTGTTCGTGTATTGTCACTTTCATGCATCCACCTTTTAAATCATTGTACGACTGATGTGAAACATACATGCACGAAAATAAGAACTGCTTAGGCATGTTAATATTTGATTACTAAAGCTTTACTAGTTATAGACTTCTTGTTCTCCCAAATTAGGCTTTTGGAATTATCAAGTAGAAATTATGTAAGTCATGCTATTACAACTAGATTAACAGGATGCTTACAATTTAACAACATAAAATAGAGAAAGTAATGTTACGGCAAGGGAACACTAATCCACGGTTTAACAAATAGATTTGCTCACCTTGGGTCCCTCACTCACACTCTTGGTGGAGGTACTTTAGTGGAGGAAGATTGAGAACAAGCTTAGCGATGCCACTAGAAGACAAATGACGCCCAAGATGTAGTTTGTTGGAGAGATGGCCAGCAGCGGGGAATCCACGAGTTGACTAGTGAGTATCCAACGCTCGGTAGAAATGTGATCCTTGATGGAAGGTACCAGTGTAAAAGGATGTGATTTAAATAATCTTCCACGGAAGCGTCCACGTCTAGGTTCCCGTCTAAGAAAGGAGATTCGAGAATGTTTGTTCGTCCTTGATCATCATATAAGAAGCCATGGTGGACTTCCAGATCGACCATGCATTGTGGTGGTGGCATTTGGAGAAGAACAATCTTAAGATTTGTGAGGAGGAAGGGAGAGGATGGTGGGAGATGGCTTGGGGAGGGTGAGGGGAGGCTAGGGTTAGGGTTTCTTTTGGGTTAAGCCAAGTGGTTTGGGAGGAAAAGGTGAAAGGGAAAGTCTGAATTCTGAATTTCATATTTTCATTAGAGAGGGAGAGCCAAAATGAAATTCAAATCAACCCAATTAAGGGGTTAATGAGCCGGAGGCTATTAGGGAACTTAGGAAGGGATTAATTGTTGCTTAGGGGGCAAAGTGGAGAGAGAGAGGGAAGAGAGAGGGGGCCGGCCCTATGGGGTTTTAAATTTGTGTCTAGGTTCAATGTAAGTGGGGCCCAGGTGATTGAATAAGTCATTAAATTAAAATTCTGAATTAAATTCGGATTTGATTAGATTTGAATGGTTTCTTAACTGGGTTTTATCATTTAGGAAGGTATTTAAAATTCAAATTTCAAATTGAATTCAATTAGGAAACTTCCTAAATGACAAGGGGACAATTTAGGAAAGCAATGAAAACATACTTGAATTTGAAAATCAAATTCCAAGGCTTGGCCTTGAGTTGGCTGGCGGGTGGGAAGTCAATGGGGCCGGCGGCTTGGGTGTTGGCTCCGGTGGAAGGGGATGGGGGGGATTTGGGCCGGACGGGTGAGGGAGGCTAGAATTCAGCGGCTAAGGGAAGAGGGAGGCGTGGGGTTGTTGGCCGGTGGTAAGGAGGTGGGTGTGGGGGTGACGGCGGCTAGGAGAAAAAGGAAGAATGAAAGAAAAATAAAAAAGAACCAAGAGCTCACACGAAGGGGCTGTTGGGTATTTCTTTTGAGCCTCTCCTAGGCTACTCCTCTCCTCTAGAATTTTCATATCAATAATTTTCATATCAATAATCATCATCATTACAATGCAAGAGGCTTCCTATAAACAGGCCCAAATGAAAGAAAACCGAAAAGACTAAAGTGCCCTCGAGCTACAACATAGACTCAACTCCCCATAGGGGTAAAATGGGAAAACTCAAATGCAACATAAAACATAAAATAGAAAATACATAAAAAATATAGACTCTGAATCGTAGCCGTCAATCCACGACTATGTTGATGATACACATGTCGAAATCCCTGACTGATGTCCATCAACGACTCATTAGATGATAGAGAAAAATAGTGTTGATGTAGGAAGGAAATAGAGTAGATCAAATTCATCCAATGTTAGCATGGATAGAGCAAGTAGGAAGGAAAAATAGTAGATCAAATTCATCCAATGTTAGCATGGATAGAGCTAAGAGTAGGTTTAAAAACTATTACAAAAATAACTAGAAACGGAAAAAAAAAAAGGGGGAGAGAGAGAGAGAGAGAGAGAGAGAGAGAGAGAGAGAGAGAGAGAGAGAGAGAGAGAGAGAGATAGAGTCATAAAACCAACTACATACAATTGGTATAATGGCAATGATGAAGGTAGCACCTATAATGAAGGAAAATGACTCCTATATACTTTTTGAAGGGTTGAGCCTTCATTCAAGCATTTTCTAAAACCATGTGATTTGATGAACCAATGAATGCAAAACCCATAATTGATGATCCAAAGGGTAATTTATTTAGATCATTTTTATACCAAGAAACCAAGGAAATGCACATAAAAATGATGGCTAAAATGTATCACGCTAAGAAAATTCAGAATGAAAGGATAGAAAGTAGTACCTCCATGTATCATGAATGCTGTTGCAGATGTTAACAGTCTGGCCTGCATCTATTGACATGAAAGTTTGAATTTCTCCCTCAGAAAACTTGGAGCGTTCAGCAAGGCTTACATGTAAGCACTGCAGAGGTAATTAAATTAGCCTATAGAGACAGAAATGCACAAACTTATTCTTCAAAAAAGAAAAATATGTACATAATAAATTCCATGTAGAGCATATTTCTTCCAAATATGTGTTAATCACATTTAGCATACGCTCACCATAACATATTGTTAGCGTTCATGATACTAGAAAAAGTTCTGGAAAATGAGAACTAATGGGTTCCAAGTTTGGCCATTAGAAGGTGCGTGGGATTAGGCAAACGATGATGACAGGGCAACTTCAAACTTAACCTCTACATATATGCTTAGAAAGAAAAAAAAAAGGCCAGAAATAAAGGATGAAGCAGGAGGAACAATAAAAAAAAAAACATTCACATAAAACTCTGAAGATATATAGAACTAGAAGGCTGCAGAATAGGAGCTCGTGTCAAACTTAGATACAGACAAGTAGACTATCTTAAATACATTTTCATAGAGATATAAACATAAAAGCAAAAATAAGTTTGACAAAAAGGCCAGAACAGAATCAGTGCCGCCTATTTATACCAAAACTTGCCTTCCCCACTCCATATTTAGCTCAAGAAGGGCCCCAATTTCCTCTATGGGTGTGGTAGAAGGAAACAGAATGGATATTAGACGGGATACATACGAGCATGTAGAGAGGTTCAGCTGAAGGATATATCCCATAGACAAAGACGTGTTGATGAACATATTTTCTTGAAATCAGGCATGGTAGGAAAATACACATTGAGATTGACATTAAAGGTATTGGTTTACAAATACCTAAAAGTGTACAAGGAAAGATAAAACTTAAAGGATGCACATCTAGACTATGATAAAAAAATGAGTATGTATGTATGAATGCTAGCATATACCCATGCATGTATGCGAGTGTGTGCCAACATGCACGTATACAAGTCATTATGTATGTAGTAAGTACATTGTATGCATGAAATATTGTGTATAATGACTTGATGTATGTTGGAGCATATGTATGTATGTATGTATCCATGCATTCATGCAAGGATATGCATATTTAAATATGCAAGGACTAATGCACGTGCTTTTTAGGAGTGCATTTATGATGTGCAAGAATGTAAGTAATGTAGATATGTAGGCACAGTTGCACATATATATGCATTCCAGGAGGGAGTATGAGTGTGTCATTTTACATTTGATTGTAAATCTGCCACCTAATGTTTTATTAATCAGCCACATAACTTAGTAGTAGGAAGTGTCAACTAGCAGCAATGATGCGTTATAAGCAGTATAGGACATAAATTCACCTTGTGGTAAATCATTGTCATTATGCTCGATCTTAGCTCTAATCGCAGCTTAGAAAGACGAAAAGTATATTGTGTATCCATAAATGACCTGAAAAAAGAAATATTTGAATGATGTCAGTACTCACTTTCACCTAGTAAGAAATTTCCCAATCTTAATGCTTTTATTTCTGTCATCATATCATGTGTCAAAGTTTTCATCATACAAATTGTTCATTTAAGATTGGCTATACATAAATAACCAATCTACTACATAGTGGCTATTATTTTTAGTGTACTACTTACACTTCTCAACATGTGATTAATTATTTGGCACAATTAGAAGAAAAGCCTTCACCAAAAACTTCACCATACATTAGAACACACACTTACACATAAGCAGTCTGCGCAGAGACATAAAAACCAAAAAAATATATATATATTTAAATCAGTTAAACTTAGTTTAAAAGCATGCTAATGAAGCCACTATGTAACTACATCAACATTTGATTGCACAATACATTAGTTAAGCACAATACAACTTGCAGAATCATCTTATCTCCTTACCAGTACAAACTAGCTAGATATAAAAAAAAACGTGAAATCATTTGTGGGCTCTAAAAATTTCCACCAATCTCTTCTAAGAGAGTTTTGATTTCAGGTTAAATTTTCAGAAGTTAAATTGGATTGCAAATAAGATACTATCTAGATATTTCATCCTCATTTTATAAGATGCTATTAAAGAATTTGTGGAATTTGATTGTGATTGAAATTTAATGACACCATGTTGTGACAAAACACTTAATCAAAGGGCCCTGATTGTCCCTATACCTTCATGGTATCATTTGATGGCAAAATCACCCGATCAAAGGGCAAATGTCACATCCTTGCTAGCACTAGATATTTAAGAGCAACTATAAAGGTATGTTTGATATGACATTGACTTTTTATGAAGTGAGGTTATCTTAAATTTATTAAGCTCAGCATATTGTTGCATAGGATGAATGGATTATTGCTTTAAGCTTGAGACAGTTAATTTTACTTCAATATTTTTAGATTTTCATTTTTTTATCTAGAGAAAAGCCCAAAATAATTTACTTTTAAAACTTACAAGTATTTTGATAACAGGATCCCCTTCAGTTAAGATTTTCTACCAATATGTCTTTGCAATAAAGAGTTTGATATTCTTTTGAAAAATAATCCCTCCAGTTATGATGTGCAATAAGTGTGCCCATCATAGCAGTAGGATACTTAAAGCATATGCATTATTTTTATTTGAGAATAGACCCCTCTGATTATGATGTGTAACAAGTATGCTCATTATAGAGGGTTTGAATGCTTGAACTTAATTGTTTGAAACCTTGACAACTTTGTCCACTTGCTTGTAGAGGATTGGGTTCATAATTTATGTGACACTTGTGTTCATTTTAGACATTCATTCTATTAATGACCATGTCGACTCTACCCCATATGTAGAGGATCGGGTCTGTGAAGTAAACTCGTGATTGTTCTTTACAGGCATGGAACTGAGAACTTGCATTTTAAAAATGAACTTCATTTGTTAAAGTCTTTGAAAACCATATGAAAACATAAAATAAAATAACTAAGCAAAATCCATAATTAAGTGTTCATTTATAAATTTACTTGATTGCAATACGAGCAGGATTTTAAAATCATTCTTTGATCACAATTTCTTTTTGAACTTGTTGCACTTTCTTCCTTTTCTTTTTACCCTAGTTTTTTAAAATGTGGAGGACTAGAATTGAAATATGAGACTTATAACCTTGACTTATAGGCAAGATGACCCATTTGAGTACATTTCGAACAATTCAAATAAGCTAATTGATATGAATGTCTAAAATGCAATCACATATATTGATTTATATGTACTACGCTAAGACAGATGACATCTAAGGGTTGACTGGTGAGCCAAATCTTTTAAAGCTAAGGTAGGTGATCTCATTTTAAATTGAAGTAATGTTCACTTTCTCTTAACCTAATGCATTTAATTAATATGTTTAAAATCATTGCTCTCTTACATGTATGAGATGATCTTATTGCTATAAGATTGTTACAATGAATGGTTTTACAATGATTTATTTCTTCTTAATGCAAACCATCGCTCTTATTGCTATGAATGAAGTGTAGGTTTTCAAGTGATGTTTCAAATGTTTATGTGTTGACCTACGGATCAAAACAAAAAGAACAAAAAAAAATTCAGCTAACCTGTAGACTGTTGGATCCTCAAAATCGTGCCAAAATCCAGCTCCGTACCTCGTATCTGTCGAAGACATCCGCGAATCCCGCTGAAATCGGCGCTGTTGGAGTCGTTTCCCGGAAATCCTGTGTAAGATCCGCTCAATCGTACCCAAATCGAGTCGTTAAATATCGGACCTCCACAGGCTCTTCAACACTCACGAATTGCTTCTCTGCTCCCGATCTCCCTCCGCTCTCTTCCACGACCTCTCTCCACGCTCGCTTCTCTCCCGTCCAAATCCCTCTCTCTCCCGACCGACCTCCCTCTGCCGAACTCCAAAGCCGGCCGAACCCCACCAAGCCGACGCTCTCCCCGTCCTCCTCCGACCTCGAAGCCGCTGCTCTCTCTCCCGACCGAGCTCCCTGTTCCGATCCACCTCTTGCTCTCCCGATCCCCTGCTTCTTCATCTAGAGAGAGAGAGAGAGAGAGAGAGAGAGAGAGAGAGAGAGCTTCTTCCTCATACCTCTTCTCCAAGCCGCAGGATCCCGACGCCGAGACCGAGCCCTTCCGATCTCCCTGTCCGGCTCCATATACCCGCTCGGCTCTCTCGCGTGAATCTTCTGCCTCCCGCCTCCCTCCTTGTTCCGATCGGAAGTTGCGGCATTTTGAGCGGAAACAACAAGGGGAGCTCGCTAATGGAGAACGTAACAGTCTCCCTTTTGCGCGCTTCTGTGGCCATTCCCGTGAGCAGAGAGGAATGGGGGGAGGGAATTATATTGTTTTATTATTATTATTATTAATTTTAATTTATTATAATTAGTTAATAGTAATTATAATTAAGTCAATATTGATTGTTAATAATTGATGAATAATTATCTTAATTAGTTAGAATTAATTTTTATTAATAATAATTAATTATTTTTAATTTTTAATTAATTATAATTAATTATTTAGTTAATTATAATTAAATTTTTTATTAATACCAATTAATTATTTTTAATTAATCTTAATTAATCTCTAATATTAATAATTAATTATTCCTAATTATTATTAATTATGATTAATTTCTAAATAATTATAATTATTATTTTATTAATTATAATTAATTCCTATTAATTATAATTAATAATTTATGATTAATTATAATTTTCTTTAAATTAATTATAATTAGTTTTCTTTGATAATTATAATTATCTTTAATTAATTATATTTTTTTTTTATTTTGATTAATGATAAAAAAAAAGAAGAAATGCGAAATGCTCCCCCTCCACTCGCTTACCCCGACATTCGTGTCGGACCGGCAAACCACCTAAGCACGCCTTTGTTGGCCGTGGTAGGAGGGAACTCGGTGCGACACCTACGACGAGGTAGGTGAGTGACCCCTCGATCCATGTGTCATCCACGACTACCCCGCGGAGGTATGAATCTTTCTAAACTCAAAACCCTACTTCAATATTCGTGGCAAATCGGAGAACTGTCCTATGCACGCCTTTGTTGGCCGTGGTAGGATGGGACCCCGGTGCGGCACGTACGGCGAAGCGGGGTCGCTCATAAGTACCCCCGGGCGGGGGGAAATGTCAAAATTGCTATCTTTTCAAAAAAAATACTTTTTAAAAAAACCCCATGCACGCCTTTGTTGGCCGTGGTGGGAGAATAAATATAATACAACTGCCGCGGTGTCTCAACAACACCAACCGTGCACGTCTTTGTTGACGTGGCGGGTAGGCGGTCTCTTGGTTTTTTCCCCTTAACGGGGGAGATGCCGGGAGGCTGCCGAAATTTGGATTAAAAAATCCAAGGACTTGGAACAATTTGGGACCTGGACTTGATTGAACTGAAAGGACATGCAAGAGCTATATTGAACAAAGATCCGGACTTGAACATTGGTTGGACCAAATCTACTTAATTGAACTCAAACCTAAATGAATCATAACTTAAGCATAACTCAATGAACATGAACTTGGTTTGAACCAAGTGAGGACTTAGACTTGCCATATGAATGAACATGGAGGACTTGTGTAAGACTTGAGTTGGACTCAAGCTGAATTGAACTCATTCTTGAACTTGCAAATGACATTGAGCTCAAAACTTGAGCTTAAGAGAACTTGGCATTGAAATTAAACGTGAACTTAAACCAAAATGACAACAGACTCAGAGGCAGAATCAAATTTGGACTCATCTTGGGCTTGATTTAAGTCAAGCACGGTGGACAAGGATTTGAACTTGTATTTGAACTTGAACAAGACATCGAACATCGAATGAATAGCAAGAAATGTGATAAGAATTATAATTTTGCCAATCAATATCATTAGTCATGCGAGCAAGGACCAATGTGTAATAAACATGCTAACTTGATATATATGGGATGCTTATGATATATTGTCTAAAACACAAGGCAATAAATCATAATGAGTTATAGTGAACATGATTGAATTCAAAATTCAAATGATCAAAATACTCAAATCAAAGTTGATTTGAATTTGACTTGAATCAAAAGACCATATGAAACTCAAGGGTGATAAATATTCAGTGCATATGAATGGATCTCGATCAAATTGAAGCTTTCAAACGATCACAAGCAACTATCAATGAACAAATTATCATGTAGATCATGAACTATTCTTGAAGGGATGTTCAATGTGTGGTTTAATGTCCTTGCCAGTGGATCCGCAAGTTCATTCAAAGAAGTTGGATAGTTTTCAACGAAAGAATCCTCCAAAGAATGATACGGTCTGTCCACAATGATTATACCAACCCAGACATTGATTTTAAGTGAAAATAATGATAATGATGTTATTCATGTCATGAGCCTTCAAGAAATATAGTGGGCAAAAATGATTTGCTATTTGTTGTTATACACGATAAATGCAGCATGTTTGCAAACATCGAGGGGGAAATAACTTGATTGCAATGATGTATTAGTGTGCCCATGGATAGAACACTAAGGCTCATATACAACTGATGTCACCTACGACAGTGGTGATTAAAATCTACAAGTATGTCGGGTATAAGTACGAAGAAGAATACCTTCTGGCAGAATGAAAGAGGGATTTGAACAAATTAGAACTAAACTTCCTTGAGTTCCAAAACATCTTCTTAGTCTATACTTAAGAAGAAAACATGTCACGACCCGACCCGGCTAGCCCGAGTTAACGGGGCGGGAGCAAAAAGGTCGTACAGAAAAACATAAATAAACATAAATCATTTATATTAATGCTTTAAACATCATCCAAATATTAATTGAAAGAGCCACTAAAAATACATCCGAAATGAAATAAAAGTTCCAAACCACTACTAAACTTTAAACATTCATTACATAAACTTCAAACTTTAAATTCAAACCCATAAACTGCATAAAAAAAATAAACTTAGACTCAAGCTAAACCATAACAAGGAACCTTTCATCCTCCTGAGGTCCCCTACGACGATAAGTGTAAGGTCGTCGTGCAGCCATTACTTTTCTCCTGAAAAAGATTTCCAAAACGAGGAATGAGCTAAAGCTCAGCAGGAAACATGTATTCAATTCAAATTCATGACTTAAATAAACATAAAACATTCATTTCTTAAAAAATTTTAGAATCAACTATTGGTAAGCATAAATTTAATAACATTATCATACATGAGTTTTCCTTAAATATTTCCTTTAGCATTTTCATTCATCTTAAACTTTTTCTTTCATTGACCTTTCTTTTCATCAAATCCTTTCATTTATATGCATCAAATACTTTAATCATAATAATATTCATCCGTCCCGAAAGTACCAGTTTTCGTACTGATCAGGTACGCAGTCAAAAGTTTTGGCCATTTCCTTTACCATTTGGCTCCGAAGAACCCCATTAAAATTTGGCTTATACAAGCCCCATTACCATTTGGCTTATGAAAGCCCCATTACCATTTGGCTTATGAAAGCCCCATTACCATTAGTTTGGTACTTCCGGATCAACATGCAAATGCAGTCTAATAAATCTTATAGGGTTAAATTATTCAGAATTTCATAAGGGATTGTTCATTTCGTTTCATACATAATTATTTCCATATTTATATAGAATTCAAATGTGAGACATTAAGCAATTACAGCACCATTCTTATGTACGAATAAAATTCAAACTTAACATATAAAAGCTGCATGAAATTGAACAGTTATAATCTAAACATGATTTCCTTAACATTAAAGAAAAACATTAAATAATTTAGAGACATAAATTTGATTTAAATACAAGTACCTACCTCAAAGTTTTCAAAGTAGACTTCTACGACGTACGACGTCGTTCCAACACTTGTCGTTTCTCCTTAACGTTCAAAGCCTAAAATGATTTTAAAAGAGATATGTCAAATCACCCTTCATTTTTCCTTAATGATTTCCTATTACACTTAGTAGATTTTTAATTAAATAGATATTAATTTTCGGATTAATTAAATACCTCAATTTTGGAAATTCATAAATCTCCTATTTCATCCAAACATTGATTCTAAATTGATCATTAACATATAATAATAATAAAATAATAATTTTCGGATTAAAATAATTTAGAAAATTAAGAAAACAAAATTTCTCTCAAAAATCCAAATTCATGTCTTCAAAACATTTCTAATATTCTTAAGAACAATATTTGTAAAAAGGATTTCTCAAAATTAAAAATCTAAGAAAAACCCTAATTTTTCTTTCTCCAAAAACTCCTCAAATTTACATGTTTTCATAATCAAAATATTCCTCTAATCATTCCCTAAAGATTCCTTAAAGAAATTTTGGAAGAAAACTATTTTTAGGAAAAACCCTAGAAATTTCATTCTCAAAAATCTAAAGATCTAAAAGGTTTCGTTTGAAGATAATCATACCGGAGTGTTTCCCTCGTCGCCCTCTTCGATTCTACCTAAATTTCTCGCCGGAAAATTGTCGCCGGAGAGACCCTCGCGGAAGCACGCCGTCCGCGCCTAGCCCGTCGCTCCTCTCTATTTGTCCGCTCGGTTTCACGCGAATAGGGGGGAAAGGGCTCGGTTTTGTCTATTAAGGGAGAAAGGGCTTGCTAAAAGACTAAATTGCCCTTACTTAACTAAATTTAGGCTTTTAAATGACTAAGGGCAAAACCGTCATTATGAAACTTCGTTAAATTTTAACTCCTAAAATAGGCTAAATTAGGTAAGGGTTATTTATATCAAAATGATCAGAATTTCGCGTAGGATTTTCTAAAATTATTTTCGTTGCAATCCGATAACCTTGAAAATTTCACTTAAAAATTCGTCGCGGCGCTTTAAAAAGCGTGCGATGCCTAAAATAGGATTTTCGGGTTTTACAAAACATCCCTGATATCAACAAACATCAGAATTAATAAGTCCACTACACACTGAAGATCCTGAAAAGAGCTCTTTTCAAGGCAGCAATCATTGATTTCAAAGTCTAGAAGAACTTTCCCCGGTGATTGAGAGAGGGGGGAGTCAATATCAAGACTAGAACGCCACCGGATCTGCAACATTCGTACAAGCAGACAGAAGGCGTCTATTCCAAAAATACCCCCGCACAAGTGCACTGTAGTTTGTATACACATAGGTACACTAAAAGGGGTAAAAGCAATCTTAACCCGCAAGGGCCCCGGCGAGCGTGCTATTGATACACACGTGACGTCTAGGGATGCTGCGCGAGCTGACTAGTGAATTCTTGTTCGAACCCGATCCTCCTATATGGATCAATAGGAGTCGACAAGGTTCGAACCAACAAATAAATATGTGGCCGTGGCGACCAGAATATTTATTTTAATACATTCATATTAAGGCCTTCAATGCCTAAAATCAAAAGAATTCACTTTCAAGGGTACAAAGCCTATGAAACCCGATCCTCTGTCGACAGCCCGACAGAGTTGACAAGGTTCAATCCATAAAAAGAAATGACCCCAAACACCCCGATGATGGCCGTGTTGAATGCAGATCTCAACCGGAGGGGTTTCCAAATACTTCAATCGTCTCCCAAATATTCATATTCCAAAGCTCCACCCAAATACCTACGAAAATCCAAGACTCCCCAAAAATTCAAAAATTCCAAAAATATTTAAAATATGAAATCCAACTATCCACACTTAAAGCAAATTCCATCCGCCCTCCGCAACAGTTTGCCGAGGCGGACAAATTGAAATTAACTCTAGCTCACAAAGAGCCAAATGCCTAGTCGAAAATATCACTAGGATCCATTCTCAAACAATCTCTTGCCAGTAAGGACGTGGTACGTGTCCTCTAACCGGCAGTTTCGCCGCCAAATGGCACTGCAGGTAAACGGTTATGACTCTGGGCCCTATGAACCGAGTGGTTTTGCCGCCAAATGGCACCACAGATAGCGGTTATGGCCAGAGCCAATACGCTCCTTAATGGCGTTAAATCCTTGAGATATGAATCAATAGGATATGATCGATAGGGCACAAAGCCCTCTGTAAGCTAAGGTGGATTCAAATTTGTCCCCTTAGACAAACATTCAACCCCGGTCTACAAGGTCCCCTTGGACGAAGCAACCCATGGCTGCCGACAAGGATCCTTCTGTCAGGTTGGGTCGACTACCTCCTCTGACTAAGTAGACCAGGAACCACGATGGCCCGGGACGACGGAACCATGGGATATTGATCGGGTCCATCATCCATTCCCCCACCATCCGCTTTAAGTGCACGATGGTGAAATTTTTAATTTAAATATCAAAATCTTCAAATTCCCAACTATTTCCAAAATTTTCAAACATTTCTCAAATTCCCAATTCCTATACCCAAACCCATTGCTGCTACTATATGCCAGATACACGTATACTCTACGTATCTGATTGACGACTAGCCTTAATCGAAAGTTCTCTCTCATGATCGGGAGGGGTAATTAACTATAGGGGCTTGCGCCTATAGGAAATCAGAACTCAGATCATAAAGTCCTCACAAAATGAGGGCGAAATCTCTGGGTAGTGTCTTATCTACAAACCCATCTTCCTTCCAAAATTTACCTCGGAACTTAGTTCGTTAAAACTCTCTCGCCGAATAAGAAAAGCGAGCGGAGGCCGGGGCCGAATTTTCGGAGCCCACATTATGCTGCCGTTACACTCTACACTATATTATACTAATTCCTTCACAAATAAACTCAATATATTCTTGAGGGAATGCATAAGAAATAATGTATAAAAATGCTTATGAGTGCATGTTGAAATAGTACAGCACCCTCTTACGGCATTAATTGGAGACACTAATGTAGCCGTGCACTGATAACTTCAATTTTTTTGCCACAAATAATAGTACATGTATGAAGTTCGCCCCATCATGCCAATACGAGCGCGCGCGCGCGCGCGCGTGTGTGTGTGTGGGGGGGGGGGGGGGAGGGTGGGTAGGTACCCCTCCGCCATAGACAATTATGAGCATATGAGATGTGCCTCAATGTTCTAATAGGGGATGTGTCGACCGATGGAGAGTTAGTGTAATTTCTAAACATCACTCTTGTGAAAAAATATTAAATACAATTAGGTTAACTTGAATGCAATAATGTAATTCTAGTTTATAACTCTGATTGCAATGCACAATTTATATGTAAAAATGTTATTTAAAAAAAAAAACAAAATTCAATGATTTTATACAGTTCAAAAATGATAATTGGCATGCATGGTATTTTCTTTTCCTTTGAGTTGTGTATTTTAGAACTATGATTACTCATAGATTATTTATACTACTCACCTCCATTAATTGATATATATTTTTAAGGTCTATTTACATGAAAATTTTAATGTTTTTTATAGATATATAGTTTAAGATATTTTACCTTCATACGTGTATCGAATATATGATTATATGCAAAATGGACTACTTTATAGATACATGTACACATCTCAGTTTATGCATATGAACAATTAAAAGCTTAATGAAATTTTACATCTTATTGACTCTTTTATGAAATTTGAATGCTTACTTCAAAAGAAAATTTGTTTTAAATTGTTACAAAATTCATAGAAATATCTTAAGCCCCAAACTTCCGTGATAAATAAAGTGCTCCACTTTGGAGAGGCAATCAAATTCATTTCGCGTGTGCCTCTATTCAAAAATAGTAGCTTCCACCTTAACCTTTTTTGACAATTCCTACAAGAAATCATTTCTATGATGTCTAGGGTTATTCAAATTATTTTTATCATGATTTCACTATGGTGGGTAATGACCATGAATGTCTTCATCTAATTCCTCTACATAAAGAGTTATTGTAAGATTTCTATCAGAGTGACACGTTTGAATCATCTCTAGCCATATTATTTTGTCAAGGATGTGCATCTTGACCAAAAAGTGGGATAAGAACTAGGTCATCTAATATCCGATTGTATTATAGGTTAAGTCCCATACACGACTTTTCCCTCATCAGGATTGCTAGGGTGACCAGGTGGATTTGGAAGGACTTACTTATTTGGAGATAATATTTAGGTTTTTTTATTTATCTCTTGTAAGTATCTTAGAACCTTCTCTCTTATAAATAAAATCCAAGGGTTATTAAGGGAGCCGATTGCTTATTAGCTGAAGAACTCTGAACACATTACAACCCTGGTCTTTGTTTGATCCCTAAATAACAGATATTTCATAAAGCATAACTCACTAATAAAAGAAAATAGTTAATTAATTACGCGACTGATATCAAAATTAGGTCTTGATTGAACAATCGTCAAGAGATGATTAAATTTGAATATGTAACATCAAAAATGGAAGTAAACTGATAGTTTAAATATAAAATTTCAGCACTCTTGAAATAGGTTAAAAAAATAATTGAAGTGAAAATGTATGTATCAAAGTTATAAACAAGGTCCTAAGAATAAATGAACCCCATTCCTTGTCAAAATAATTGCTGCAATTTCTTCAATGAAAACAACAATATAAATAATTAAGCACCAATGTTCCTCAGTGAGTAAATTACTAGAGAGAATCAGTACTTGAAAATGGAGGTGAGACCCAGGGAAAAAGCAAGGATATATCCATGTATCGGGTCAGAACCTGAACAAGTGCACAATTAAGGATTAAGATCAACACAGTTATTAAGGAAAATAAGGTCCCATGATGCATTATAGGTAAATAGAAAGCTCAAAAGACAGTTATGATATTTGGAATCAGATTAAAGACACTGCTGAACTTTACACAATGTTACAAACAATCTATATTTAACAATAATCCAGCAGGAGTGTTATTTCTCCAAATTTAGGAGAAAATTTAAATAAAAGGCCTTTCAACCTTGCATTGTGGGTAAGGGAGCCCAATGTGACTCACTAGGAGTCATGTATTAATGGGAATGTAAAAATGCTAAACTCAGGTCCTTTCATTTAAGCCTAATCAATCATGTTGATCATTATACATAGCTGATATGTATTATGAAATTTACATAAATATTGACGGGCATTGATTCATTATGTATATATATATATATATATAATTTCTATGAATTTACACTCTTCTTGAGTCCTAAGATTAATTCAACGTTGTTTCTTGTCATTAGAAATCAAACAAAATTTCTTGGGTAATTTTAATTTCTTGTAATGCCAACAAAGTTATTTGTGTACCTTGAAATTTTCATATTCATACTACTTTCATGCACATCTATGAAATTTGGCATTCATTTTCCATGAGATAGATTAAGTTTAGTTTAACTAGTTTTCCTTTGATGTTCAAATTAGGGAGATCCAGGGTCTAAAATTACTATGGATATGAGTTCTCATAATTATCCCTTCTACTCGCAAGAAAAAACTATCAATAAAGAATTGTCATATAGGCTAAACATTAGGGTTAGGTTAAATATTTGAATTTCAATTAAATCAATAGCGTTGAGATAGACCCAATAAAAACTATTGTTCTATCATCCCAAGAATACAAATAATCCTAGTCTACCAACAAAGTGTCTTAAGCCATCAAGCCTATTAAAATAAAATTAAAACTTCGTTTGGGACGGCTTTCTTACTACTTCTACAAGTAACTTTTTAGTGCAAAAAATTTAATTTTTTAATTAAAAAGTTGTTTTAGGAAGCAGTAAGAAAGCCATCCCAAACAGAGCCTAAATCTTCAAGTCACCTTGCATTATATTTTCCTTCAATTGAATATATATATATATATATATATATTAAAGTTCACTATAATGAATACGGCAAAATATAAGTTAAAAGTTAAATCTGAAACACAGTATGTTTGGGGCTAAGCTACTAGTGAACGACTTATTCTCCTTCTTTTTAATGATTGGAAGCTTGACCAAATTCTTAATATAACTATGATATCATTAGTCATGACATGTACAAACAATTTTAAGGAACAATGTAGATGAACCCTTGTCAATTTTGTTCAATAAATTTTTAAGGGTTCATAAAAATTTAATTGAAATAATTTACACCACCTTTCTGAAGAAACTGAATCAGCTTATTAAGAATAAGTGGGCTGAGAAAACCAATGCCATCATTTACCATCTGCAAAAATTTTAAACAAAAGCATGACTTAAGCTGGAAGTCTGTGCACCTAATTTAAACCAAGAGGATAAAAAAATAAGGCCAGCATATAATGAGTAGCAAAGGTACCTAGAGAAATGTGGACTTCAGATTTGCATGTATAACAATGTAGATAAAAATGACAAATAATAAATCATAGCAATTAACTTATTTTACATTAAATTTTACTATCTTCAAGGCATTTAGATAAAACTTCATAATTCAGTAAAAAGGCATATCAATGAATCTTAAAATACATCGAGAATCTCAAGTATAGCGTGTTGCAGAATCTGTTAGACAAATGCAATCAATATCATCTGTTAGTACAGAGTACATGTTGCAAATATTTTAGGTGCTTGCTAACATAATATTGATTTAAGCTTCGTTTGGGACGGCTTTTTTGTTGCTTCTTAAAGCATCTTTTTAGTTTAAAAATTAAATTTTTATACTAGAAAGCTTCTTTAAGAAGCAATAAAAAAGCCGTCCCAAACGAAGCCTTAAGTTACCGCAGGAGAAAGAAGGTCTGCACCCACTTAGGAAATTCTGTCAAGCTTAAGCTCAAGCCGCAATAACAGAGGATATTGCATTCCACTATAAGCTAAAAGAGCTTCATCTAGAATCAAATCTTGGGGATAATATATAGCATATGGTGGTCTGATAGAAGCCTTGGTTATAAAATTCTTACCAAAGAACATCAGAAACAATGGCATTTTAGAACAATAGGCTTAATCAAATGGACTGCCTGCAAATATTCGAGTCACCAGTTTTTTACTGCTAACCACCCAAGAAAAGAAAGATCTTAATAAAACAATTAGAAACCAAGTTTTCCTTGTTGCCTGAATGACACTCGTTTGGTGCACACTGAACTACCAATTCATGTTTAAGTTATATTGTAAAACCCGAAATTCGTCAATTGAGTGCGTCGCACGCATATCGATGCGTCGCGACGAACTTAAGTGAAATTTCGACGTCGTCGGAATTCGACGAAATAAATTTCGTTAGATTCGTCTCGAAATTTCGAGCGAAATGGTATAAAGAACTTATACCAAATTTCGCTCAGTTTGGAAGATATAAATTGTCGAAGCTAGTTTAAGTAAACTTTTCCTATATTTCTTATTTTGCCCTTTTAAGTCTTAAAGAAAAGGTTAGAGTTAAGGGCACATGCGTCATTAGGCACCTAAATCTTTTCTAAAACCCTCACATGCTTAAGGGACCGATTCATTCGGTCCCTTGTTCATTTTTTCGGCCAAACCGAGAGAGGGAGCGGAAGAGAGGCGAAGGGAGAGGCGTCGGGCAAGGCTTCGAACGGCGGTTTTCCGGGGAGCCTCTTGGAGGAAATCGTAGGGGAGTTTTAGAGAAGGCTAAGGTGAGTTCTTATGAATCTTTTCTCATAGTTTTTCTTAGGGTTTTCTCAAGACAAGATTTCTAGGGTTTTGAGAAAACTTGATTTTTCTTTGAGATTTCTTTAGGAAAGTTTTAGGAATGCTCATGATCTTTGTTATTCTACCCTTCATGTCAATTTTCTCTTGTCACGACCCGGCCCGGTTAGCTCGTAGATACGAGGCGGGAACGAGATCGGACATTAAATAAAATTAACTAGTCATTCTTCTTAACAAAAAGAAAACTATTCATTGAACTCATCAAAGACAAAAGGCGCCTCTAAATCTTTTCTAATTTCATTCCAAGAAGAGTTTTCAAAATACACAAGATGGCTAACTTTAAATTAAACATGCTAGGATAAGCCATCCAAAAGATAGGAAGTAAAACAAGTAAAACTACTAAAATGAACCTGTCACCCGGAGTACAACGACTGTAAGTGAACCTTGGGTTTTCAGCCATCTCTCCTACTAGGTTCTCCTGAAAAATTTCCCAAAACTAGGGAGTGAGCTAACGCTCAATAGAAATTCTAATCCTAAACATGCTCATGCTATCATGTTTGTCATATGAATGAGAGATAATTTAGATGTCCAATGCATATGTCATTTGATATAAAGATGTACATATAAAATGAATATCATATACAAATGCTTACTTATTTAATATATACAACCGTCTCGGAGTACCAGGGGTGTACTGATCAGGTACACAAACCTCTTTTGGCCATTTATTCCTTTTTTCTCTTTTGCCCCAAGGGCCATAATGTTCCCATATTGCTCATATGTGCCTTTGGCACCATCTTTGGTACTCCGTAATCAATCATGCACATTCATATATATATCTGTTTCATATAAACATACATTCTTTCCTTCCTTTCATAATTCCTTCTTTTTCATATAAAAATATGTATTTCCATGAACTAATGTGTGATATGAATCTCTAATCATGAATGAAATGACTTATCATAATTACACTTAAGCATGAAAGAAACAATGAAGTAACTATATTGCATATGTATTTCATGGGTAACCACTATGCCATTTCTCAATTCATGTCATAAAAGTTTAATAAATGATATAAGCATAAACTACAAAGGAACAAGTAAGGAAAAGAATTCCTACCTCCAAAAATTTTGAATCCTCCTCCCTTCCTCTTTAATTATGCTTCTTCTTCTTGCCACCTTCTTGCCACCACTTAAAGGAAAATAGTTTAACTTAACCCTTGCCAAAATAAAATTTCTAATTCGTTTAGAAGCTTCCTATAAACCTCCTACACCTATTCTTAAGGTAAAACATCCCCAACATCATCAACCTCTTACCAAACGTGATGTTTTGAATAATAAATTTCGGATTAAGTAAAATAAAATATTGGAAAAATAGTTTTCTCTCCAATTTTGACATTAGAGGCCTCTTGAAACTCTTAGGAACCCAATTAAGAAACATGCATCCTATAAAAACTAGGTTTTGAAAAACCCTTGACTTTCCCTAATTTTTCCTCTCAAATTCGTTAATTGAAAATTTACATTTTAAATATCAAAAGTCTTCCTTTAAGCTCCTCTACTCCTTCCCATAAAAATTTCATCAAAATGAAAAACCCTAAAATTCGGATCCTAGGTTTTCCCTTAAGAAATCATCTTGAAATTGCATTAAAATACATTCCTAAGCAAACCCTAAAGGTTTGCTAAAGAAACAACCAAGAAAACCAAACCCTAATTTCGGATTTCATTCTTTTTCTCAAAAAAAATTGACATGAAGGGTAGAATAACAAAGATCATGAGCATTCCTAAAACTTTCCTAAAGAAATCTCAAAGAAAAATCAAGTTTTCTCAAAACCCTAGAAATCTTGTCTTGAGAAAACCCTAAGAAAAACTATGAGAAAAGGTTCATAAGAACTCACCTTAGCCTTCTCTAAAACTCCCCTACGATTTCCTCCAAGAGGCTCCCCGGAAAACCGCCGTTCGAAGCCTTGCCCGACGCCTCTCCCTTCGCCTCTCTTCCGCTCCCTCTCTCGGTTTGGCCGAAAAAATGAACAAGGGACCGAATGAATCGGTCCCTTAAGCATGTGAGGGTTTTAGAAAAGATTTAGGTGCCTAATGACGCATGTGCCCTTAACTCTAACCTTTTCTTTAAGACTTAAAAGGGCAAAATAGGAAATATAGGAAAAGTTTACTTAAACTAGCTTCGACAATTTATATCTTCCAAACTGAGCGAAATTTGGTATAAGTTCTTTATACCATTTCGCTCGAAATTTCGAGACGAATCTAACGAAATTTATTTCGTCGAATTCCGACGACGTCAAAATTTCACTTAAGTTCGTCGCGACGCATCGATATGCGTGCGACGCACTCAATTGACGAATTTCGGGTTTTACAATTCTCCCCTTCTAATAAAAATTTCGTCCACGAAATTGAAAGGGGAGAAAACAACAATCATACCTTACTCAAAAAGATGAGGATAACACTTCCTCATTTCTGCCTCTTTCTCCCAAGTAGCATTCTTCTCCAGTCCATGCTTCCAAAGTACCTTAACAAATGGTATATCTCTACTCCTGAGTTGTCTCACACTGAACTCCAAAATCCGATCTGGTTCCTCAACATAAGTAAGATCTGGCTGAATCTCCACATATTCAGTTATGATTTTAGAAGGATCATCTGATATGAACTTCCTCAAAGAAGAAACATGAAAAACATTGTGGACAGCGTATGTAGCGGGTAAAGCCAATCTGTAGGCCACTTTCCCAATCCTTTCTATTATCTCAAAAGGACCAATGTAGCGGGGACTAAGTTTGCCAACCTTGCTAAAACGAAGTACACCTTTCATTGGCCTGATCTTAATGAAAACAAAATCTCCTACGCTGAATTCCACAAAACGGTGCTTAGCATCATAGTACTTCTTCTGTCTGTCCTGTACTGCTTGCAATCTTTCCTTAATAATTTTGATCTTATTTGTAGCATCATCAACCAAATCTGAGCCAATCACCTTCCTCTCACCAGTTTCTGCCCAACATAAAGGTGTCCTACAATTCCTTCCATAGAGTGCTTCATAAGGAGCCATTCCTATGCTGGCTTGAAAGCTATTATTATAAGCAAACTCTATTAAAGGAACATGAGATTCCCAACCTCCGCCAAAGTCAAGTACACACAGTCTCAATAAATCTTCAAGGGTTTGAATAGTCCGCTCTGATTGCCCATCAGTCTGGGGGTGGAAAGCTGTACTAAACTTCAACCTCGTGCCCATTGCCTCTTAGACTTTCTTCCAAAGTCTAGAAGTAAATCTACCATCTCGATCAGACACTATAGATTTAGGCACACCGTGTAAACGTACAATTTCAGCCACATACAACATTGCAAGCTTCTCAACTGAATCAGTCAATCGGATAGGCAAAAAGTGAGCAGACTTTGTAAGCCTATCTATGACTACCCAAATAGCATCATGACCCTTCCTAGATCTGGGTAAACCCGATACAAAATCCATAGCAATATCATCCCATTTCCACTCTGGAATAGGTAGGGGCTGAAGTAATCCACTTGGTCTTTGATGTTCAGCTTTGACCAACTGACAAGTGGAACACTTGGAGACATAGTCAGCTACACTCCTCTTCATCCCAGGCCACCAAAATAAATCCTTGAGGTCTTGATACATCTTGTTACTACCAGGATGAATGGTATAACAAGAATGATGAGCTTCATAAAGAACATCCTTCCTCAAATCATCAACATTTGGCACACAAACCTTGCCCTTATACAGTAAAAGATCTTCATCCTCCATAGTAAAATCCTCCTCATGACCTGCCTTAACTAATTGAATGATTTTAACAAAGTCTGGATCTTTCAATAATGCTTCAGCTATCTTACTCTTCAAATCAGGTTGCACTGTCATCTGTCCTAACCATACACTCCCTGTAGTAGGAAGTAACACGGACAACTCTAAACGTTCCATCTCATCAATTAACTTCTCCTGTTGAGTCAATAAACAATTTACCTTCACAGGCATCTTCCTACTTAAGGCATCAGCAACAGTATTTGCTTTTCCTGGATGATATTGAATATCCAAATCATAATCATTTAGCAATTCCATCCATCTCCTCTGCCTTAAATTTAACTCCTTCTGTGAAAAGATATACTTCAAATTTTGATGATCCGTGAATACTTCACACCGCACACCGTATAGGTAGTGTCTCCAAATCTTCAAGGCAAAAATTACAGCGGCAAGCTCTAGATCGTGGGTTGGATAGTTCTTCTCATGACTTTTCAATTGCCTAGAGGCATAGGCAACTACCTTCCCATGCTGCATCAGAACACATCCTAAACCCCTTAGAGATACATCACTAAAAATCTGAAAACCATCACTGCCTGAAGGGATAGTAAGAATCGGTGTAGTCATCAAATGAGTCTTCAACTCTTGAAAAGCTTCCTCACATAGACTGCTCCACTCAAACTTAACTGCCTTCTGAGTCAATCTACTCAAGGGTGCAGAAATCTTAGAAAACCCCTCTACGAATCTTCTGTAGTAACCAGCTAGTCCAAGAAAACTCCGTACCTCTGTCACTGTCGTAGGTCTAGGTCACTCAGCTATAGCCTGCACCTTATGCTGGTCCACGGAAATGCCGTCTCCACTAATCACATGACCCAAAAATGCTACACTCCTCAGCCAAAACTCGCACTTGGAGAATTTGGCGTACAGTTCATTGCTTCTTAGAGTCTGTAACACTGCCTGAAGATGATGTGCATGTAGCTCTTCATTATAAGAATAAATCAGAATGTCATCTATGAAGACAATGACAAAACTATCAAGCATCGGTTTAAAGACCCGATTCATTAAATCCATAAAGGCAGCTGGGGCATTCGTTAGCCCGAAAGGTAACACTGTAAACTCGTAGTGTCCATACCTTGAGCTAAACGCTGTCTTAGGGATGTCTTCCTCCTTAATCCTCAATTGATAGTAACCAGACCTTAAATCAATCTTAGAAAAGACTGTAGCTCCTTCTAGCTGATCGAACAAGTCATCAATCCTCGGCAGTGGATACTTGTTCTTAATAGTAAGCTTGTTCAACTCCCTGTAATCGATACAAAGCCGCATACTACCATCCTTCTTCTTAACAAAAAGAACGGGTGCTCCCCAGGGTGAGGTGCTCGGTCGAATAAACCCCTTCTCCAACAACTCTAGTAATTGTGACTTCAACTCCTGAAGTTCTTTAATCGCCATACGATAAGGTGCTTTTGAAACAGACTCAGCACCAGGTACAAGATCAATTGAGAAATCAATCTCTCTTACCGGAGGCATTCCAGGTAATACTTCAGGGAACACATCAGGAAAGTCTTGTACTACAGTAATCTCCATCAATTCTGGTACTTGCTTCGAAATGTCCCTTACATGAGCTAAGAAGCTTGGATACCCCTTCATAATTAAACTGCAAGCTTTCATAGATGAAATAATCATAGAAGAGATACCTCTATCACCTTGAAAGACAAGCTTCTCTCCTCCAGGAAGCCTGATCTTCACTACCTTCTTATTACAGTCTATAGAGATGAACTGGTTAGACATCCAATCCATCCCTAAAATCACATCAAATTCCTTAAGAGGTAGTACAATCAACTCAACTTCAAAATCCTTCTCACATAAAGAAAGCAGGGGTGAACATATATGTGAAGCAATCATGCTAGACCCATTCGGTAATAATACTGACAATGTAGTGGGCACACTATGGATATTCAATGCATGCTTCATAACAAACTCCTGACTAATGAATGAATGCGATGCACCGGTATCAAAAAGCACTCTACTAGGTACACATTGAACATAAATAATACCTGTGATCACATCAGGAGACTCCTTGGCTTCTTGCTGCGTGATGGCATAAACCCTCGGCTGTACTACAGGTCTCGTAGCCGGATAACCAGGTACTGAAGCCGATGCAGTGGACTCTTGAGCTCTGGGTCTTCCAACTGTAGGCTGTCTCCCAACACTCTGCTGAGGTGGAGGAGCACTAGACCTCCCCTCCCTTTGACCCCTTGGGCAATTTCTAGCCATGTGCCCAGGCTGATGGCACATATAACAAACATTGGAGCCAGATAAACATTCTCCTCTATGAGTCCTGCCACACTTGTTACAAGCTCTACTACTGAAAGAACTCCCACTGCTGTCAGATCTACCTTTCTTCACACTAGGTCCACTAGAATGCATCTGAAAACTCTTGGTCTTTTCAAAACCCCTCTTCTTCTGAAGGAAATCTCTCCTCTTTTGAGTAGCCTGAAAGTCAATCTCTATCTTTCTTGCTTTTCCAACCAAATCAGAATAGTCATCAAAACTAAAAGGGATCAGTGGCTGACGAATAGCATCATGAAGTCCTGCCAAAAATCTCTGACACTTCTCCTCAGTACTTGGAATAATCTGGGGTGCATATCGAGACAACATGGTAAATTCGGCTTCATATTGCATAACAGTCTTCTCTCCTTGCACCAATCTAATGAAACGCTCCTGCATCTGCCTCCTTGCAGAAAGAGGCACAAACCAGTCTCTAAAGACTCCAACAAAATCCTCCCATAGGATCTGAGATGCATCACGGCCACTATACTTTTCTAACATCAGTCCTCTCCACCATCTTTCTGCTTCGCCATCCAGAGCAAAGGTGACTAAGGTCACCCTTCTATCTGCTGGACAGTGCATGCTCTCCAAAATTTTCTCCACCCTTAAAAGCCAATTCTCTGCATCTATGGGCTCTCCTGCTCCCGTAAAGAGTGGTGGTCGCATGTCCTGAAATATCTTCAAATGTTTATCCACTAAAGTCTCTTTAGGTGTCTCCTTCTGAAAGCTAGGCTGTGGCTGCTCCTGAGAACGCTGGATCAACTGTGTCACAGCCATCATCATCTGAGTGAAGGCATCCGTACTAGTACTGCTACTCCCACTAGGAGGCGGTATCATAAATGGAACACTACTAACACCACCAGGGGGTGTTACAGCTGGAACAACTGGAACTTCCCCTCCAGTCTGCTCAGTGTTGCCATCAGTACTATCAACAGTGGCATCACGCTCCTGATCCATAGCCCTAAACAATGAAAGTAACCCAAATTCAATAACTCCTAAAACAAACGTCATATAAACGTATGTTTCCTATGATTCATATATCATCCTAATGACGCTTGTATTGATTCATATCTTAACTTAGCTCTGATACCACTCTTGTCACGACCCGGCCCGGTTAGCTCGTAGATACGAGGCGGGAACGAGATCGGATTTTGGAGTTCAGTGTGAGACAACTCAGGAGTAGAGATATACCATTTGTTAAGGTACTTTGGAAGCATGGACTGGAGAAGAATACTACTTGGGAGAAAGAGGCAGAAATGAGGAAGTGTTATCCTCATCTTTTTGAGTAAGGTATGATTGTTGTTTTCTCCCCTTTCAATTTCGTGGACGAAATTTTTATTAGAAGGGGAGAATTGTAAAACCCGAAATTCGTCAATTGAGTGCGTCGCACTCATATCGATGCGTCGCGACGAACTTAAGTGAAATTTCGACGTCGTCGGAATTCGACGAAATAAATTTCGTTAGATTCGTCTCGAAATTTCGAGCGAAATGGTATAAAGAACTTATACCAAATTTCGCTCAGTTTGGAAGATATAAATTGTCGAAGCTAGTTTAAGTAAACTTTTCCTATATTTCCTATTTTGCACTTTTAAGTCTTAAAGAAAAGGTTAGAGTTAAGGGCACATGCGTCATTAGGCACCTAAATCTTTTCTAAAACCCTCACATGCTTAAGGGACCGATTCATTCGGTCCCTTGTTCATTTTTTCGGCCAAACCGAGAGAGGGAGCGGAAGAGAGGCGAAGGGAGAGGCGTCGGGCAAGGCTTCGAACGGCGGTTTTCCGGGGAGCCTCTTGGAGGAAATCGTAGGGGAGTTTTAGAGAAGGCTAAGGTGAGTTCTTATGAACCTTTTCTCATAATTTTTCTTAGGGTTTTCTCAAGACAAGATTTCTAGGGTTTTGAGAAAACTTGATTTTTCTTTGAGATTTCTTTAGGAAAGTTTTAGGAATGCTCATGATCTTTGTTATTCTACCCTTCATGTCAATTTTTTTTGAGAAAAAGAATGAAATCCGAAATTAGGGTTTGGTTTTCTTGGTTGTTTCTTTAGCAAACCTTTAGGGTTTGCTTAGGAATGTATTTTAATGCAATTTCAAGATGATTTCTTAAGGGAAAACCTAGGATCCGAATTTTAGGGTTTTTCATTTTGATGAAATTTTTATGGGAAGGAGTAGAGGAGCTTAAAGGAAGACTTTTGATATTTAAAATGTAAATTTTCAATTAACGAATTTGAGAGGAAAAATTAGGGAAAGTCAAGGGTTTTTCAAAACCTAGTTTTTATAGGATGCATGTTTCTTAATTGGGTTCCTAAGAGTTTCAAGAGGCCTCTAATGTCAAAATTGGAGAGAAAACTATTTTTCCAATATTTTATTTTACTTAATCCGAAATTTATTATTCAAAACATCACGTTTGGTAAGAGGTTGATGATGTTGGGGATGTTTTACCTTAAGAATAGGTGTAGGAGGTTTATAGGAAGCTTCTAAACGAATTAGAAATTTTATTTTGGCAAGGGTTAAGTTAAACTATTTTCCTTTAAGTGGTGGCAAGAAGGTGGCAAGAAGAAGAAGCATAATTAAAGAGGAAGGGAGGAGGATTCAAAATTTTTGGAGGTAGGAATTCTTTTCCTTACTTGTTCCTTTGTAGTTTATGCTTATATCATTTATTAAACTTTTATGACATGAATTGAGAAATGGCATAGTGGTTACCCATGAAATACATATGCAATATAGTTACTTCATTGTTTCTTTCATGCTTAAGTGTAATTATGATAAGTCATTTCATTCATGATTAGAGATTCATATCACACATTAGTTCATGGAAATACATATTTTTATATGAAAAAGAAGGAATTATGAAAGGAAGGAAAGAATGTATGTTTATATGAAACAGATATATATATGAATGTGCATGATTGATTACGGAGTACCAAAGATGGTGCCAAAGGCACATATGAGCAATATGGGAACATTATGGCCCTTGGGGTAAAAGAGGAAAAAGGAATAAATGGCCAAAAGAGGTTTGTGTACCTGATCAGTACACCCCTGGTACTCCGAGACGGTTGTATATATTAAATAAGTAAGCATTTGTATATGATATCCATTTTATATGTACATCTTTATATCAAATGACATATGCATTGGACATCTAAATTATCTCTCATTCATATGACAAACATGATAGCATGAGCATGTTTAGGATTAGAATTTCTATTGAGCGTTAGCTCACTCCCTAGTTTTGGGAAATTTTTCAGGAGAACCTAGTAGGAGAGATGGCTGAAAACCCAAGGTTCACTTACAGTCGTCGTACTCCGGGTGACAGGTTCATTTTAGTAGTTTTACTTGTTTTACTTTCTATCTTTTGGATGGCTTATCCTAGCATGTTTAATTTAAAGTTAGCCATCTTGTGTATTTTGAAAACTCTTCTTGGAATGAAATTAGAAAAGATTTAGAGGCGCCTTTTGTCTTTGATGAGTTCAATGAATAGTTTTCTTTTTGTTAAGAAGAATGACTAGTTAATTTTATTTAATGTCCGATCTCGTTCCCGCCTCGTATCTACGAGCTAACCGGGCCGGGTCGTGACATATATTCTGTTTACACCTGAGATCACAACCTTAAAAAGTTCATCCAGTTTGAATAGAGAGTACTCCTGTCCTACAATCCACATCCAATAAAATAAAATGTTCGTGTAAAAAGAGCAAGAAATATTACAAACTTCCTATTGCTCCATGAAATAAAATATGGCTTAAAAAAAAGAGCTAATATATGGTTCTCTCGAACAATGTACTCTTAAGATTTCTAATGTTAACTAACAAGTATGAGCAAGAGTGTCAATATCCACCTATCATTTGCAATACATCATAGCATATAAAGAAAAAAGGTACCTTAAGTAATCCTAAACGCAAGTAAGGCCAACCATATGCATGAAACATGGCTCTTAGCAAAGCTCGATCAGTCTTTGGCATGCATTTTTCAGCCATCCAATGCCTTAACAAGGAATTATGACAAGAAGGCACAAGTTCATTTGGTAACTGAACTAAATCTTCAAAGTCAAGCTGCTTTTGGGCACCAAGATCCAGCATTGAATTGGCAAACTTAAAAGTTAAAGTTTCCCAGAAGCTGCAGCTATTCTGTTCCTGTAAAAGTAAACAAAAAGGAAAATATATCTCAATGAGGGGACAAAAAGCAATCATTGAAGAAAACTGAGGTGCACATTTAAAGAAATAAGAAATTTCCATTACATGCTTGTTATTAGCGAATACAGAGCTCTCAGTTAAGCAAATGAGGACATAATTGAAGATGGAAGCACATGTCCAAGTGATCTAGAAGCTTAAGAAAAAAAAAAAAGAGCAACTCCAAGAATTGCAAAAAAATAAAAATTAGTTCTAACCATAAAAAAACAGATATATAACTTTTAATATGTGCAAATCATCTAAAAGAGTTTATGCAGCTTTTTCCAATATCTAGGAACTGGACCATGAAAACTTCATAATTATTCATTTCCATTAAGATCTGAATGCAATATAGTTAAAGATTTTTAATGAAAGCTTCAGGCTAGATCTTCCAGAGAAATTTATACAATGTTACATTAATCATACAAATTCCTTCTCTAAATATTCCATTTAGTAAAATATTCCCAAACATATCTACAATATATCAACATCACTAGCCTTTCGGATGTTTGGGGCCATTTTCTGAATCCTTCTCCAATGCTATGTAGTCCTAATTGCTTCTACACACCACAGCAGTGCATATTTTTTCCCCTCATACATGATCAAATTACCCAAGTCTATTTTTCAATGCCTTATCTTCAATAGAAACTACTTGGACCATACCTCTAATCTGATCAATTCACCCTTTCTCTATCATAATTTGATCACAAATTCATTTTAACATTCACATTTCTATCCGAGTCAATTTGACAATCATCTTCACAATTTGCAACATTTGGATCAACAAGAACCTAGCATCAAACAATGGCCTTCCGATGACCCGATTAGGAAAGTAGATGGATTAGATTTGACTTATGTTAAGAAAGGTAGAGGTAGACCTAAAAAATCTTAGTTAGAAAATATTAGAAATGACATTTCTTTATTAAATTTAAATGAGAATTTAACTATTAACAGGACACAATGGAGAAATATGATACATGTAGCCGACTGACATTGTGGGATAACGGCTTGATGTTGATGTTGATGTTGTAGTGTGTGTGTGTGTGTATTAGAGCTTTAGAACCTTGGGTTTACTACAAAATAGACCAAAGGTATGCAACTCAATTTATATTTCACTTAATCTTCCAACAATATTAATTATAGCTATCAATTTACCATTCAAGTGAGTTGCATACCATATATTGAACCTTTGTTATACTAGTTTTCACCTTTTTTCTTCTATTTTTTTCCATTTATTAGCCTTAAACTTAAAAGAAGAGATTTAACCTATCAAAATTATATTATTTGCAAATACTATTCATTAAGATTCCTCAATTTGATTATCAATGCAAAAATCTCCAAAACCAATGTAATGATCAGTTGACGTAGTCGATTAGTTCATTAGGAGATGCGAGCTAGCTCCATCCCATAACAAAGACATAAAAGAGAGGCTGCAGCAGGGAAAACAAAGGGAGATCGAGCAATGTTAAGAGTTATAGTTCTGTTAATATAGAGAAAAAGACAAAGGAATCAATCAAGAGATGGAGGGAGGAGACAAGACATATCTTCAAATGGGAGATAAGCGAGAGTGAACAAGTGGAGAGGGACGGAGATGAATGATCGATTGCGGTCTATAGAGAGAAAGAAAAAAGCAGGGAGAAAAAGGAAGAGTGCAGGGGACGGGCGTTACAGATGAAGCTACCCTCAACAGAGAGAGAAAGGAGGAGACAAAGAGGAAGAGGAAGAGGGAGAGGGAGATATTCAAGACAAGCAATTGAAGTTTTATATAAGACGATACTGAGCTTTAAGAGATGACACATACATCCACTTCAAATAGAGACATTGAGTAAGGTATTATGGTTATCTTTATTTGATTTTCTCTAGATATGAAATAAGATAATATCATTTTTCAATATCTATTATTTCATATTAATAAGCTTAATTTAATATTCTGATCGCAAAGAAATTGTGTCAGCACTTCAGAGCATTTTGGAAAACAAAGGTAAACTTAAAAAAACGTTTGAATTTACTTGTATAAATTGGGTTGAAAACCTAAGGTTAGTAATTACAATTATGTGAGGAAGAGAAAGAGGAAGTGCAAACCTAACGAAAGAAGATTGGTAAAAGAATAACCAATGCATGTGAATTAAACAGAAATTAGAAAATTTATCTGATGAAATAGGAAATTCAAAATATGATTTTATGGAGGATAGTACTTTCTATATGCTAACACTTGATTAGTAAAAAAGGATTAGATTGCTTGGGGTGAAAATGAAGAGAATGAGATGACAAAGTAGTGGTTTAAAACTGGTGTATAAATGAATAGGTGATTACTTTTTTTTTTTTTTTGGCAATTTCAAATTCTTATTCCAAGCTTGACGCAATGAATGGGCACGCACTTTCATATGCTAATGTAACCATTAAATTATTAAAAGGATGCGTCATTTCCTAGCAAAATATTTCATATTGTAAAAATATAGATTATATGTATTTTATTTCAATCACATGAATTGTAAATTTTAAAAGTAGTTGTTCATATCAAAGGAGACCAAGGAAAGATTCATACCCATACAAAGTAGGAGGCACGAAGCTGGAACAATTAAAAGAATAAATATTTATAAGTGGCAAGCCAAATTGTAGCAGCAAGGGCATTAACCTAGGCACCCACACTGGAGTCAGCATATGTGCCAACATCACATGGACACCATAAAACACCAAAAGCATGACCACTGGCACAATGCGGAGAGGGATCTGTGAGCAGGAGCAAAGGGTTGAATCAAACGAAAAGCGCACTGTGGGTATGAAGCAGAGCAAGTTGAATGCAAGCGCGGAGAGGGTGTAACGCCGCGCAAGTGAGCAAGATAGAAAGTGAATTAATGTCCGACATGAGGATGTTAGGTTTCGAGTGGTCACCTCTATGCTAGTATTGAGAGCGAAGGTGTCGAGTGGCAAATAGAGGCATGGGACCGAGTTAGATTTGTGAAAAAGATGAAATTATATCAGATTTGGAGAACTTGACCAAGTTTGACCAGATCAATGTGGTTGGAGAAAATAATGGAGGAAAAGTCAAAGTAGATTAGGATTAAAGTTAGAGCTCAAATTAATAATTCAAGTTTTAATTCAAATTCTGATTTAAAATTCAAAAGGAGGATAAGTTTGAAAATTTTCGTGCAAGAAATTTAGAGATGATTGTTGAAGGAATTATGAAGAATATTGTGGTGAAAAATATGGAGGATATGGATAAAATAGTTTAGCTTAAAAAGGGAAAGAAATAAATCGATGGATACAACCAAATTTCAAATTTGATTTTTCCACATTTCAAAACTTCCGAAATCATTTTTTTGTTAAAATTCTTAATTTTCTCCTCTTTTTTTTTATTATTTTTGTTTTGGAGTTTTCTACAACTAAACGAATGAAATAGTGGAATGAGGTTGTCTCAATTTGAACCAAAGGAAAAAGGCTTTGGATGCAATAGCAATGAAAACCATTAATACAATAAAAAACTATTACTGAAAAAAAAAATTTGAAACCCTAAATGTGCAAGATCTCACAAACCTAAATTGTTGTGGGATAATTTTTTCAAATTCATGTGGATAACATATGTAGTGAGAGACCAAAGAGACTAAGAAGAGAAGAAAGTGATGTCATGATATCTTAAAATCTCAAAGTTGAAATACACATTAATTTCTTCATAAAAAAGACCATGGATTTAGGAACTTTGACCCAGATACCAAATTATGCTGAGTGGGACAGTAGAAGCAGAGATAGTGTTAGACTTCTAATGCCTTTATTTGTTGAGAAGAAAAGAATCTGATGAAGAGAGAGAATTAGGGAAGTAAGAAGAAATAAGAGATTACGAGGAAGTGATGGATAAATGCCTCAAAAGGAGAGAAGCAAAACTGTTAGAAACTTAAATGCCACCTTGGTTGGTGGGAAGACGCAAAGCAATAAAAAAAGACATGAGAAAATCAGCGTAAATCATTAGAAATGATAGAGGAAAATTTTCAATAACAACTGATGCAAACAGAATACAACTATCAACCCCAACAAAGTAACAAAACAGCCAAGGGAAAAAAGTAAGTAATAACAAATGTACTGTCATAGAAGACATACCAAACCTCCAGTTGAACATTTATTGTCAATATTGGACGAGATAAGTGGATCCTCAACAGAATTGAAGTTCCTGAGAAAATTCCAAAGCTTAATTTATTAGCATGAATAATGTTTTAATTAGAAAAACTCCTCATGTAAAAGTTACTGCAGTTCATATCTCCATTTTTTCTGCTTCCCCTTCATGTCACAATACAATTGACAGTCCTATCATTCTGGAAGAACAGTCCTGATGCTCTATAAATATTCATCATAGCGCTAGTCTCAAACAAAAATATCCTTTCATGGCAATATTACGATAGTTGTTAGTGAAACAAAGATAATCCTCGCAAACATCATAAGGGCAGTCACGTAGAGGTAGAAATATCAGCCACAGTTGAAGAAGGTTGAGAGGGTAATGATATATGTATGATAGATGATGTAGACATGACCAGAACCAGAAAGGCCTGAGTCTGGGGACTTTATTGGCAAAAATGTGGAAAGGACAAAAGGGAAAATCTTCCAGCAATAGATGAAAAATGCTTGACAATCACAAAGGCTCGTAGTCTCAGACTCCTAAAAAGCTCCAAAAGATGAGACATCCACCTGTGTAAAATGGTCCATTCTCCAAGCCATATGCTCTTTATGTAATAACTTAAAATATACAATAAGATCAATGATTTTAAACAAAAATATAACAAACAACCTAGTAGATAAATTCAATTGCCCTTTTATAAATATCAAACTATAGAACTACAACTATGGTTAAGAAATGGATTGTGTATCATCTCCTTCACCAAAAAGAACTACTACTATGATGAAGTCAAAATCATCGAAAGCATTCTATGCATAGCAAGAAGAATGCTCACAAAATTTCATTTGATTTTACTGCTAATTTATGAATCGTCATCTCATCTTTGAACCTCACACTGGTCATTTTTTAATGATAAACTCATTAGGAAAAGAAAATATCAATACAATGATGTAGGCAAGCTTTGGGCTGCTTGCTGCCTCTTGGTTTGGGCCTTGGCTGCTCTCGGGTTGGGCTTTGGCTGCTTTGATTTTGAGCTAAAATGATGAGATCTTCTTGGGTTTTAGCTCATTAATGATTGATCTAATGTTAGCACATTAATATGAGGAGTTATTGCACTTGAAAGCTCATTATGTAGAGTTAAATCTTGTTTCTTCCCCTTCTTGTGTCTCCTTGGTTTCTTCCTTGTGAATAATGGTTGTGGGCTGGTTGCCTTTTCGGTTTTCTCCCTGGCTGCTTTCCCGTGACTTCCTCTGTCCCGTTTCCTGTGTTGGCTCTTCAAGTCCCTCCCTGGCTGTGTCCTGTGGCTTCTCTTCCCAGTTCCTGTGCTGATTTTTTATTGTTGTTTTGTGGTGTCTATTGCCCTTCCTCTTCCCCTTAGTTGATTGGTTTAAATAAAGGTTTATGTGGCTGTTTGGCTGCCCTTTTATCCTATAAATATGTGATGTTTAGAGAGTTTTTAGTAAAATGTTATGGTGATGATTTTTTAAAGAAAACATGCGGTTTTTGTTTGATAGCTTGCGAGCTATGTATCCCCTTCTTCTTATTCTCCTAGGATAACTTGCGAGTTACACCTTCTTCGTCTCGGCTTCTAATTTCCTTCTTCTCTCCGCAAGTTCGACGTCACTTGTATCCTTCTTCTCAAAGCAATGGAAGAAATACAATTTTAGGAAGTTGTATGTGTTGTTTTATTTTTATTTAATAAGTTTGTCAGCGTCCTTTGTTGTAAGTGTCTTTATATGATATAAAAGGTGTTTTTTTGGGAATTTTGTATCGTTTCTATTTCCTAGGAAGGTCTAGTTTTTGCTTGCAAAATTTTGGGGTTTTTTCCTAAATTTTTGCTTGCATCATACAAGATACAAGATAGTGTAGGAAAAAAATATCCCAAAAGTAAAAAACCAAAACAAAAATAAAAACTAAGTTAACAATAGGCTGCGAACAAAAGTTAAATTTCAGAAGTTCTATTATTTTTTTCATTCCAATTTACCCGGTGAATAGCTAAGAAGAATAAAGACCGTGACTTCAAAGTTTTCCTTGATATGCATATGCCTCCACTTAGTGAGCATAGAAATATGGGGGATTTACATACATAGCACCCAAAACTATCATATTTACATATTTAACACAAACTTCATTATATATAAAATACAACACTCCATTAACAAAACTCTTAATGTGCATTAGGTGGCAACACCACACAACCACACTTTCTTCATCTCTGCCTACCCCAGTTGCTGCTATCATTGGCACCGCTGGACTTCCCTCCATCTTTCCCTTATCTCCTTCCTATTTCGCCTCCACCCCCTCAAAGATATGTAACCTCCCTTCCTCCTCTCCTTCTTCAACTTCCTTCTCCTACACTACAGGAAAAACTGGTAGTTCCAACAAACTTTCAGACGGACAAACGGCCACCAGAAATATCGGCGGTATTTTTGACGGAAGCTATCTGTCAGGGTTTCCGAGGACAATCACTCGAGTAATTCGCTAGTTTACTTAAAGCCGGTGAAATGTATCGGAAGAAGTTTCTTCAAAACAATTCCGGCAGCTATGCTGGCGAAATATTAGTCGACTTACTTAAATGATGTGAAACAATCCATGCGAAAATTGACTTGCTTAAGGAAGTTTGCACTTAGTAAATTTTAGAGAGCGATGTTAAGCAAAATCCTCTATTGATGTAAACGATAAGATAACATTAAGGTGATAAAATAGCTTTGGTCTAAACACAAGCGAGAGGTTGAGATCATTAAATAGTCAACTAAATCTTACTTTGCATACATGAGTGGTTTCAACGAGAAATTCTAATACTAACAATAAGATTAGTCTATGAAAGGTCCCTCACACGACTCTTCTAATTACTAGGCTTTTAGCGGAGAAGCATTAATACGATTTTCATGAAGATAATAAATTCACATTCAATGATGCAACTATGAAGATAGAGAGTCGGGTGTCGAATTTACCCAAAGACAAGAGAGATACGCGTTCTGGCAAAGCTGTTTGGTAGTTGGGAATGAATTGGGCAGCAACCACGAACCTCCTCGCACTAAGGAACACCCGGGAAGAGGTGCAGAAATTTAGGACAGCAGCCACGTGGTCTCCCGGGATAACTTTGTTGCTGATTTGGGCACTCTTGGACAGAGGACAGCAATCTGGAACTTTCCCAAGAAGTGGACAGCATTTGGAAATGCCAGAAAATCTGTAACAGCTTTTAGGATTCTTCTGGACAGCAACATAACTCCAGCAGCGGCTCTATTTTCAGCATTCACGGGAAGGGTTTGGAAGAGTAACCCATGGAGGAGGAAGCGGAATTGATTTCACTTTGAAACAATGTCAGCTAGCTGACGTTGGAAGAGGGAATTAGTTGGAGAAAACAAATCAAGTCCAGAAGGGAGATAGGGTAGGAGAGGAAAGTTTCAGGAGAAAAAAAAAACAATTTCAAATTTATGAAATTGAGCTCTTGTGAGGAGACGTGGGGAGGGGAAACTAATTTGATTTTCAAATTAGTTTCCAAAGGAAAGGGGGGTGGCCATTTAGTGAGGAATTAGGGGAATTGATGGGAGGCATTTAATGTAATTGGAGAGAGAGACTTAATGGTAATGGTGGCCGGCCATAGAGCAAGGAGAGAGAGGCTTGAGATTTAAGTAGGTGGGACCACTAGTAATTAATCAAAATCTGAATTTTTATTTCAGATTTTAATTGCCTCATGTAACTCCCTAATTTAAATAAATTTAGGAGGAAATTTGAATTTCAAAAGATTGTAACTCCCCTTAATTAATTCCCTAATTTAATTTGGCTTAATTAGGAAAGTCATTAATGAGGGAAATTCAAAATTGGAGGAGGGAGAGAGGGCCGGCGGTAGGGGTTCATGGGTGGTGGCTGGAGGAGGGTGATGAGGGTCGGCAGAGGGATTAATGCAGGAGGGAGCAATTGGCCGGCGGCCAATTTTCTGGCAGGACCAACAGAGCCGGCGGCAAGGAGGAAGTGGGGAGGGGATTCCAGCGCCTGGAAACAGGATGAAAATTGTGGAGAAAATTCAGAATTTTCTAACCTCACGCACCTCTTCTTCGAGATCTCAAAGGGAGATTGTAAAATGCCGGAACTCGCACAGAGAGCCATGAAATTCCCCTCAAGAACTCACGAAGAGAACTAGGGAAATGGGGAGAAGAAGAAAAGATATTGGGTAGAAAACCAAGAGCTCCACCAAGGGGCTGTTGGGTATTGCTTTGAGCCTCTCCTAGGCTTTCCTCACTTGAGAACTCACAAAGAGAACTCTAGAACTCACAAAGAGATCCAAAACCAAAATTTTTCATTAACAATAATCATCATCCCTTTTCCAAGAGGAAGGGGAAGGCTTAAATAGCCAAATACATGAAGGAAAATAAAAAGACACAAATGCCCCTAGGGCCACATAAGACAAAACCCTCAAGTGAGGGTATAAATGGAAAAGTACAAATAACAAATAAAATACATCAAAATAAGTAGACATGATCGTAGCCGTTGATCTTCGATGTCCTCATCATTCTCCCCAGGTGGGAGAAAAACTCGACTCCGTCGAGTTGGTGTCTCGAGAACTCATCGTGCATCTGGGTTTATCTGTTGTAGCTCCTCGCACTGAGACCACGTATCCTCTGACTTTGGTTCACCTCTTCACCTAGTCAAGTATCTTCTTCGTCCATCCTCTTTTGTGGAACTAATATCATCACTAGGAATCATGTCAACATTCTCCGCTATAGGAATTTTGGGAATAAATTTGGGAGTGGAGGTAGGTTTTAGGGTTCTCACAAGGTGGGGTCACACAAGGCTTAATTTGAATTGGATTTGGGGGTTTAACTCTGGACCTTCAAAGTCTATTAAATCTTTTATGTTAGAAAAGGAATAAACGTTGAATTCTGCAAGCAGATCCACCCCGCAAGCGTTGTTATAGATTTTATTGACTATTCTAAATGTTCCCGCACTTCTAGCATGTGATTTTCGGACGAATCCGCATCATTACTAAGTTACCAACATTAATAGAATTAAATTGTCGTTTAGAATCAGCATGAAGTTTATACTTATTATTGCTCTCTTCAGTTAAGCGTGCAATTTTCTTAAGAAAGTCATGCAGATGTAATGCAAATGTTGATGCAAGAGACTTATTGCAATGAAGATTGACATGAATTATGGGATCACACATGGTTGAAAATAAAGAAAAAGATTTGGGAGACAGAGACTACAAAACACACAAACATTCCGACTCACAAACACTCATAGATACGAATGCAACAGATCAATCACAAAACGGGAGGACATAAAGTTTCAAGTCTAAGGGAACTAGTGTAGAAGGAGCAATAAAGACATCCATAGTTACTAAGGCAATTCCATAGAAAGTTTCATCTAGGGTCGAGGTTAGTCTCCTAGGGGTAGCAGTGTAATCTATCAAATTCATCCAACTAGGAGAGGGGGGATCCTTAATAGGGGAGGACAAGACTATAGAGGACATGATGGAGTCATGGATATGATAAGAAGATGGGTTCTGACTCACTACCATAAGGGGATAGTCTAAAGAGTCACCAGCAGGTATGAGACTCAAGAAATGGGGTAAGGTGTTTCTAACAGAAGTGGGCACAACAGTTAGAGTGGTGACATGAAAGCATGGGCTAAGACTCTCTCTCACATTGTTGTCGGTACGAGGAATGGAGAGATAAGTCCAATCAAGAAAGACACACTCGTTAAAATGTAACTCTAGATGAGCCACTCTTATACTAGACTCCAATAAAACAAAAGGAGATTCATTACTCAAATTAGGCTCAAAAACTTTCAGACTCAAATCAGTATCTTCCAAACTCATAGTACTATGCTCAATAGAATCAAGATAAATGGGTTTAGGGTCAATTAAATCGGGAGTTAAATCAGGTAGTAAGTGTAGTTGAACCACTTCCAACTCGAGACTATTACCATCAAGATTCTCCAAAGTCAACTCAGTAGGTGATACAACCAAATCAGGATCTTCCGAATTTAAAATCAATGTCTCCCATGCCAGATTGGCTTCTTCCAAGATCATATTACTATTGTACAGTCAGACTTTATCCAAAGAGTTATCCTCGAGGAGGATAGGATCAGGGTGGGCTAGGGTGTTGATGTTTAAATGTTTCATCTTTCCTAGCTCAGGGTTTAAGTCATGCCGGGAGTCTGACTCACTCACAAATTCTGTTTCATCCTCAAAGAAGTCCTCATTTTCGATAGTATCCACGAAATGGATGTATTCAATCTCGGGTTCAGTAGGTTTCTTCTTTTTACTGCAATTCTTTATTAAACTTACACTCGCATGATCAAGGACTGGGGAGGCTAAAGGTTGACTGAGCTGGTTAGAAGTCGATCCAAGTGGGGAGTCATATGGGCTCGAACCAATAGAAGACCCACTAAAGGGTCGGTCACCAAGACTGAATGGAGACCTACAGGGTGGGACAGCAACCTTTTCGTTACTAAAGGATGGGTGGTCTCGACCCCAGTAATGTCCACGGTATGGTCCAACATAAAAGGTGGGGCGGGGCTCTAGATGGTGTTCACTGGTAGAGGGTCGATATTTTAAATTAAGATCTCGCCTCATGTCTTTCCAAGTAGGGTACTCACCGCGAGACTCTTTATGATCTTCCAATCTTGCCCAAAATTGAAGAGCCTGACCTTTGAGGTGAGATTTAGCGATGCTAACCTGGTGGGACTCGGGGATATGTCGTGTTTCAAAATAGTCCTCTAATTGTCTAACACATTCCCTAAAGTAGTAAGGGTCCGAGGAACAATCAAAAGTGGGTAGACGGTAAGGTGACCCTAAGTGAGGTCGTGGAGGCCTAGGCTCTGGTCTTGGGTGATAAGCTGAGTGGGGCATGTAATTAGAGTGGGGATAGTCAACGGGTTTCTCCATCATAATTCTAGTCATATTACCCACTAGGTTAACGATGTCATCTAAACTCTTTTGGAGTCTTATCGGGTCCATTGGGAAGCGTAAAGTGACATTCAAGGATGATTGGGTGTAAGGGACGTCATTTAGACACTAAGTTAGGCTCACTTAGACTCACTACAAGGTGCAGAAATTTTTTGGACAACAAGTTACACTAGTGGGTTAAGTAACCTAGGCACTTAGGAAGGTTGTTAGGTTGAGGACAGCACCTAATACACTTACGAAACTAGCCTACAGTTCACTAGATGGCTAGATGCATGCAGGAATGATGTGGACAGCCAACTACACAATGGTCTAGGTCGTCTAGATGTTATAGGGATACCACTAGGGTGAGGACAGCACCTAGACACGACTTTAAGCTCACTAAATGGTGTATAAAAGTTGCTGGAACAGTGAGGACAGCAGCTTATATTAAGGGTGTAGTTATCCTAAGACCTTATAATCGCTACAAAATCAATGGCAGCTCTAAGACACTTGTTAGAATGACTTCAATGCTAATAAAAGTGTGCAGGAAATGCAGGGACAGCAGTTAAAACAGTGAGTAAATTGAAACTAAGCGATGATATGCATGCAAATTTAAAGATATAATGAAAGGCTAGACCCTAGGATGTTTTTCTAACATGTCATGCATGCCTACCATGCTGTGATACCAAGATGATGTGAAACAATCCATGCGAAAATTGACTTGCTTAAGGAAGTTTGCACTTAGTAAATTTTAGAGAGCAATGTTAAGCAAAATCATCTATTGATGTAAACGATAAGATAACATTAAGGTGATAAAATAGCTTTGGTCTAAACACAAGCGAGAGGTTGAGATCATTAAATAGTCAACTAAATCTTACTTTGCATACATGAGTGATTTCAACGAGAAATTCCAATACTAACAATAAGATTAGTCTATGAAAGGTCCCTCACACGACTCTTCTAATTACTAGGCTTTTAGCATAGAAGCATTAATACGATTTTCATGAAGATAATAAATTCACATTCAAGGATGCAACTATGAAGATAGAGAGTCGGGTGTCGAATTTACCCAAAGACAAGAGAGATACGCGTTCTGGCAAAGCTGTTTGGTAGTTGGGAATGAAGTGGGCAGCAACCACGAACCTCCTCGCACTAAGGAACACCCGGGAAGAGGTACAGAAATTTAGGACAGCAGCCACGTGGTCTCCCGGGATAACTTTGTTGCTGATTTGGGCACTCTTGGACAGAGGACAGCAATCTGGAACTTTCCCAAGCAATGGACAGCAGGTGGAAATGCCAGAAAATCTGTAACAGCTTTTAGGATTCTTTTGGACAGAAACATAACTCCAGCAGCGGCTCTATTTTCAGCAGTCACGGGAAGGGTTTGGAAGAGTAACCCATGGAGGAGGAAGCGGAATTGATTTCACTTTGAAACAATGTCAGCTAGCTGACGTTGGAAGAGGGAATTAGTTGGAGAAAACAAATCAAGTCCAGAAGGGAGATAGGGTAGGAGAGGAAAGTTTCAGGAGAAAAAAAAAAACAATTTCAGATTTATGAAATTGAGCTCTTGTGAGGAGACGTGGGGAGGGGAAACTAATTTTATTTTCAAATTAGTTTCCAAAGGAAAGGGGGGTGGCCGTTTAGTGAGGAATTAGGGGAATTGATGGGAGGCATTTAATGTAATTGGAGAGAGAGACTTAATGGTAATGGTGGCCGGCCATAGAGCAAGGAGAGAGAGGCTTGAGATTTAAGTAGGTGGGACCACTAGTAATTAATCAAAATCTGAATTTTTATTTCAGATTTTAATTGCCTCATGTAACTCCCTAATTTAAATAAATTTAGGAGGAAATTTGAATTTCAAAAGATTGTAACTCCCCTTAATTAATTCCCTAATTTAATTTGGCTTAATTAGGAAAGTCATTAATGAGGGAAATTCAAAATTGGAGGAGGGAGAGAGGGCCGGCGGTAGGGGTTCATGGGTGGTGGCTGGAGGAGGGTGGTGAGGGTCGGCAGAGGGATTAATAGCGAGAGGGAGCAATTGGCCGGCGGCCAATTTTCTGGCCGGACCAACAGAGCCGGCGGCAAGGAGGAAGTGGGGAGGGGATTCAAGCGCCTGGAAACAGGATGAAAATTGTGGAGAAAATTCGGAATTTTCTAACCTCACGCACCTCTTCTTCGAGATCTTAAAGGGAGGTTGTAAAATGCCGGAACTCACACAGAGAGCCACGAAATTCCCCTCAAGAACTCACGAAGAGAACTAGGGAAATGGGGAGAAGAAGAAAAGATATTGAGTAGAAAACCAAGAGCTCCACCAAGGGGCTGTTGGGTATTGCTTTGAGCATCTCCTAGGCTTTCCTCACTTGAGAACTCACAAAGAGAACTCTAGATCTCACAAAGAGATCAAAAACCAAAATTTTCCATTAACAATAATCATCATCCCTTTTCCAAGAGGAAGGGGAAGGCTTAAATAGCCAAATACATGAAGGAAAATAAAAAGACACAAATGCCCCTAGGGCCACATAAGACAAAACCCTCAAGTGAGGGTATAATGGAAAAGTACAAATAATAAATAAAATACATCAAAATAAGTAGACACGATCGTAGCCGTTGATCTTCGATGTCCTCATCATTAAATGTGTCGAATTAGTTCCGGCGGAAGTTTCGCCATAAATGCTGCCGGAGAAAACCCTATTTCGGACCTGACCCATCTTCCCTCCTATTACGCGATCTTCTGCCTCACGAGATTTCTCCTCCCATTCCCGCACTCACGAAAATCGTCTCCTGTGGGTTCGTTGTTCGTTCACCGCCGGTGACCGTTCCCGCTCAATCATCATCGATGCTACGCTCTCGTGTTTATCAAAACATCTAGTGTATGGAAGTTGTGTAGATGCTATAGTATTTATTAATCTGGTTTTTCGTTTTGATTTTAAGAAGATGTTTAATTTTTATTCTATGGGTGCTTTGAATTTAAGTGGTTATGGTTATAAATAACTCTGAGTGAACAGTATCACCCTAGCATGAACAATGTCATTTAAAGTGTTCTAAGATAGTGAGATGTACACCTCACCTTGAGGTGAGGTGAAGGAAATGTTTCAATAAATGAAAGTTGTATTTTATGGCTTTTATTAATTGGAAGATTTTAAAATTAATGAAAAATAGTTTTAGAGAAGATTCAAACTTACTCAATTTTTAGAACAATAACGGATTGAGCCAAACTTGTCCAATATATCTTTCTAATAAAAGCTTGTTTATAAACTCATTAATTTTTTTAATAAACCACTTAGGGTGAGTGTCATGTCCCTCAATCTTTCTAAGAAGCTGGACTTCTTCTTCTCAGCCTGCCACTCAAAGCTAGCCAAGCCCGCCTTTACCTACTCATCCAGCTAGTGATCCTCAGTTTTACTCTCCAGACCCCCATTTTCCTTCACCGGACCCCCAATTTCCTTCATCAGACCCCACGCACAATACTCCCTTCTACCTGGCCTTACTACCCCCTACAACATTCTCATGGAGTCCCTCCCACTTATCCATATCCACCATATGTCCCTCAATTCTACCACCTACCACCCCCTCAGCCCTCTACAGGTGGACCTTCCACCCTGATGGTCCACCCTGATTGAATCAGAGTAGACATCAAATGGGCGCATATTGATTGCATTTGAGAGTGACATGTATGTACATACTATATTCTTAACACTACTAAGATAATTTGAGAAATATTTTTTCACCTAACACATTTTTTGCTGGTTTTATCCATCGAAGCAACTAACGCATAAGATATGGGACATCATACATAGCAGGTTTGATGCTCCTTATATTTCTTGAAAGAAAATCCCAAATGAAGTGTGCAACTTATGTTTCAAGGAGTTTAAAGTTAGTTATTAGCAAAAATATTCTTTTTTTAATTAAGCTAACAAAAATATTTTATATTTTATCATTTTATATGCAGAAAGATTTTTACTAGTTACCCGAGCACAATGATAAGATTAGAAAAAATTTTGAGAGTGTATAGATTGAGCTTACTAGTGCTTGGGGCAGCCCAGATTATATCAGGAGGAGGGACCGGAATAGACAGAACCAAGCTTTTGACGTTAGGGGCTTGGGTAGTTCACTTCATATTAGGGGCTCAATTCCACACATTGAGCATTGACGACGTCTGATAAAAAATTTAGCAAATTTTAATAATTTTTTTAGTTATGAATGCTAATATAAGTATATTTTAGAAAGTGTTGTTGGGTAGAGAATCATCTGTTGTTGAGTTGCATAGTCATACCCACAAACGACAGGAGGACCAGCAATGGCTGGATGAGCGAACAAGGTGAACCTACGTGAGTATATAAGTTTAAAATTTTATGTGTCATGTGTAAATTGTTTAATCTTACAATTAACTTTTATATGAAGAGTACATACGGCTTCAAGAGAGCCAGGCTGGAGCAGGTGAGAGTTCCTCTAGAAGATCTGCGGATTTTTCTGACTATTGCACTTGGTCGCAAGCGGTAAGTGGAATGCAAAAAAGAACGGGTTTATAGATTAGGCTCGCAAGCCTATGCATACGAAGGGCAGACCTCTGGTGGCTCCAGCTTCTCAACAAGCAGCCATAAGACTTTGTATAGCCAACATGTGGCTACCCTTACAGCAGAGCTAGATCGAGTCAGAAAATCACAAGCTGACATGTAAATGCAAATGCAGATGCAGCAAAGTCATATAGTGAATGAGTTGCAGAAAATGAAGGAGGGTTTAGTGGAAAGCAACCAGCATCAGTAGAGGAGGAGAATGCTGAAACATTTTCTAATTAGATTGTGTTTTTACTGGACGTGTTATTACTATGTGTTTGTAGATTTTATGTTGTGTTTTTATTGTATAATGAACTGGATGTTTATTTTAGAACTATTTGGTAATTGCATAATATTTTCTTCTGATCATGTCTTATTACTTTAGCCTCAGTGTTTCTATTCAAAATAAAAAATCAAAACTTAAAATATTTAAAATTATCTAGTTTTCTTTTTTTTATGAAAATGAATCAATTTTTTTTGAAAATAAATAAATTTAAAAAAAATATATCATTTTTAATATTTTCTAATTAAGTCTTCTTAGGTCTATCTTTACCTTTCTTAATAAAGGCCAAGTCTAATACATCTACTCTCCTAACAGGGTCATTAGAAGGCATTAGAAGGCCGACATTTTATGTGATCAAACCATCTAAGACGACTCTCACTAATCTTATCTGCCACTGAAGATACTCCAACCTTTTCATGTATATACCCCTTTTGCATTCTATATCTAAGTGTAAATCCATTCATCCAACAGAGCATCCGCACCTCTATAATACTTATTTTATACTTTTCTTTTAATAGAAAACATTCTACGTCATAAAGCATTGCAGCTCTGACCATCATCTTGTAAAATTTTCACACAAAAATATAAAAAATAAAATCAAATAAAAAGTTGTCTCAACAACGCCAAGTAATTATATCAAACATTGGCAGCACTCAACAACATATATTATGATTATTCCAATCAATGAAAAATAAATAAACATATATTGAAATGTAATGAAGAATCTCTTAGATTTAAACAGGTGTTAAATAGCATTAATAGAACACAAAAGATAGAATCATAAAGTAATGAAAATTGAAGAACTTCAAGGAGCATAGGATTATTTGTGCTACCTGATAATACTTGATGACCGCATTGCTTTAAGCGTGGTGATAAAAATACCAAACATAATTTCAGTAGCAACAGATAAAACCTCCATAAGATGTGTCTTTACCTATCAAATAGGATATAAAATAAGCATTGAACTAGTACATGAATTTCTAGCTAAACAACTTAGGTAAAGGGACCTCTCAAACTACATAAAGGCTTTCTAATTAGACCCGGCAAAATATAAGGATAGAGAATGAGAAAGTAACAAGCATTGATGGTAAAAAACAACCTATTTCTTTTTATCAATTGCCTAAACAGTAACAATACAGGTTTTAATTCTGATTACTCCAATTCCCAATTTACAAAATCATGAAAAAGAAAACATTATAGAGGTAAATCATAAATTATAATTTCTTCTTTTTTTTTTCAGTTAGATGACTTTCCTAGTTTCCTTCTATGTTTTCTATAAATACAAGGAAAACTTATTTAATTTATATTCTCCTCTAGTCACTTCTAGACCTCTTCCGTTCTTTAAAAAAAGTTTCTAAGTTTAAGTCTACTTCTGGCTATGATAATCTCCATTTGGATGTATAAATAATAAAAAAAATTCTTCAGCATTTGAACGTCATGGCTTTCTTAATTTCTGGTTATTTCTACAATGCAACGTTCTAAGCGCTTGTATTGAAATAATTGCCTCCAAAGAATGAATTATGGATCGCTGAAGTGTGGTAGCCTTTGAGTTTCCAAAACTGGACATTACAAGGATATTGCAAACCCAAGTATACAAAAATTACCAATGAGAAGAAATTGATTTTGACTAGTTTTACCTTCGAAGAGGAAAACACGGTCTGCAAATGGGGTATCTCCAGTAGAGGTTTTGCAATCCACCAAAAGCACAAGAAGAGATTACAAACAATAAGGTACCAGTTTTCAAATTTTGAAACAAGCACAACAATAGCCTATGGAAAAGCAAAAAAAATGTCAGCGTTAAAAATAAAAAACATTAAGTACCATCAATTATTTTAAAATAATTTAATCATAATGTAAAAAACAATGATGATTGGAATTTGGACAACCTCTGCAAGTTCATTCAAAGTCAAGATTTACTCCTGTCTTTAACCATTCAAAACCATCACTCATTAACAATGCATGCAGTGAATCCTAAATTATTTGAAAGACTACAGGTCGAAAGTTATGCAATTGAAAGCATCCCATGAGAAAACTTGAATGCATCAATTAATGACCAAGTGATCTTGAAGTTTTTTAAATTGTGCATGACCCTAGTTTAAACGATGTTCAAGTGAAACGATGGTCTTCATTTTAGATTTTTATTTATGTTATCACTATAAGGACAGAAAATTCATACTATTTGTATTCTATTACTGAGGAGTATTTACAGATTGCACTGTGATTCGAAACTATCTACAAGAAGAGAATGTTGTAATAAGAATTGAAAATTGAAAAAGCAAGCCTTCAGGGAATTTGCTATGACTGGCTGCAGGATTGGGCGGGGCTGGTTCTTGTGGAGTTTGATCTTAAGATTTAAGCAACTTCAGTTGATGATAATCACACCTCATTAGACTCATCAATGCTACCATCAGGCATCCTGGTCATTCAGAAGACCCACTTACAACTGATTGTATGGTGTCCTAGAGGCAAAGACCAAGAAACCATATTTTGATAACTATGAAAGCATACAATCAAGTTGACATAGCCTCGTGCCACTAAGTGGATTTGATTGCCTAGGAGTAGCAAATAGGCTAAGATTCATCTAAGGTGGGAGATAAGGGAGTATCATCCAAGGTAGAAGGCAAAAGGTGCAAAGGAGACTCGGAAATTTTAGGTTTGAGAGCACTTATTTGGAAGCGTGTGAACTAATTCTGGATGAACTAATTATATTTGGCATCTGATGGGGCCATAGTGGTTTGATGGGTAGATTTTATGCACTAGAAGTTGGTTTAGTGGATTACAAGATGAGCGAACAAGGAACGGCATAGTCATCTCTAAGTTAGGAAAGGGTTTATGCGAGTCAACTATAAAATAGGAGAGGGTTGATGTGAGGGTGATATGGAGTTGGACTCAAGTCCAGACATGCAAGGTGAGGAAAGGTGACTTAGAATGAAGGATGGGTTCTTATGGCAAGAAACTCGAAGCACAAAAATCAAATATGATAAGCGCTTTTATGGATATAACATTGGCAATGTATGCAGCATAATACCTGGTGATGGATTAAAAAACAACAGCATTGATCTTGAAAATGATGCTTTAGAGTAAGAAAACTAATACCAATTAAAGACAATATCATGTGCGATGTAGAATGAGGTTGCAACCTATGCACCGACACTTCTCATCAATGAGGTATGTAGTGTCCGACATATATCGGACATGGCATGTGTCTAACACACCTCCGATACCGTATAGGACATGCCAAAACATCTCCAATTAAAAAAATGGACACACGTGCCTTAAATCTTTTATGAATTTTTTTAATATAATTCCTTACATTTCAATTTTTTTATTTATTAAAAAATAAAACTTATTTTTTTATTTCCTCTCAACAACCCCAAATCAATTGCCCACACTCAATACCCAATTCCATGAACATACCATTTTCATTTATCAGCATATCGAAGCTAGGGTTTACAACAATGTCCGATGTCGTCGCAACATCGACGTTCGACGCTGTCAAAACATCAATGTTTCAAAACCATCTGAACATCAAAGTTTGATACCAGCAATTTCTACCTCCATAATCACACTACAACACATCTCGACATCTCATCTTTGACCAACATCACCTCAACATAGACGACTGACGTTGTCCCAACATCGAGACTCTTAATAACATTATTGTCTTCCCTCTCAACACTTGAAATACGACATCGACGTCCAACTCTCGACGTCCTAATATTAATCATTTTAAGCACAAATCCTAATGAAGTCCAAGAACACTCTCAATTAAGAAGTCAGTACTTGTATTCAAATTAGGAATGATTGATGTAGGTCTAAAAAGTGAAAGTCAAAATGAGAAAATGGTAAAAAAAAAATGCATACTAAACTATCAAGTGGGTATGACGCCCCTAGTCAAGATTCAATGATTTCATCATCCCAAAATGATCAGCGCCCTTAATCTACTTAGTCATGTGGCGACCAGTGAATACTTGTTAGTCATAGGTTACCTCATCTAAGAAGACCTCGTAGACCAAGGGTGAGGACCTAGTCTTACATTGACAGATGGAAATTGCACTCCCATAACAAATAATGTATAAATCCATATTAGGCTTAAAATACTGCATATTGATACTTGCCAAGACAGACAAGGCTACATAGGCCCTAAGGTTGATTAGAAAAGAAGGGTATTTCCTCCATGTGGCAGAGACAATACCTGAGATGAGGCAAATAACTCAATCGTGTATGATCGAGAATGCCCAAATATCATCTCAATGTGGTAGAGAAGATAGGATGAATGAGAAAAATATGAATATCTCTTCAATGTGATAGAGAAGATGAGACATATATGGACACCTCATCAATGTGGTAGAGAAGACAACCAATAAGGGGGACTTATAGTTCAATTGTGTGTGATCGAACAAGCCTAGACATTTCCTCAATGTGGCAGTAAAGATATCTAAAATGGGAGTTTCATCTTGGTTGTGTGTGACCAAAAGGTTCAATGTTTTCTCAATGTGATAGAGAAGACATCAAAAGAGTGATAGAAAATCTGAGTATCCTGATATGGCAGGAGCGGCAGGAGAGGGGGGGCGGCCCGGACCAACCCAGTCAGCCGGCCTAACAAGAGCCGAACGAGCCTAGGGATCCCCCCCCCCCCCCCCCCCCCCCCAAGCTGTAATTCATTTTAGCTTATAAGCATGAGTGCATTTAACTTTCAGCATAATTTCATATATCCTAAGAATATTATTCCCTTCCTTCTAGTCATGTCATATTATAATATATATATATATATATATATATATATATATATATATATATATATATATATATATATATATATATATATATATATATAATGGGTTTATATAAACTAGTATTCTTTTATGTGAAAAATATTCATGCTCCATATAATTAATTTTCTATTTTACCATCTTAAAATGCAATATAGAAATTATTGATATTAATCTATTATAATATGAACAATTTGGGCATCTAAATTGATTCTTTTGAAAGAGATTGGATCATTGATCAAGTAAGATGAAGAAAAATATGGCTTCCCTTGCTACAAATACTACTTCTACATAACTTTTTTAAATCAAATCCAAGATTTGAAATTTTAAAATTAACATTGAGGCATTTCCAGTCTATGAGTAAAGGCTAAGCTACAAAATCAAATCATTAGATTAATAATAAATATGAATTAATAACATACTAACAACATATTACTATCATAACAAGTCAAATTAAGAACATAGAATTAGAATCCCCACTCTCATGTAGCCGAGCCCACGTAGTGAGACAAAGGTTTGATGTTATTGTTGTTGTAGTAGTGAGTTGTTACCTCTTCTCCCTCATCCTCAGTTGTGGTTATGTGTTAGTGATGTCTAATGCAAGTGCAATGCGATTATTATATATATATGATAACTACGCATAACATTTGAGCAACTTACCCATGAAAATAATTGAGAAACTTTATAAAGCCACTCATGATACTCAGCTCTGTGACCCTTATAGCTGCCCTCAATAAGCAAAAAAATATTATAGAAGCAAAAGCAAGCTCCAACAGCAGGAACCACATGCAACGACATCTTCTCCACAACACCAAGCTTCCAATTCTACAAAAAGGAACTTCCACAAACGTGATTATAGCAACTAACAAACTAAATCACGGGGAGTACCAAAACAGAGTTTCACAACTACTAAATTCATAGAGCAAAAAATAACGATACAGAAAACATTCTACCAGTATTTTATAAAACGCTTTCCTTATCAACTAGGAACTTAAACTCACCGTTATATATGGCTCGGCTCGGCCAGTATTCCTCTTAGCCAATGCAAGCGCAATAACCACAGATATACCAAGCACATTAGCTCCAAAGCCTAAAACTGTTTCACAGCATTAAGGGAAAACATAAAACGAATAAAAAAAAACAAATAGAACCCAAACCACTTTGCAATCATTTATGAATGTAGAAAACCCCAGAAAGGATATAAATTCTCAAAACAGGGAGACAGGCCAGTTTCATTCCAAACCTGCAAACACAAAATATCCATCAAATTTCAACTTGTTCACATCTTCGATAATAACATTAACCGCACTTATCCAGAGTAAGAGAAGGATAAATGCAAAAAAAAAAAAAACGTTAAAATAATAAGAAAAATGGCATTTGTTGGAGTGAAGGTAACAACTATCAAACATAATGGAGAGAACTAACATATGGCGAATTAGGGCAGAGGAGATCCATGAACGAGTGGACGACGAAAACTCGAAAAGGAGCAGAACTAAGGAAGGCGATGAACGAAAAGAGAGTGATAGTAAAAGAGGGTTTAAGAGTTTTTTTATACTTTTTTATTATTTTTAATTAATTTTTATATATAATATTATCCTAAAAAAATTAATAATTTTGAAAATATTTTATAAATTTTATGTCATAAAATTCTAATAGTTTTTCTAAAAAATTAGCAAATTTATTTCAAAATATTTATAATAAGATTTTAATTATATTTTAAATATATTGCCTAACTCAATGCAAATCAAATTATTTTTTGTTGCATTTTGAAATATTCACAGCGGAAGAGAAAAATAAAGTTTACCGTCTTAGCTTTGTACTAAAATCCAACACGCATACAGATAAAAGAATATTGTGCAATATTCAAAAGGGACACTAAATTTTTTACGCAAAGAAATCCTAAAAAGATAAAAAATCACGGGGCCTTACTCATTTTGAATGAATTCACTAATATTTGATGTTGATTACAGATGAAGCCATTTTTTTAGAAGAATATATTTTCTTGATGTATGCATTATATAGAGCACAGTACATTGTCGAAGAATAACATGACAGTTGTTCTTAAGAAAGTATTGGCATATTCATTTGGTCAGTAGGATCGTTGTCAAAGAATGGCAGTGGACGAAAGGAACATGGTCGGTGCACGACGGGCAACGTTGGTCGAAAGAATTGTAGTTAGCGAGCAACGGTGAGGAAGGTCTATAGTTGACAGACAAAGATGGCTGGAAGGACCATTGTCGGATCATGGTGGTCGGAGAAACATATTATGAAGATGGTGGTCAAAGAGAACGTAATTGACAGGAGACATATATTAGAAAGTTTGTAGTCGAACGACGGTGTTTGGAAGAATTGTACTCAGGAGACGGTGGTTGGGGGAGACCATCATATGAAGATAGTGGTCCGAGAGACCGTAGTCGGCGACAGAAGTCGGAAATACCTAGTTGGGGTGGCGGTGGTTGAGATGATCGTAGCTGACGGGAAATGGAGGTCGAAAAAAGCCTTTTTGTTTAGTAATGATGGTTGGAATGACCATAATTGATGTGAGACAGAGGTTAAAAAGATCGTAGTCTGATGACAGTAATCGAAATGACCGTAGTCTGTGAGCGATGGAGGTCAGAAAATTTATAGTTGGTGATGGTAGTCAAAAGAATTCTAGTCGATGGCCGACAAAGATTGAAAGAGCCGTTGTATAGTGAGAGAGGTCGAAAGGATGATATTCGGCTGGTGATGGCAATTTGAAAGATATTGCCTACCGATGGAGGTCGGAATGATCATAATTGACAGACGACGGTGGTAATAAAGACATTTGTCAAGTGTCAGAGGATGTAAGGACTACAATTGGTAGGTGACAATTTTTGAAGGAAATCCGATGATAATTGGTAGCCTGGAGTAAGTTCAGCAATAATTAGTTGTTAAATAGAAGTCCGATGAAAGTCCATCAACGATCAGTACCCGGGCGGAACTTTGTAAAACGTCCGGTGATAGTCAATGGCGGGGCATTGGTAGAGGAGCTGCTTGGTAGCAAGAGAGATCTTAGATGTATCTTCCTCTCCTCTCTTCTTTTCCTTTCTTTTTTCCCCTCAGTGAAGAATGAATGGTTCTATTTATAATTTTGGGACTGACATGCCCACTAAATAGAGATAAATATGAAGGGCACGTTGGGAGTGGTTCGAATGAACTGCCAATATTGATTCCCTTGATCATAGATCATTTATTGAGTATTTGAGTACCTTAATGATGTTATAATTCAATGATCTTTAGCTCCTTTGATTCATGTTGTTTGTTCGATTTGACTATAAGCATGCAACATTTAGAAATCATTTGGTCATTAAATTTATAATTTGAACCTTGCATATGTGCTTAAGGTGTCGATTTGGACCCATTTGGGCTCAGATTGGGTCGAATTTGGCGTTGTTGGGTTTGTATTTTTCGAGATGTTCAATTCGAATATAAATTTACTGAGATCAGAGTTCAGATGGTTCCATATTTAATTTTGGAAGTTTCCAACTTAATTTTGTCTCGAGATTCATGCCCGATCAAAATAAAATTATGATGATGTATTATTATTTTTAAATTAATGAGCATACATTTCAAAAATATAAATCAAATTTATATAATATGAAAAAAAATCCCCTATATAAGCATTTGTATCAATTAAGATAAATTCATACAAACATTACATACACATGACTCGAACATAAAACCTTTTAATTAATAGTTGAAGCTCCCAACCAACATATCAAAATCAACTATATTATTCTCCCCTTCCACCAAGTTAAGAATCATTTCACAATCAACAAATTATTAGATTTATCCTTAAAATCATTAAAATTAATTAAAAATTAATAACATATTAATTTAATTAATTAATTATAAAATATTTAATTTATGCTCAATTTTATAGTATATCGATGATATAAATTTGATAATTCAAGTTCGAGGAAATAATTGTAGATTATTTTGATTCTTTTTATTGTACACGTGGCAGAAGAATATATGACTGTTCCCAGCACCATGGCGGCTTCCCGTCACAAAATACCTATTTGGGCACAATAAGCATTTAATTAGCTAATGCAATCTAAACCGTATATTTAAAAACGAGTGGATCTGATGTACTCAATCTTAGCAGGTAGTGGGTTTTCATTGATGGAGTTATAGGGCTTGTACAACGCCTATTGGAGAAGATCTAAATCTTTTATTGGGTAACGTGCCGTTCATTTACTGATGACGGCCGACATCAGTTGTCCTGCTAAACCTTTTTTAAATAAATAAAAAAAAACAATAAACTATTTTTAGTTATCCTTAATTTTTTAAATTCACTTATAATAAATTAATTCATTTTTTTGTCTTTTAAGTTTATTTTCTTAAACTTATTCATTAATAAAAACTTATATGATTAATTATCTCTCTTGTGATAACTAGATCTCTCAATAAAAGATAGTTTTGAAATCTTTTTTTAATAAACTTGTACTACAATAACTAGCTGGCTGTGAAAAGCATAGGGTTTGTTTTAAACATAATGACAAATTTAATGAAAATAATTGATTTTGACTCGTTTGGTACAGCTTTCATATAACCTACTAAAACAATTTTTTAGTACAAAAATTTTAGATTTAAAAAGCAGTATGAAAGCCGTTCCAAACGACGCCTCATCATCCTAGGCCGCAATCAACTATAATTTATTAGTTAGTAAAGGTAGTTTACATGAAAAAATCGAAAGATTATTATTCATAATCATTGGTTTCATTATTTAAGGAGACTTTACAAATAAGGAGTGAAAGTTGGCTAATAATTCAAGCAAACTCACGTTGGTGCAAGGTTTTTGTTTGATTTGTTGTATAAGCAAATCCAAAATGCAAATGCATCCATTAGGGAATAAATTAAGATTTGTGTTTAATCATAATGTAACAATATTATTACTATTGTGTAATAGAATCATAGTGTGTATTGCGATATTATACCAGAGTTGGACAGCAATAGTTCAAGTCGTCCGACATTGATGGTCTGATGGGAGGGGTGTTAATTTTTGAAACGACCCGAATCCGATTTGAAAAAATTCGGGATCGGGTCAACCCGAACTCGAAACGGGTCGTATTTGGGTTCAACAAATCAACCCGTTTAAAAAATTGGGTCGGGTTCGGGTTGACTCAGCAACCCAAAATTGACACAAAAACTCATATTTGACCAGAAAACCCGAGATTGACCCGATTTTTGACCCGCAAATTAGCAATTTTGGGTCAACCCGGGTCATTCGTGTCGGGTCAGGTTGACCCGGACCCAAATCAGGTCGGGTTCGGGTCCGGAAACCTGACCCGTTTTTTAAAACAGGTCGGGTTCGGGTTGACCCGAATAATGCCGAGTCAATTCCGGGTTCGACCCGAACCCGACCCATTGACCCAAATTGACACCCCTATCTAATGGTGGTCCAACGATCAGGCGATAGTATACTAATAGCGATTAGAAGGTGGCCTAACAAGGGTTGTTGTGCAGTCATACAATAATAGCAATCGCAAGGTGGTTTGGCAATAGTGGTATGTCAACAAAATGATAGTTGCAATTAGGTGCTAATCTGGTGTGGCCTGATGACAATGATGTTGCTGATGTTGAACGATAGAATACTTCAAGCAATTAAGCTCTTTTGAATCTCACATTTACCTCAAGCAAACCAAATTTAATAAAACCCTAAACAATCTAATAAAATACTTTAAATATTCCAAATATTTTGAATAATAGTTTAATAATTTTCACAAAAATTCTATGCCAATTCCATCATTATATTAATTAAATTTTATTAATCAAAATCTAATCATACTTATTATTCAATTAAATATATAATTGTTTAAAATTTATATTACAACCACTACATAATTGACGAACGACGGTGGTAAAAAAGACATTTGTCAAGCGTCAGAGGTTGTAAGGACTACAATTGGTAGGTGATGATTTTTTGAAGAAAATCAGATGATAATTGGTAGCCTGGAGTAAGTCCGGCAATAATTAGTGGTCAGACGGAAGTCCGACGAAAGTCTAGCGACGATCGGTACCTGGGCGGAAGTTTGGAAAAAGTCTGGTGATAGTCTATGGCAAGGCGGTGGTAGAGGAGCTGCTTGGTAGCAAGAGAGATCTCAGATGTCTCTTCCTCTCCTCTCTTCTTTTCCTTCCTTCCTTCCCCTAAGTGAAGAATGAATGGTTCTATGTGTGAAGAACCTGCAAGCAGAGGTTAACTATAGAGCAAGGAGAAAACAGAGAGGCTCAAGGAAGATTTTCATTTTTCTTAAGTTTCAGCTGAGCTACAGTGTTTTTCTTATAGAGAAGATGATGAGCATAATATTCTTTCCGTTAGAATCTCGGCGGCCTGCCACCGGTCAGGGAGAGTGGAGTTGCTGCGGTCAGAGGGCAGGCGTCATGGTCACGTGATGTGGGTTGCTTACAGCCCCCCACAAACCCTCCGTCGTTGGAAGCGATGGTGAGTTTGTACCAGAGTTGTTGGAATCTCGTGACAGAGAGGGGTTTGGTGAGTATATCAGTCGGTTGATCGGCGGAGTGAATGTGTTCGACGGAGATTTCTTTGCTCCGAATATGATTGTTGATGAAGTGATAATCTATCTCGATGTGCTTGGTTCTCGCGTGGAACACGGGATTGTTTGCGAGAGCCATTGCTGAAACGTTGTCACAAAAGATCCTGGTTGGAGAGGATTGAGATGCGTCGAAGTCTGCGAGGAGACGGTGCATCCATAGCACATCGGAGGTGGCCGCGGCAAGTGCCCTGTATTCGGCCTCAGTGGAGGATCTGGCCACTGTGATATGCTTTTTAACGGACCAAGAGATGAGATTATGCCCAAGAAACTTGCAGAAGCCATAGACAAATTTGCGGTCGGTCTGATCGGATGCCCAATCGGCATCGACGTATGACTGAAGGGTGAGGCTGCTGCAACGGAGAGGAAGTCCGTATGATATTGTTCCTTTGATGTACCGGAGCAGACGGTTGAGTGTTTGGAGGTGGATGGGTTGAGGATCATGCATATGCTGGCAGATCTGATTCGTTGCAAAGGCAATGTCGAGGCGAGTGATGATTAAGTATTACAACGATCCGGCAAGCTATCGGTAGTGAGTTGGATTGACGGAGGGGACTGTCGACTTTGTATGCGTGGGAGATTTTGATGCTGTGGGGGTGAGCAGAGGTTTGCAGTTGAGGAAGCCGCTGTAGTTGAGGATATCGTGGGCATACTGCTATTGGTCCAGGAATAAGCCATGGGGGTGGTAGAGACTCGGATGCCCAGGAAGAGCGAGAGACGCTTAGGTTTCTTGAGGGAGAAAGCTTCCTGCAGCTTGGAGAGAGTACTCTGTATGGTTTGTGGATCGTTCATGGTAATGAGCATATCATCCACGTAGATGAGGATGTACGTTTGGGTTGAGGCAATTTTGCATAGACGTAATGCCAGGTCGGATTTACTGAAGCAAAACCCAGCGGCCTGGAGATAAGAAGTCAGTTTTGTGTACCACTGCCGTGGTGACTGCTTCAAGCCATATATGGCCTTATGCAGTTTGTAGATGTAACTGGGATGCTGGGAGTCAGCGAAGCCCTGAGGTTGAGTCATGTAGACCTCCTCATCCAGATCACCGTGCAGGAAGGCATTGGTGACGTCGAGTTGAGTTATGGACCAGGCCCGTTGGAGAGCTATTATAAGAAAAATTTGCATGGTGGGGAGCTTGGCGACGGGGCTGAAGGTGTCATGGTAGTTGAGACTAAACTGCTGCTCATATCCATTGGCAACTAAGTGGGCTTTGTGCCTTGCAATGTGGCCTAAGGAGTCCCGTTTCAGCTGATACGTCCACTTGCATCCGAGAACGGGATGCTGAAAGGGAGGGGGTACTAAGGACCAGGTTCCCTATTTTTGGAGAGCTCGAAATTCATCCGACATGGCAATACGCCAGTGACTGGAAGTAGAAGCTTGAGCGAATGTGGTTGGAGTGAGATGGTCGGAGGAGGTGGTGAGGAGGTCAAGAATTTGTTTTGGTTTGATGATGCCGGATTTGAGACGAGTTTGCATCGGATGAGGAGGTGGTAGAGAGGTGTGGATAGTGTTGAGTTCAGGTGTAGGCGAGTGTGAGTGTATAGGAGAGGAATTTCTGGAGGGTGGTGATGGATTGATTTGTACAGTGGGAGATGGAGCAATGGGTGTTAGGTTGGGTTGATGATTAGGTGATGTTCCTGCAGGGATAGATGTGGGAAGTAGAATTAGGGGAGAAGGCGTAGAGAATGACAGAGGGGGGGGGGGGGGGGGGGGGGGGTATGGTGTGAAAAGGAAATTTGTCTTCGTGGAAGACGACATGGCGGGAGATGTAGATTTGATTCGAGGAGGGGTTGAAGCACTTGTAACCTTTGTGAGAAGGAGAATAGCCGATAAAGATACACTTGAGGGATCGGGGAGAGAGTTTGTTGGGTGCCCGGTGCCGGAGCCAGGGAAAGCACAGGCAGCCGAAGGAGCGGAGGTGTTTGTAGAGTGGGAGCGTGTCGTGAAGCATTTTGTATGGAATATGAAGGTTGCAGGCTTTAGTGGGCAGTCTATTGATTAGATAATTGCTTGTTAGGATGGCGTCAGTCCAAAACATCTGCGGTAGATTGGCGGCGAGAAGGAGCGTCCGGGTGGTGTTGAGGAGGTGGCGATATTTCCTCTCTGCCACCCCGTTTTGTTCGAGGGTGTGGGGGAAACTGAGTTGGTGAAGAATTCCATTCGTAGAGAGAAATTGAGCGAATGCAGTGCTGGTGTATTCGCCACCGCCGTCGGAGCGGAGAGTCTTAATGTTTGAGTTGTATTGTGTTTTAATCAAATTGTAAAACAGTTTGAATTTAGAGAGAGATTCAGATTTGGAATTCATTAGAAAGAGCAACAGAATCGTGTGTAGTCGTCAATGAACACTATGTAATATTTAGATCCATTGATAGAAGTTAGAGGTGCTGGACCTCATACTTCACTATGAACTAGTAAAAAAGGAGCGGTTACATCGGTTTGCCTAGGATAGAAGGGAGACTTATGGCTCTTATCCATGTTACAGAATTTGCAGTATTCGGAGATAGAGTTGTAACTGATGGATGGTTCTAATTGTGCGAGCGTTCGAATGATGAGCTGGTTTGGGTGACCCAGCCAACGGTGCCAGAGGGAGGAGTTGATGGGACTGGATTGAAGCACAGTGGTGGAGGGAGGTTGAGTGTTACTGGACAGTGTGTAGAGGCCGTCGCAACTTCTACCACGGAGGAGGATTTGATTGTCCTGGAGATCCAATATTTGGAAGCCGAGTGAATCAAAGAAAACAGAGCAATTATTATCAGTTGTGAGTTTGTGAACGGAGAGCAGGTTATGGGAGAGAGATGGGACGTGAAGTAAATTATGAAGATACAACTTACGATTGGATTGGGGAAGGGGTAGGAGACCGTCGCCGGAGGTGTGGATGAGGAGCGTGCTGCCGTTGGCGATGGAAATCGAGTAGGTCCCTTGGTAGGGAACTGGTTGTAGTAGGTTGGTCGCATCGGAGGTGAGATGCGAGGAGGCTCCCGAGTCTAGCACCCATTCGGTCGGAGTAGCTGGTGGTGCTTGGGTGAGCATTGCACGTGGCGGCGTTGGTGTATAATTCAAATTGCAGCGGTGCCAGCATTGAGCGGCAATGTGGCCAGGTTTATTGCAAATCTGGCATGTGGGCCGAGAGGTCGGGGAAGGAGTATTATAGTTGCGCGGAGTTGAGCCGCGACCCCGTGGTGAGCGGCCTGACTGAGGGGAACTCCCGCGGCCTCGAGCAGTACGATAATTGCTGTAGAAGGCCGAATTATCTTTTGAGGGGTTGGAGTCCTTGAGTAGTTGATTTTAGATGTTGATTTCCTTAATAGAGGAGCGAGTATAGTGCTTCCAGGCTGATGGGGATCTGGCATGTTCGAATGGACGTACAAAAGGAGTTGTATGCGGCGGGGAGGCCGTTGAGGATATAGTGTAGGATGTCTTCACTGTCGACATGAGATCCCGCCACCGCTATGCCGTCGACTAGCCCTTTAATTTGAGCGAGGTACGCTTGCATTGAGTTATCACCCATGGTGACATGGTGAAGGGAGTTCTTGAGCTGAATCACTCGTGTCCGGTTTGTCGGTTTGAGGCGGCTCTCCAGAGTGTGCCATATCTCACTGGCAAAGGAAAGGGTGAGAATGTAGGGTAATATGGAGGGAGAGATGGTGGAGTAGAGAGCCGAGACCAGATTCTGGTCATTATCTTCCATAGCTTTTGGTAGGCGTGAGAGGGGGGCGGTGGGGATTGAGATCCGGTGAGATATCCGTCGAAGCCGTTAGCAGAGAACAGTTTAAGCGTTTGAGTCTTCCAAATGGCATAGTTATCAGCGCTCAACTGCGTTGTGATAATGTGTTTGATGTTGGACATGAGGAACTGAAGTGGTGCCGGGATGGTGAAATCGGCCATGGAGGCGGCAAGCGAGGTAGTGGGTGGCGTGGTGGTCTGGTTGCTGGAAGCTTCAGGTTCAATCATGGTGAATGAGTGCTGTTAGGCTTTTAATGCTCTGATACCATGTGAAGAACCTGCAAGCAGAGGTTAACTACAGAGCAAGGAGAAAACAGAGAGGCTCAAGGAAGATTTTCATTTTTCTTAAGTTTTAGCTGAGCTACAGTGTTTCTCTTATAGAGAAGATGATGAGCAGAATATTCTTTCCGTTAGGATCTCGGTGGTCTGCCACCAGTCAGGGAGAGTGGAGTTGCTGCGGTCAGAGGGCAGGCGTCGTGGTCACGTGATGTGGGTTGCTTACACTTGTATAATTTTTGGACTGGCATGCCCACTAAATAGAGAGAATATCAAGGGCACGATGGGAGTGGTTCGAATGGACTGCTGATATTGATTCCCTTGATCATAGATCATTTATTGAGTATTTGAGTACCTTAATGATGTTATAATTCAATGATCTTGAGCTCCTTTGATTCATGTTGTATGCTCGATTTGACTATAAGCATGCAACATTTAGAAATCATTTGATCATTAAATTAATAGTTTGAACCTTGCATATGTGCTTCAGCTGCTCGATTTGGACCCATTTGGGGTCAAATTTGGCATTGCTGGGTTCGTCTTTTTCGAGATGTTCAATTCGAATATAAGTTTGTTGAAATCAGAGTTTAGATGGTTCAATATTTAATTTCGGAAGTTTCCAACTCGAGATTCATGCCCGATCAAAATAAAATTATGACGATGTATCATTATTTTTAAATTAATGAGCATAAATTAAAAAAAAAAATAAATCAAATTTATATAATATGAAAAAAAATCCTCTCTATAAGCATTTGTATCAATTAAGATAAATTCATACAAACATTACAAACACATGACTCGAACATAAAACCTTTTAATTAATAGTTGAAGCTCCCAACCAACATATCAAAATCAACTATATTATTCTCCCCTTCCACCAAGTTAAGAATCATTTCACAATCAACAAATTATTAGATTTATCCTTAAAATCATTAAAATTAATTAAAAATTAACAACATATTAATTTAATTAATTAATTATAAAATATTTAATTTATGCTCAAATTTATAGTATATCGTTTGATAATTCAAGTTCGAGGGAATAATTGTAGATTATTTTGATTCTTTTTATTGTACACGTGGCAGAAGAATATATGACTGTTCCCAGCACCATGGCGGCTTCCCGTCACAAAATACCTATTTGGGCACAATAAGCATTTAATTAGCTATATGCAATCTAAACCGTATATTTAAAAACGAGTGGATCTGATGTACTCAATCTTAGCAGGTAGTGGGCTTTCATTGATGGAGTTATAGGGCTTGTACAACGCCTATTGGAGAAGATCTAAATCTTTTATTGGGTAACGTGCCGTTCATTTACTGATGACGGCCGACATCAGTTGTCCTGCTAAACCTTTTTTTAATAAAAAAAAACAATAAACTATTTTTAGTTATCCTTAATTTTTTAAATTCACTTATAATAAATTAAATTTTTTTTTTTTGTCTTTTAAGTTTATTTTCTTAAACTTATTCATTAATAAAAACTTATATGATTAATTATCTCTCTTGTGATAACTAGATCTCTCAATAAAAGATAGTTTTGAAAACTTTTTTTAATAAACTTGTACTACAATAACTAACTGGCTGTGAAAGTATAGGGTTTGTTTTGAACATAATGACAAATTCAATGAAAATAATTGATTTTGACTCGTTTGGTACAGCTTTCATACAACTCATATTTGATCAGAAAATCTGAGATTGACCCGATTTTTGACCCGCAAATTAGCAATTTTGGGTCAACCCGGGTCATTCGTGTCGGGTCAGGTTGACCCAGACCCGAATCAGGTCGGGTTCGGGTCCGAAAACCTGACCCATTTTAAAAAACAGGTTGGGTTCGGGTTGACCCGAATAATGCCGGGTCAGTTCTGGGTTCGACCCGTTGACCCAAATTGACACCCCTATCTGATGGTGGTCCAATGATCAGGCGATAGTATACTAATAGCGATTAGAAGGTGGCCTAGCAAGGGTTGTTGTGCAATCATACAATAATAGCAATCGCAAGGTGGTTTGGCGATAGTGGTATGTCAACAAAATGATAGTTGCAATTAGGTGCTAATGTGGTGGTAGCCTGATGACAATGATGTTGCTGATGTTGAACGATAGAATACTTCAAGCAATTAAGCTCTTTTGAATCTCACATTTACCTCAAGCAAACCAAATTTAATAAAACCCTAAACAATCTAATAAAATACTTTAAATATTCCAAATATTTTGAATAATAGTTTAATAATTTTCACAAAAATTTCTATACCAATTCCATCATTATATTACTTAAATTTTACTAATCAAAATCTAATCATACTTATTATTCAATTAAATATATAATTGTTTAAACTTTCTATTAAAATCATTACACAATATTCACAGAGACAAAGCAGCAAAGTAGAAACTATCAAAGAACAAGGCAATGTTCAGAATTATGTATAAAATGATTGACTGATCCTCAAATGAAGTATATTAACTGTTAGGATGAAGCCACAGAGAGTATTTTGGCAGCCTTATTCATGAAGCTGAAGAATTAATAGTAAACTGTTAGCATTTTTAAAATCAGATATGTAATTGGAGGGAAAAAAATTTAGCTCTGCTGCTCTTCATATGATCATTGAATCAATCATAGAACATTGAAACCTTCGGCTCGAAGGCATTGTTTGTGCGCTTCGATCCACTTTGTGCAGGCTGATTCGCCGTGCTCGATGATGCATTCATCTCTCAGCTTCCTAGTTTCAGGGCAAGCGCAGCAGATGTTCTTCTTTGGCTTTGGATTTGAATCTGGTTCTGTTGTAAGTGCAGTCTGGCTGATTGCTGGGGTTCCAGGCATCTTGGAATTTACAGTATAGACTGAAAAATAATCAAATGCCTGCAAAGAGAGGCAAAAATTATGAAAGAACGGTGTTAATTACAGTGCCGCAAGAAAGTCTCAGCCTTGGCTTGATTTGAAGGAATTGAGGTGAAATTAGTTATTACTAACTTGTTTACCCTCCTAATGTTATTCAAACTATGAATTAACTTCACAGCTTTCCACTGGTTTTAAGAAGAATATCATAAAGAGAACTACAAATGTTGTAATTGCCTTGGAAAATCAACTTCATTCAAACAAAATAATTATGAAGTAACCAATGATTCTTTCACCTTGATTTCTCCAAATCTGCTTAAATGATCAAGGTTTGGAGTTGAATTTAGGTTTCGTTTGGAACATCTTTTTTACTACTTCTTAAAGCAGCTTTCGAGTTTGTACTAAAAAAACTGTTTTAAGAAGTAGTAAGAAAGCCGTCCCAAACGAAACCTTAGATACAAAGCAAATTAGTAAACAAAAGCTAGGGCTATATGTTGAATGTTGTTTCTATGACAACAATAACAAAATGTAACATAAGATTTTCCAAAAGCAAATAAGATAACAATCATTACCAAACAAGCATAGATAGTTATAAGCACATGATGCATCAATGAATTATTTGTGGGCAGTACAAATTTTTGCTTCTCTTTTTTCTTTTTAACAAATTTTTTTTTTTGCTGAAGGGGTGATCTCTGGAAGTTGCCCTAGTAGATTTGATAGTAATGAACATATGATGCATCAAGAAACTAGTCGCAGGAAAGCATCAAAGGGTCAATTTCAACTTGAATGCCATAGTATTAGATGCCTTCCCAGCATTACAAGAAATTGACAAATCCCCCCCTCCCTTGGTAATCAAAGTTCTCAAAACCCTTTATAGTTGACAAGGATGCTTCATGCTCGGCCTTGGAGTGATTCTTAGCCAAAAATGGTAAGCCCATTGCTTTTTACAGCAAAAAACTAAGGCTTCGTTTGTGACGATTTTTTGACTGCTTCTTAAAGCAGCATTCTAGTACAATAATTAAATTTTTTAACTAAAAAGCTGCTTTAAGAAACAGTAAAGAAGCTGTCCCAAATAAAGTCTAACTCTTCACATGCGACGAGCTTCCACCCATCTCCATGAAATGTATGCCATCACCAAAGCGATCGCGAAAGTGGCATCAATATTGGATGGGATCTAAGTTTAAAATTCGAACGGATCAAAAGAGAATTAGTGAATTAATGACCCAAGTTGTTCAAAACACTAGAACAACATCACTTCTTGATTAAATTGTTCGGATATGACCATTGAATAGAATACAACTGTGCAAGTCCCATACAGTGGCAGATGTTCTTTCCCGTGTTAATGAAGGACTCTATGATCAAAACTCAAGTGCCTCCTTATTAACTATCATTCCCATACCCATCCAATTCTCAACTTTTACAGCAACCGGTAGAAGATTCTCAGTTCTCACCAAGCCAACACTGATTCAACTAAAAAAAAAAAACTAGAACAGTCTCTTGTGGTTCAACCAAAGTTCTAATTTTATGATGGCTTGCTTTCCAAATTTGGTAGCATGGTGCTAGCTTCCTCCTCTCTCCTTCAACAAGACCTCCTGCACTAGAATCATGCAAGTGCAATCAAAGGCCATGGCAGCGTAGGCAAAACTCTGCAGTCTCCTACATTTTTTTTTGGCCCCACATGAAGAAATATGTGCACGAGTACATCAGCTCCTAATTCCCCTTTGATTAAGAACCTTCATAAATAGCTTCCTCTTGATTAGAAAACTTTCTAATTCCCTCCCAATCAAATCGGCCGGTCCATCAATACTCCCCTCCTAAAGTATCACCTTATCCTCAAGGTGAAACGAAGGAAACGATTGCTAAAGCATTGGACTATTACTGGGCCGAATGATCCCTGCCTCCAGCATCTCCCTGATCAATCTATTGATCTCATCATTTTGGAGTTGCGAAGAGCAGTACGGATGAACACTGATATGTAAGACTCCTTCAAAATGATAGCATAATCGTGTTCCCGCGAAGGAGGTAACCCCTGAACTGGCCGGAACACCTCTCGATATTGTTGTACGAGTGGATATGTTGCTTCTATCTTCTCCCCATCTTCTTCTCCTTCCAAAATTTGCAGCTTTACCAAAAATCCCACTCTGTCACCCTTTCCCCTCCTTGGAAATGGCTCCAAAGGTGACATCTCTTCTTTCCCCAAAATTTTCACCTCCTGATCCTCCCTCATCGAACTCCTCCCGATCTCCTTTCTCTTAGGTTTGACCAAGAGAATCCCAATCAAATCTTGGTTAGGTTTAGCAATCGGAACCACCAGTAGAGTTTCAGATTGCATCTCCATAAGCTTCCTTAACATCTCCACCCTTACCAATCGATTTTCCACTGATGTAAACCTTCCTTCCATGGGTGAGAACTTTCTCTTCACATCAGATTTGACTTGCTCCATCTTCCTTTCCAACGTCTCCACCTTCTTTGTTGTCATAGATCCCAAAAAAGTACTCTGATACCAATTTTATATGCCTTGAAGAAAAAACAACAAACACACTAATGGAAAAAATTGCATAAATATAAATATAGATGGCAAATTTTTTATTATAGCTTCAACAAAAAAGAAAGATACAAGCGATCTATAATTCGAGAGATAAGAGATATATCGACTCTCCCAAACAACCAAGACGCCGCTAGGAAGCCCTCACGAAATGAAAACTACAACTCTCACATAAAACTCTCTATACAAAACATAACATAAACCCTGCTACTTATATCAAACAATAAACAACAAAATTCAAAATAGTCCTCCCCTGAATCCCTCTCAAATCAGCCCTCTCCACTTAGGAAACATCTCCTAATTAATCCCCTCCAAATCAGCCCCCAAATCAATCTTTTTTTCATTAGGAAACATTTCCTAATTAATCCATTCCAAATCAAAATTCAAATTAGATCACTTACCCTAAATAATTCCCTCATTATTTTTTTCTAAATAGTTCTTCTTTGATTAAGAACCCTGGTCCTTAGTGGACTGACCCAACCCCGGCCGGCCTCTTTAAAGAGGCCGGTTCTTTGCTACAGGAGGAGGGGCAGCGGCATAAGGAGAGAGGAAGGGGTTGGGCCCACTAGGGATTCAAATTTAAAGGAATTGGAGGCAAAGGAGGGGGTGACAAGGGCAAGGGAGTAATTTAGCTTTAAATATTTAATTGTATGCTTCAAGTAGGGGAGGAAGGATTAGAGTTAGGGTTGTGCATGATTTTGAGTTGTTCTCTTTGAGTCTTCTTGATGTCTTGGGCTCTAGATCCACAATCTAGAGATTGGGAGAGACGATCCACCTCTCAAATTGAGGATCAATTGTATCTTGCTTGGAGTTTGCTTTACTTTGATCCTAGTATTACAATCTATCATTTTTTAGATTGATTTCTTCCAGATTTTCTTATTTTTCTCGCTATTTTGGCCAATTATTGCTAGGGTTGCTTGCAAACTCATAAATTTCCTCTTGGATTACTTGCGAACTCAAGTATTTTCTATCAAATTTGTATCAGAGCAAGTCTAGGGACCGTTCGTGGACTGATTTTGGTGAATTTCAGCGGCTGATTTTTGGACAGGAAATGAGAAAGTTGTTTTTATAATCCAAATCCAGAATTTTTAAATCTACAAAAAATCCTGATAGAGATGATGGCCAAGAAAGTAGATGCGCTAGAAGAAAGGTTTGAAGGGGAGATGACCAAATCAAGACAACGGTTGATGAAAGGATTTCCTCCATGGAAGGACAAATAGTTGATCTTCGGAACATGATGAAGAAAATGTACGAAATCTACAACCAAACGGCGGCTTCCATGGCAAAAGGGGTGGAAGGATAAAACACAAATTCTGAAATTCGTAGGGAGGAAGATGAGGTAGAGATCGTGGAGGGAGAAAGAAGAAAACCCTATATGGAGCCTTTCCAGAGGGAGGATAGAGGAGGTAGGTATGGGGAAAGGCATAGGTATGGAGGGGATTTTGAAGGTGGTCGGGGTTATGACAAAGCAAGAGAAGACCGGGAGACATGGGGAGGGCAAAGCACTTGGGAAAGGGGGAACTATGGAGGAATAAGAGGCAATGGGTGAGATCATAAGGTGAGGAAGTCGAAGATGCCCATATTTGAAGGGGAAGATACGTATGGGTGAATTTATAAGGTGGAAAGGTACTCCACTGTCAATGGGCTAACAGAGCAGGAGGAGCTGACAACGGCAGGCTTATATTTGGAGGGTGTCATTGTACTAGTGGAGAGACTAGAGGAAATCTATCAGAAGCTGGGGAGAATTCAAGGACTGCATAATATAACATTTCTAAATCGACCGGGGAGGATATTTTTATGAGCAGTTCTTTGCTCTAGTGCAGGAGGGATTAGTAGCAGACTACTCGTAAGCGGTTTGAGCACCTGGCTGGTAAGGTGGAGAGATTATCAGCTATGGTATTGGAGGGGAACTTCATGAGGGTGTTGAAGGCAGAGATTCGAGCGGCAGTGAAGGTTCTGATACCTCGTGACTTGGGGGAGGCTATGAAGTTGGCACAACTAGTTGAAAATCAGAGAAATATGTAGAGGGGAGACAAGAGTAGTAGCACAAGAGGCACTTACAGGATGACGACTACCCATTTAGCACCTAAGGGTCCTGCAGTAGGAGGAATTCGGGAGACCACCAGGGAGAAGACAATAGGAGGGAGCGAGGGAAACTTCAAGAGGCTGATAGAGAAGAAGAAGCAGGAGAAGAGGGAAAAGGGGTTGTGTTTCAAGTGTGATGAGAAGTACACTCCAGGGCATAGGTGCAAGGATCGAACTCTTCAGATTGTCATCGTCTGTGATGACGAGGAAACTGAGGGAGGTGAGGGAGAGTTAGATGAGGAAATGGAGGAGAAGCTGCATTTGGATCTGCCGAGATTTCCCTGAACCCAGTGGTAGGATTCACTACGAATCATACCATGAAGGTGAAGGGGAAGATAGAGGACAGCGAGATGGTGGTGCTGATTGATAATGGAGCTACCCACAATTTCATTGATACCGGGTGTTATGGGGTGATAATGGGTATGAAAAAGGTGTAGAAAGGTCAAGGGATCTATATAGGAGTGCTACTGAATATCCAGGTGTAATATTATGTATTTTGACTTTACCAATTTTTTTGGAGTCATAATAACTCCAAATCATAATCCATCTTTGTCATGGTATTTTGATCGAAGTATTTTGCTTACATGAATTTTTTTCGTAATTTTTGGACACCGGTGAAAATCTTTATGGAATTTGTACATGTCGGTACAAGTGAGGATTTCAAGATCTTCAGGTGTCTGATTATCAAATCGATTTCACCGATATTTTCTTAATATTATGATTTATTTTATGAATACTTTTCAGTAATTTTCTGAATCCTAAAATGGTTTATTTGAATTTTATATTAAAGAAACTGATTAAATTATATTATTAAATTAGATAATTATATTATATTTTATAAAAAATATTTAAAGGCACTGAGACGTTTTTGAAGCCATATTCCCATCTCATTTTTGGCAAACAGAGTGATGCGGACATCGGCACAAAGATTATGCGCATCTGATTATCAAATCGACGACTTTAATTTAAATTATCATTTAAATTTTATTTTCTGAATTTTAGCTCTTATTTTCGATTATTTCCTGTTTTATCTCCAGGTTAGTTTATGATAGTGTTGTGGGCCAAGGGGCAATTTTGTAATGTTTAATTTTTCTCATGTTGTGGCCTATATATAGGGCCTCAAGCTATTGTAAGAGGATGGTTAACTGATATGAAAATTTTGTGTTCCACACTTGTGTTCTTTGTTCTTGAGAGAGGACGAGAGTGAGATTCCTATGGGAAGGAATCGAAGTTTTCACCAGCCGCAGGATGGGTCCGGGCTCGTGATTTGAGATCCGTTGGAGAGGGAAATCATATCACCCACCAACCTTGGAGACGGCCGGGTTCGTGGTTTTCTCGTTGTATTTTCATCTTCACTCACCACCCTCCTTATTCTTCTTCGTCACATCCAATTCATCCACCAAATTTCCCCGCTCTTCCCCCACAACAAGCTCCACTAAAATCCTCACCATAGCCGCCGGATCTCACCCCACCCGAGCTTCACCCGATCCCACCCTCTTGGCCGCCGACCACCTTCCCCCATTAGCTCCTCCACCGCCGGCCAGTCGTGTTTGTTTCCATGAATGAGGAGTCAATGTCACCTTAATGCTTGCCTAAAGAGTGCAAATAATTTAGGAAATTATTTTCATCCTTTGAAATTCGAATTTTGAATTTCAAATCGTTTCCTAAATTAGAAAGCTATTTTTGAAAAGTATTGAATCTCATTCATGATGTAATTCAAACTTAATTTGGGTGATTTAATTTTGGGCGATTTTCAAATTTTCAAATTTTCAAATTTTCAAATTCCACTAATTTGAAATTTGGATTCTTTCCTAATTTTGTCATTCTATTTTGGAAAGTTCTTAAGTCAATTCTTTTGAATTTCAAATTCAATTGGATTTGGTTAATTACTTTCCTAATCATAAATTTACATTTATGCAAGCATGACACCTCACCCCCAAATTCCCTCTTGCCCATTAATGCCGCCGGCCCCTTCACTGGCTTGGATTTAGATTTATTTCCTTAAGTCAAGTCTCTCTTTTGGAAATATTTCAAAACCCCTAAATCTCCTCCTAACTGAAATTGTTCAAAACCTGAAATTAGCTTTGGAAATAATTCCTCCCCCATATTCACGTCATCCTCACATTCCAAGTTCTGTTGCCTAAGCATCCCTCATTAAATCTTGCCAAACTCATTTTTTATTTGAAATTCCCTCTCACCTTTCTTTGGAAGATATTGCCTCCTTCCTACCAGCCGTGAATTTCAAAGATCAAGCCCTTAATTGCTGCTGCTGTTGGCCGAAACAATCAAAGCCCAATTACGTGAGCTTCTTCACGTAACAGCTTAGGAATTTAATTTCCCCCATCTTTCCCCTTGGATCCCGCAACCCCTTTACCTTTCCCGTCTCCCCCTACTGGCTGAAATTCTCCAAGGTCTTCCCACTGGATTTCTTACACTAAACCTCTCCAAAACTGAACAAATCATGGATTCTCCTGCTCTCCTAATCCTGCAATCAGAAAAACTCCTGCAGTTATCCATTCATTAGCAAAGCCTTTTTTCCGTTCTACATCACAGAGAGTCGTTAAGGAAATTTGAGAGAATTTAGAGGAGAGAGAAAAAGATATTTGAGATTTGGAGACCGCGAAGCGATTTTTGTCCGTCGATGGAGTTGGGAAATTTGCTCGTCTCGCTGTAAGGAATCCAAACTCTATTTCTGATTTCAAATTTGTATTTCTATTACCGAAAAACATGAATAGCTTTGTATTGACAAAACTTTCACCGTGTAACTTTTTGTATGTTATAGAGATCGTGATTATGAGCATTTTAAGTTTTTATTTGAGATTTTTCACCGAGTGATTTTGAAAATACAATCATTTTTGTCTACCCCAAAATTTATTTTGACGTCTACAAATAATAGTGTAGAATAAAAATCTTAAAATATCATCATATACAATCCCTAATAATTTAGTAATTTTCTAAAAATGTGCATTTTTGTCTAATAGGATTTTTGTTGTCTACCGTTATATCATTTTGGTATCTTCTTTATTAGTTTCAGTTATATTTATTTGTTACAATGCATTGAAAATGAATGCATATACATGATTAAAATTGTTATTATAGTATTGTGATACTATTGTGTGTGTGTGTGTGTGTAAAAGACAAGTAAAGACTGGTTGACCCGTTGGTTGGAGACTAATAGACCTATACATAATGGTGGGCCGACGGGCTTTCTTTTAAATATTATGGTTTGATATTATCCTCTACTAATTCAAGTAATACTGATTGGGAGTTATAAGGAGATGATTATTGTGCCGACCGACAAAGAGTGACGACTTTGTTTACTGAGCCAACGATTTTTTGATGCTGATAGAATACTAAAAAACACCGTGATAGCCAGGGCTTCTACTTGTTTAGTGTGACCACTAAAATGCATATTTTTGAGGCATTGTTCTTATTATTGTACAAATTTATTATTACTGCACGGTTTTACTGTTATTGCATTACTGCTCCTGCCACCGGATTGTTACTGTTACTGATATAGACACTGGTACTATTCGATATCACTGATTCACTGTACTGATATTATATATGTGATATACTGAACATGTGATATAGAATAACTGGATAGCATGTATACATTCCGATATGATTTTACTATATTGATTTGATTTCAAAAGTCATTAACGATGTTTTGATTTGACGCTTTATACGATTTTATACTGACTGATATTATGGATACGACAATTTCTTTAAAAATCTGACACTCGTACTGGTTTATTGCTTTATAGGCTTTTATACTGTTTACAGATTCTACTACTGCTGCTTGTGGGTTTTACTACTTCTGTATTAATTCAATGAACATATGAATATAAATGCTATGATTTGACTATTGACATGCATATTGCTCCTTTACCGTACTTTGAGTTCAGTTGTAGATTTTGGTGACATGCTGGAATTTTTAAGCTCATTATATGTTGTTAAATGTTTTCAGGTCAGGGCAGGGGAGCAGGAGTGTGAGGCTGGTCAGGGTTCTTCAGGTTCTGTTTCTTTTTATTTTAGTTATTCTTTTTGCACTCAAGATATGATAGATATGTTATGATTGTGTAAATCCTGAGTAGTGTATATGACTTTTAGGAACGAATATAGATGTATACATTGATGTTTTAAATTATAAAATTATTTTGTTATTTATTACTGATTGATGATATTAGATAATTCTGGTTGTTGTTTATTTAAAGGATAAATGAGTAATTCATCTAATTTAGATTCTGAGGTATCACATTAGGGGATTCAGATGAGGGAAGATTTCTCTCATTGGAGTTAGGGAGTACAGATATCATCCTGGGGATGAAGTGGCTGTAGACCTTCGATGATACCAAGGTTAATCGGGGAGCACGAGATGGTGGATGGGAGGAAGGTGGTGATAAGAGGAGATGCTCGATTATTCAAATCCATGGTTTCTCTTAAGACTATGGTGAGAAACACACGTGGTGGGTGAAGGAATTTTGGTAGAGCTGCACAGTTTGGAGGGAGCTAGATTGGAGGAAGGGAAAATACCCCTCTCTATACAGCCGTTGATTCAGCAATTCCAAGAGGTGCTTCAACCACCTCAGGGATTGCCACCACCAAGGGAGCAGGAGCACGCCATCACCTTGAGGAAAGGTGTGTCACCCATTATCGTCAGGCCCTACCGATATCCTCAATTTCAGAAGGATGAGATTGAGAAACAGATAAGTGAGATTCTGGAAGTAGGGATCATCAGGTCGAGTGTGAGTCCTTTCTCTAGTACAATCCTACTAGTCAAGCAGAAGATGGGAGCTAGCAATTTTGTATGGACATAGAGCTTTGAATAAGGAGAAAGTGTCAGATAAATTTCTAATTCTTGTCATTGACGAGCTCTTGAATGAATTAAATGGGGCAGTGATGTTCTCCAAACTGGATTTGAAGTTTGGGTACCACCAGATCAGAATGAGGGAGACAGAAATATCCAAGACAGCTTTCAAGAAACACGAGGGGCATTATGAATTTATGGTAATGCCGTTTGGGCTTAACAACGGCCCTGCTACTTTCCAGTCACTGATCAACAGTGTGTTCAAACAGTACATCCGAAAGTATGTTTTGATATTTTTTTATGACATGCTGGTGTACAACAAAACTGAAGAGCATCGGGAGCACTTGAAGATGACCTTGGGAGTTCTACATGAACATCAGTTGAGGGCCAACCTGAAGAATTGTTATTTTGGCCATACTAGCGTGGAGTATTTGGGACATATTATATCCGAAGAAGGGGTGGCGGCAACAGATCAGTCCAAGATTGAGGCTATGCTGAGGTGGCCCTTACCTAAGAATCTGAAGAAGTTAAGGGGATTCTTAGGACTGACGAGGTATTACAGGAGGTATGTGAAAGAATACAACACTATAACATGGTCACTGATAGAGCAGCTGAAGAAAGATGGGTTCTTATGGGAAGAGGCGGCTACAAAAGCATTTGAGAGACAAAAGAAAGCAATAACTATTGTACCAATCTTAACTCTACCAGACTTCACTCAGGCTTTCATAGTGGAGATGGATGCTTCCAGATACGAACTGGGGGAAGTACTTATGCAAAATCGTCGACCCATTCCTACTTTCGTCAGGTGTTGACAGCCAGAGTCAGGCTCAAATCAGTTTATGAGAGGGAGTTGATGGCCATCATCTTAACCATCCAGAAGTGGCGACCCTACCTATTAGGTAGACACTTCATTGTCAGAACCGATCAGAGGAGCTTGAAGTACTTGTTGGAGCAACAGATGGTAACTGATGAGCATCAACGGTGGTTGTCCAAATTGTTGGAATATGATTTCAAAATCCAGTAGCACCAGCCTTTATCAGAGAGATAGTCAGGCTGTATGGGGTACCAAAGACAATAGTGTCTGACAGAGATAAGATATTCCTCAGCAATTTTTGGAAATAGCTATTAAGATTGTAGGGAACAATGTTGAAAAGGAGCACTGCTTATCACCCACAGACAGATGGACAAATAAAAGTAGTCAACTGGAGCTTGGAAACCTACCTCAGATGCTTTGTGTCAGAGACATCAAGGTTATGGGCCAAGTGATTATCATGGATTGAGTATTGGCACAAAACATCGTATCATTCTGCTTCTCAGATGACCCCATTCAAGGTGTTGTACGGAAGAGATCCACCCCACTTGGTGCACTTTGGAAGTAGCAATACTCCAGTTTCTTCAGTGGAGGAGTACTTGCAGGAGAGGGGCAGGGTATTAGAGGAGTTGAAGAGACATCTACTGAGAGCTCAATAGATTATGAAGAAACAAGCAAATGGGCATAGGAAGTACATCCAGTTCAAAGTTGGGGAGAGGGTGTTCTTGAAACTCCGTCCATACAGACAGAAGATAGTCGCCAACAGGAGGAATGAGAAGCTTGCTCCAAGGTACTTTGAATCTTATAAAGTTTCGGAGAAAATTGGAGTGGTAGCATATTAGCTGAAACTACCACCAACGGCAACTACACATCTGGTTTTCCATGTATCTCAGTTGAGAAGGGCAATTGGAGATTATACAACCAGCTCGGAGTTACTGGTGACACTTACTGAGGATTTAGAGGTGACTCTGGAACCCTTAGAATTGATGGGGTTCACCAAAAAGAATATGGAACTAAAAAATTGTTGATCAAGTAGAAGAATCTTCCTGTCTACGATGCCACGTGGGAGCCAAACGAGAGAGTGAAACAATAGTTTCCTTGTTTTCACCTTGCAGACAAAGTGATTCTTTGGGAGGGCGGTATTGTTAGACTGGTCCCTAATGGATTGGCCCAACCCCAGCCAACCTCTTTGAAGAGGCTATTTCTTTGCTGCAGGAAGAGGGGCGGTGGCATAAGGAGAGAGGAAGGGGTGGGGCCCACTAGGGATTCAAATTCAAAAGAATTGGAGGTAAAGGAGGGGGCAGCAAGGGCAAGGGAGTAATTTAGCTTTAAAAAATTAATTGTATGTTTTAAGTAAGGGAGCAGGGATTAGCGTTAAGGTTATGCATGATTTGGGGTTGTTCCCTTGGAGTCTTCTTGGTGTCTTGGGCTCTAGATCCACAATCTAGAGATTGGGAGAGACGATCCTCCTCTCGAATTGAGAATCAATTGTATATTGCTTGGAGTTTGCTTTGCTTTGATCCTACTACTGCAATCTATCATTTTTTAGATTGTTTTCTTCCATATTTTCTAGTTTTTCTCGCTGTTTTGGCCAATTATTACTAGGGTTGGTTGCGAACTCAAGTATTTCCTCTTGGATTACTTGCGAACTCAAGTATTTCCTATCAAAACCTTCCTAAATAGCTTCCTATTGATTAAGAAGCTTCCTAATTCCCTCCCAATCAAATCGGACAATCCATCAGATATATTCATTTGCCTCTTACTAATGGTAATTAACCATAATTTTAGTTGTCAGCCAACGAAGTGTGCTCACTTTACAACAATGTTGTCTAACCTTCACCATTGCCTCAACTGGTTTTGTATTCAATATGGAAATTACTCATCACCATGGAATCCCAAATATAATCAGTTCAGATTGGGAACGCATCTTTATCAGCAAATTTTGGAGAACCCACTTTTAAGGCTGGGCACACAACTTTTCTTTAGCATAGCACATCACCCTGAGACAAATGGACAAATCAAAGTAACCAATCATGGATTGGAGTAATATCTCCACAGTTATGTCTTGAAAACACCTAAAAATTGGATGAAATTTCTTCCATGGGTAGATTTTTCCTACAATATTTACATGCACACTTCAATCGGCATGATTCCATTCCCAGACCTTTATGTAAGAGCGCCACCTTCAATCTAAAGTGACGAGATTCAACGAAATCTTCAACGTAGAATTGGAAGTAACCAACACCAGATGAAGCTGCAAATTTATAAGAATCATCGTGATTTATAAGTTATCATTGGAGAGATGGTTCTCCTCAAGCTTCAACCTTATCATCAAACTTAGCTACAACCGAAAATCATACAAGCTTACACAATGCTATTTTGGACCTTTTAAAATCCTTGAGCGAATTGGCCAAGTTGCATGCATATTGGATTTACCACCACAATCTCATATAGATTCGATTTTCCATGTATTTCTTCTCAATCCGTCCAAGCAAAACAGATCCCTTTATCCGATTCCATTTTGGCAAGAACCTTGGTTCAACAATCCTGTCTTGCAGATTGAGAGCATTTGGACTCCTGCCAACTACTCCATGGTGGTACTGCACTTTGACAACACCTTCTACAATGGCAAACTCTACCAACAGCAGAAGCTACATAGATTGATGAAACCGAACTCCAAAGGGTCTATCCAAATCTTCACCTTGGGGACAAGAATGTTCTCCTGAAGGTAAACAATGGCCACCCCGTTGCCCTGACTAAAACCAGATTGATGGGCTCCCACTTGGCTAAAAGACTTGTGGACAAGAGATAGAAGGGGCCGCAAATGAGCCCGATAAAATATAGGCATCCTTATAGGTTTCTTACAATTTCAGTAGTTTTTCATGTAATAGGCAGCATCTATATTTTGATGTAACTCCACCAGTAATAAACACACCAATGGATACCCCATCACCATGACCAGAATAGGATCCCACTTGGCTGAAAGACTTCTACATTGTAAAGGGATAGAAGAGGGTGCAAATGGGTCCAATGAATAACAAGTGTCCTTATAATTTCCTAAAAATTTAAGCAGACAAGTGTCCTATTTCGATCAAGCAAGTTTGTTTACGTTATCAATATATTGGGACACTTCGTAGCATCTTGTGGTGGTCATGATTAGAGATAAAGGTTATATAGGTTGTAATAGGCAATGCAAAAAGGTAATGAACATTGATATCACTTCGCTGAAACTATCTCCTATGTTCTTCTTCTTGCTTAATTCCTGCTCTCTTCTCGTCTTCTTCCATATTCCTTCGCTGAATCTGCATATACTTCAAGATTTATGAATTGATGAGATGCTTGCTACCGCAATAGCACTCTTAATACTGCAATGGTAAACCAAATATAATCGTTAAGGCTGGCTGGCGATTGGAACCATAAGGTGTCTGGTTACACTATGTTAAGAATTAGATGAGACCTAATTCAATCACAGAGAAAATAAATGCATAAAACACACCATGAGTTCACCAAATTGATAGCGACATCCTATCATGGCCACTACTTCAATATTATTTTGATTGTGGACTTTCCAACCATAATCTCTTTAATATCACTTACTGATGGGGACATCAGAGTATGGAAAGTAGAGCGGAGGCGTGGCCGTCGATCTACGGCCACGATCGATCCGATACAGCTTTGAGTCATTTAATGTATTCGTCTTTTATTATATTATTTGTCTTTTATTACTTATGTTGTAATTGTTTTTCCGTTTTTACCCCTTACTTAAAGGGAGGTCGTATGTAAGCGCTGAGGGCATTATTGTCTTTTATTTTGAGTCTTATGTACGAGGCTATTTATAGCCCCCATGTTCTCTTTGAAAATTAATGAATGATTGATTACAAATTTTCTTCGTCTTGTTTGAGTTCTCTTGAAACTGGAGAGTTTGAGTGATGTACCTAGGAGAGGGAGATCGGATCACCCACCAACCTTTTCGATGGCCGAGTTCGTGGTTTGTTAACTTTGTTTGTTTTTCTCATTGACTCCTCCTTCCCCTAGTCGCCGGCCAAGATCTTCCCACATCTTGCCTCCGTCCACCACCCACTTCTCCACCACCACCCCTTCCACTTTTCCCCTATTGGTTACACGGTTACACCCAACCCCTTCCCCCTTTACCCATCCGACCTCACCCACCACACCCAAGACCGGCGGCAACCTAACCAAGCCGCCGGCCTCGTGCTCTTTCCCTCTTTGCTTGTGACTAGCCTTTCCATTTGGGTCCTCCTAGGTTAGGAAACTCATTTAATTCAAATTCAAAATTAATTTGAATTTTGAATTGTTTCCTAATTTACGCATCCTATTTTTGAAAAGTTTCCTAATTGAGTCCTATTTGAATTTAAAATGCCCTTTCCAAATCTTCAAATTTAAATCAAGCAACATTAATTGCTCTCCATAAACCCAACCCTCTCCCATTAATGCCATCGGCCCCCCTTTGGCTTGAGTTGGGAATTATTTCCTAAAACCAAATCCTTGCTTTAGGCAATAATTCCAAATCTCCCTATTTGCTCTCTAGCCGAAATCCACTATCCCATTAATTCCCTTTTTAATTATTTCCTAAACCCAACTCTTTACATAGGAAATAATTTCAAATCCCCAAATCTCCTCCTAGGCCGAAATTTTCATGCTCCCTTTGATTTAATTTCTTTATAAAAGAGAATATCTCCTTATAAAATTAAATCATATCTCCCCCCCTCTCCTTGCCCCCCCCCCCCCCCCCCCCCCCCCCTCCCTCTCCTTACCTCTTCTCTCTTCCTTTGATTATTCTCAATTAAGAGGATATTTAGGAAGTGTTGAATTGAAATTTCCCTCCACCTAAACCTCCCAAAATCTGAACCCAAGTTCCCCAAACCCCTTTCCCCCCGGCCGACCACTTCATCCATCTTCTTCCTTGAGGGTTGTCGAGATAAACTCCTCCCTCTCAACAGGAGTATCTAAGGGAAGTACCAACTAGCATGCTCACCGCCTTCAACACTAGAGAAACTTCTTTCACTCTAAGTTGAACCTTCAAGGGAACTACGACGAAGTCCTTCAACACCTCGGCTAATTGTTTCCCGACTTTAACTAAAGTGAACTTCTCCCCTCTTATCAAATATCTTCCTAATCCCCTAATCTTGTAGGTGATGATGAGTCACAAGGAGCCGTGCTTCACCTTTCCCTAAGCTTAGTAAACGTAGGATTTTGTTTCGCCGTTGCCAAAGCTTAGTAAACGTAGGGTTGAGTGCACTTTATTTGCTTCTAATCTTATTGTTAGATTAGGAATTTTTGTTGAAAACTATTTACTTAGCATGATTGTTGAATTTCTAACTTGTTTGAATTTTCCCAAGTATTTGGCAAACGGCTTAGCCTAAACGTAGGCACCCCTCTCTTGTTTTATTTTAGGGATTTTTACATACATAACACTTCAAACTATTGTAAATACATATTTAACATCTAAACTTTTATATTTACTAATATACCACCTAAATTCTCTTTTTTCATATATTCTAACACTCCGTTGCTGTTGCCGTCAAAAATTCCTATCAGCCTGGCATCTTCCATTCGACCTACTTTCTCCATCGCTTCAGATCGCCGCCAATCTCCGACCAAGTTTTCGAGAACGTCTTTGAAAAATTGTTGTGTTTCTTGACTCGAGCTATTCATCGGCAACTGTTACGTAGTCAGCAGAGCCCGCACTATCGGTCTCTTTCGCTGCATGCAGTCTCCGGTGCTCAAAGGAAAGCCACGCTTCACTCCAGAGAATATACCTCAAGAGAATGACTGTAGTTGATGCCGATCTCGTAATCTTAGCTGATAAAACCTGCAAGTAGATAGAACGGCAGGAAAGAAGAACAGAGGAATAACATAGAAATTTGGTTTCAAATCATTGATGTAGAAAACCTGCAAGTAGATGGAACAATAGGAAAGAAGAACAGAAAAAATTGGTGCAAACGATTTTCTTTCTCGTTTTGGGTTTCTTGTGAACAGAAAAATTTGGCGTGGAGCTTGCATTAAACGAAGAAGCTCGTTGAGAGCAGAGGCCGTAGCCAAGGCGGCCATTGGCTATCGTTCGAACGCGATGGAGAAGCCGGGTTGAAGTGAAGACGTGAGGCTGATACATATTTTTGACGGGAAGAGTAACGTAGTGTTAGAATATATGTAAAATGAGATTTTAAGTGGTATATCAGTAAATATAAAAGTTTAGGTGTTGCATATGTATTTATAATAGTTTGAAGTGTTATACATGTAAAAATCCCTTTATTTTATTGTTTGGATTGCAAATAGTTTTAATCTTACTTGCTTAATTCAAGAAATCGTGCAAATTCTATTTCATTCATTTAAAGCATTTAGTTCTACATCATCTAGTATCAGAGCATGGCTAACATGCGTTACATGTGCTAGAATTCATCCTAGGCTATTGCTTAAGCTTGCATATTTAATTTGGCATGCATACCATCTCTTAAATCATTTTAAATATTAGTTGTGTTTGCTGTCCAAAAATTTTCTGCACTCATTTAGTGAGTTTTAAGATTGTCTCTTAAGTATCTAGGTGCTGCCCTCAATATAGCAACTTCCCTAGTTACCTAGGATACTTAACGCCTTGTTGTAGTTTGCAGTCCAAACAATTTCTGCATCATTTAGTGTCATTCTAGAGAGTTTATCATTGCATTTAGGTGTTGTCCTCTACCTAGATTCACCCCAAAGTGTCCCCTAGTGTCTAGCCATGGACCCGAAACAACTAGGAAGGACTTTAGACTTGTTATTAGGCCAAATGAACAATATTAGCCAGCAACTCAAAGAGAACCAAGCCGACCTAGCTGAGCTCCGTAGGAACACCATTGAGCGGTTTGACACACATGAGCGAGCTAGAGAGCACCCTACTCCCTAAACCCCATCTAGACCACCTTCTATGTATGGGGATGATACTTACCCAGATGAGAGACAACATCGTGCCAATCATAGAGCTCCCTACCACGGACGTGACCCACGTCATGATTTAGACTTGGATGAGAGGCAGCATCGTGCCAATCATCGAGCACCTTACCACGGACATGACCCATGTCATGATCCTGATATACCACTTATGAAAAATATTAAAGTCGACACTCCTACCTATGGCACACTTGATCCCCATCTTTTCTTGGACTGGGTCAAAGGTATGGACAGTTTCTTTAAGTGGTATGACATCTTCGAGGCTAGGAAGATTAATTTTGCGGAGATGAAACTCATGGGTAGGGTGAGTCAGTTTTGGGCCAACTTAGAGAGCCTTAGGGAAGTTAGGAACGACTATTGAACAGATGGAATAGGCTGACTCAGGGCAACAAACCAGTTAAGCAGTACATCGCCTCTTTCGATGACTTTCTGATTCGTGTCCTATCTCTCTTAGTGGCATCGTTTGGATTGTTGAAAGTCTCTCTCCGCTAAAGCCTTTCATAAAGTGTGAGAGAGAAGAAACTCTAGGTGAATGTTCTAAATATTAACCCATTGATTCTTATTACGGCATATTTATTTTTACTGTATTTTTCTAATATTATTTTAGTAGTTTTGTTCTCCTAAATTGTGACCGCATGCCAAAGCAAAACGTCAATTGAGAATTCTTAAAGTTAATTCTTGTGGTTCTTAATCTTAAAAGTGGCAAGCTTTACAATAATTTTATTAATTTCTTGCAATTCTTATTTGTGTCACATCAGCATCTAAGGCAACTTAAGATCATTCAATTGGTGATTTTTATCATCTTATCCATATATATGAGCAAGCTACGATTAGGTGAAGCAACTTGCTATGTAGATCCAAAGAAAATTCAATGAAAACCTTCCATTTTAATTGCATTTCATTATCGGTGATGATAGTAGAAAAAGGTCAAATGGGTAGATAAATTTTAATCATGTATTAGACTGTTTGTGATGGTAGATGGAGAGTTAATCTATTAGAGTTAAAAAAAATATTGAACATGAATATATAAATATCTCATAACATGTAGAATGCATATGAATTTTAACATAAAAAACCCAAAGCATAAAAATCCATTAGGTTTATCCCAGTTAAAATAATTTCATTATAAAGGTTAGAGATCATCCCCCTTCCCCAAAGTTGAAGGCAAGATTAGAAGGTTTGAACTATAAGTGATGCCTCCAGAAATGGTGTTGTCGACTATTAAAAGTGGAGTTCGCAAGAAAACAATTGATGGCAATGAATGTCAGCATCAATTAACAATTGTGGTAGGTACCGCTGTTCTAGAATGGGTGATAAATGGTGTTGGGGCCAGTCGACAGGAAATAATATGCATTGTCATTTATGACAACTATTAGATGATAGATAATGACAATTGTTAGTGTTAGTCGATGGTGGGCGACGACAATTATCAGAGGATAAGCAATAATAATTGTTAATGTTAGTCATAGGTGAGATATGAAAGATGGATGATGATGATTGTTAGTATCAGACAACAATGGTTGAGTAAGGTGCTAGTAGTTGGTAAACGCGGTTGCCCTCTTAATCGAAAGGAAGATTGGGTGAACAAAAAGCGAAGTATAAATTTGGATAGTCAAATTTTCAAAGATGGATGGTTAGAGTTTCAAACGATGATTGGAGACATTGAATAATCAAAATTTGAAAATTCTCAAAGCCTATTTATAGATTATAGTACAACTAGGGAACACGTTGGTTATAATGAAAGCTAACTGTGGTATATTCCTAATTTTTGCATGATAAGATAGTTGTCTTCATCTAATGCATTTCAAATTCTAATGTCCTGAATATACAAAAATACCTATACCTATATATATATACATCTATACTTTTTCCTAGAGTATTTAAAAGTTGGATTGTTGTCCAATAGATCTATTGGAATCCTAAGAGAATCTAAAGGCTCATGACATGATTTATGGGTCGTCAAGAGTATTTGTGCTGACGTGTTCTCAAAATAAATCTTGAGAAGATTTTCCCTAGAGCTTTAGTCATAGAAATAAATGTCTTATTAGTAATTGTAAGCTTTGATGTATAGTGGATTCATGCGTATAATGAATAAAATCTTGATATTTGTTATAAATTTTAAGGAATATCTTGTCTATCCATAGTTGTTTGACTTTTGATGTTCCCCGTCATCTGGCACATACAAAAGATTGATGTTCGGCATTCATCAGCCACTAATGCTTGACATCGATCTTTCTAGTTGCTTAATCCCTCTTCATATCAAGAGAACGACCATGCATGCCGGCCACAACCACAATCTCTCAAATTTTAATGTCTTTTTTACCATTGCCTGACACCATCTTTACATTCAAGTTATTATGGATATGTATGCAAGAGCTGTTACTTGTGTCAAACACAAGGTGGTTTAACCAAGTATTTTCCTATTTCAATTGGATTACATAAGGGATCAGCCTTAAGCCCTTTATCTTTTTGCTTTAGTCATGGATGTTCTTACTAGACATTTGCAAGAAGATGTACCCTAGTGTATGCTTGTTGCTGATGATATTCTTCTTGTCGATAAGACTAGAGAGGGTGTTAAAGGTAAACTCGAATTATAGAGGTCAACCTTAAAGTCTAAAGTTTTTCATTTGACTAGATCTAAAATCGAATACATGGAGTGTAATTTTAGTAGTAATAGATCTAGAGGGGGATTTGTGATTTCAATCGATCAAGTCATTAATAAGTATACTCGTTTATATATCTTGGGTCTATTGTTCAGAGTGATGGTAAAATAGAAAGGGATATTATTAGTAGAATTCAAGTTGGATGGTTAAAATGGAGGAATGCTTCATATTTGTTGTGTGATAGAAAAGTACCACTCAAACTTAATGGAAAATTTTATAACATGGTGGTGAGATCTGCAATGCTTTATGGCACAGAATGCTGGCCATTAAAAGAGAAGTATAATATTAAGTTAAGTGTTGATGAGATGAGAACGCTCAAGTGGATGAGTGGATTTACTCTTAGCGATAGGATACGAAATGAGTATATCCGTGAAAATGTTGGAGTAGCTCCAGTGACGGATAAGATTAGAGAATCACCTTAGATGGTTGGGTCATGTAAAACAGCGGCCTTCCGATGACTCTGTTAGGAGAGTAGATGTATTAGATTTGACCTATGTTAAGAAAGGCAGAGGTAAACCTAAAAAGATTTGATTAGAAAATATTAGAAATGATATTTCTTTATTAGATTTAAATGAGAATTTGACTTTTAACATGACATAATGAAGAGAAAATATTCATATAGCCAACCCAACGTGGTGGGATAAAAGCTTGATATTGTTGTTGTTGTTGTCGGATACCATCCAACAATTGACATCCAACATCCATCAGCCCATCTAGACATGACTCATCTTTTCGATAGCTTGATCACTCCTATCGAGAAAAAGACTAAGCTAACAACCTTCTATCTCGTGACTCCCGACATTCACCATCAACTATTGCCTGAATTTATCACTCAATGATATGAGTCAAAAAGTCCTAATACCATAATAGTATACATATTCTTTGATTCATACATATTATATAGTGTATTAATTTCTTATATAGTTAAGGGGAAGGACACCTTTTATATTTTTTAACGCATGCTAGTGAAATTAGTTCAATTATATCAGGCTCCATAATTTTTACATGTTATCAAAATTATAAGAAAAAAGTTCACCTCGCGCCAACAGATTGACGATCTGAAAGAAAAGAAGATGAGTCAATCAACTGTAGTTTCAGGAATTTCATCTAACAGGGCTCAAGGCTCTATGAGCCTACGGTTGAGGCCTTGGCTTCCGTGAAGTATACTAATTACTGCTAACTTCAAATAATAAAAAATGACAACTTTAAATCCTACTTAAACTTAAATCCCGTTCCTTCTCCTTTTTGCCTTAAATCCCGAATTTAGTAAATATGGTAGTTCGGCGGATTTACGGGATTTTAGCCGAAGAAGCGCAGGAAAGGGGAAAAAGATAGTTACTTTCGCGGTGAGCTCCCGTCGTGCCTTCCGATCCGACACGAACAACGTCGTCGAGGAAGGCGAAGAAGCTTCTTTAGCGACTCTTTCAAAACAATACGTCACGCGAAGCCGAAGAAGAAATGGCAACTAGGAAAAGCAAACGGACAGACATAAGGCTAATAAGGCTCTAGGAAAAGCATAGACAGACCAAAGAGAAGAAGAAGTCATACAAATAGACAGGCAATGGCAGAGAAGAATACCGTCACTCTGTCCCACCTTCGTTTTTGCTCCCAAAGCCCTTCCTTTCCCTGCAAAGAGCGAGAGCCTTTCGACTCGACGGCAAGATGAAGAGGAAAAGAAAGCCTACGCGGACGCGACCGACCGGGGCTGTAAAGTCAATTTAGAGATTAAATATTTTTTTTTGTTGCAATAACATAATATTTTGTTAATTAATTATTATATTAATATACACTAAATATAAATTTATTAATGAAATTAGAATTGATAAGAATAAAATAAAATTAATAATATTTAAATTAGATATAAATAAAGTAATCTTAATAATTAATAATTAATATTAATCAAATAAAATAATATCCTGATTTAATTATTAATTAATGGAATGATGTGTGAGAATTAATTGTTTAAAAAAAGGAGAAATTATTAAGTGCATATAACACTTTTTTAATTAATCTAAAATATTATTATTAGCTAATGAATATATGACTTATTGGTTGAAAGAAAAAAATTTATTTTTTCAATGATATTTTATAATTTATCATTCATCATTGTTAAAAATAATAATTACATCATTAAAGAATAAAAATCTTATAAATTACTTTTTTGAAATTCAAAATAAATGCTAAGATTTCTAATATTTAACACATATTTATAATATTATTTTTTATTTAAAGCATTATAAACTTATTTCACAATTCATTAAGTAAAATGAGAAGCAAATAAACAAATAAAATATAATATAAGATATGTACCGAACAGTATCGAGCCGTAGTACACAATAAAGGGATGACATAATGCATTATATTAATCTACAAACGACATTCGACATCCGCACATAATACTGTTTCGAATATGAGAGGGTAAAACAGAAAAATATATATGATTTTCAAGATATAATAATTATATCCAATCATTTTAAATATGAAAAATAAAATTCTGAATTTTTTTAAGACATTTGAAAAATAGTTGTATGATTGAAAATTCATATTGTTTGCTAGCTAAATTGCAGCTCAGCTTTGTTAGGGGGGAAATAAGTGTGATTAGGGGCTGCTGTGGTTTTATATAAAAACTATTGTACAATTATCATAGAGAAAACAAAATTTCATAAGGTTTTATGAGCATAATATTTTTTCTTTAAAAATTAATAATAATTTTCTTACACTACTAAATTTAATACTAAAGCATTTTTATAATCATCACATTCTAATAACTCTGATTATATATAAAAAATATATTTTATCATAAAAATATTTGAAAAATAATTAAAAATATAAATAAAACCATGAAAACAATCTAAAAACAAAAATTGATTTCAACCAACATGCAAAACTATGGCTTCGTTTGGGAAGACCTACTTACTTTCTTAAAAAACAAAAATTAAGACTAAATTTTTATACTAAAAAGCTTCTTAAAGTGCTCTTCAAAAGAATCATACTAAGGTTTCGTTTGGGGCGGCTTTTTATTACTTCTTAAAATAACTTTCTAGTTAAAAAATTAAAATTTTTATATAAAAAAGCTGCTTTAAGAAGCAATAAGAAAATTATCACAAACGAAACCTAAACTTATAGCATGGCCGAAGAATCCACAGCATAACTAACAAAACCGGTTAAAAACCACTGTTAATTTGTCAAACCAAAACAAAACAATGGGGTTTATTTGATAGAGAATATCAGAAAATAGAAAGAGCAGATATCAAAGATAATTTATTTGAAGAAAATATGGAGCTCAACCTGAAATAGAAGTTTTACTCAGCTGCTATTAGGGGTGTCAATTCGGGTCAATTCGGGTCAACCCGTCGGGTTCGGGTCGAATCCGACCCGACCCGGATCTAAAAGGGTCAACCCGAACCCGACCCATTTTTTGTAAATGGGTCGGACATTTCAACCCGGACCCAACCCGGCCGGGTTGCCGGGTTGACCCGACCCAACCCACAAAAGATGATTTATTTGAAGAAAATATGGAGCTGAACCTGAAAAAGAAGTTTTACTGAGCTGCTGTGTCTAAGCATTCATTTAAGAAGAATTCTTCAGAACCCACTCAACCAAAGTGGATACACCAAACCCTGTGGCAGTGCTCTTCTTGTCATTCCAAACTGGACCTGCTACATCTATATGCATCCACTGGACCTTCTCATTTACAAACTGCCAAAATACATATAAGCAATTTAGTAGAATTTTCATAGCGGTAATTATTAAGGTTTCATTTGGGGCAACTTTCTCACTGTCATTCCTAAAGTAACTTTCTTAATAAAAAAATCTTTGTTCAAAAAAATTTTGTATTGCAAAACTACTTTAAAAAACAATAAAAAACTGTTCAAAATGAAGCCTAAGACTTTGTTTGGGAAGGCTTTCTTACCGCTTCTTAAAGCAGCTTTCTAGCTAATAAGCTGCCTAGAAAGCTGCTTTAAGAAGCGGTAAGAAAGTCATCCCAAACAAAATCTAAATTATGGAGCTTAATTACTGACACATCTTCTCTCTTATGTAGAATTTGAGATATCACAAGTTTTTATTATAAAAAGAGAGATGTTATTAGGATATCATGGAAGAGAGATTAACACTTACCTTCATCACCTAGTAAAAACTATAGCAGCATAGACAGGATAAGCGAATATGTACAAAAATTCTTGGTGCTTTTGTGCATTTTATTTTCTTCGGTTTATTGTGCACTGGTAATTGAATTAGGTCCCCTCCACGTTTTGCTTCGAATTTCATGCTCTTATTGAGAAAAATAATTCTAAACCATTGTATGAGATTTAGAATGCAAGAGGAAATACAAATTAGAAGCAAATGGGGCACAAATTGACAAACTAGGAAGTTCATTTTTATGCTGCCGGCCCAGGAGGGGCCGGCTGCGCCGGTCCAACATGGACCGTTTCAGTGCTATAGGCGCCGGCCCAAGCATAGGGAGGAACCAAGGAGGGCGGAAGCTCTAGTGGGGCCCTCTACTTAATTAAATTATGTTTAGGAGGGAAATTTTGAATTAGAGGCTGTTTAGGAATTCTGTGCTTTAATTAGTCCTTTGGGGCTAGGGTTGAGGGCATCTTGAGATTTGGTGAATTCTGAGATCTAGGATTTGTTTTGTGTGGGTTCTAGGCTTTGCTAAAGATTTGGAGAGTTGTTTATTCCTCTCAAATTGAAGAAACTTGTATCTTGCTTTGTTTTTCTTGTTCTTGGATTGAATCAAAGTATTTCCCTTGCGTTTCCTCTCCAATCTACTAAATTTTCTGCATGGACTTTGCTGATTTCTCTCTGAAATCAGCCCTTTTTCTCGCTGTTTTGCCAATCCTTGCTAGGTTTGCTTGCGAACTCAGGTATTACCCTTAGGGTTACTTGCGAACTCAAGTACTTCCTATCATTCATAAACTCGACAACAAGCTTGATTAGGATTTTCCATGGAAGGACTATACATGGCCCCATGGCAGTTGGCATTGTTAACCCAAACAAAGTTCCAGCACAAGTTTGCAGCAAAAATAAGGTTTGCCACATGCTAATAAATCATGGAAATTATAAGAGTAGTGTAAAGAAGGAACAAGGTCACATTGAATTGATAGATGAAATTTTAGAAGATAAAATTAAAGATACTTTAATCGATACCTGCTTGAGGAAAAGTGCAGCCAAAATTGCACCCCCTTGGCGGCCTCCAGAATTAACCATATCGGCAGCACTCGACTTCATCGACTCCCAATAACTGTCCTCCAAAGGCAACCTCCAGAATTTCTCACCGGTTAACAGAGCAGCAGCAGTGATTTCTTTGGCTAGTTCATCGCTGGGAGTGAAGATTCCTGTAAAAGTAAAGGTTGCCCTTGTAACAGCAAAGGGGGAAAGAAATTCCACGTTTGCCCAGTATTAGAAATGGAAAAACTTTACTAAAGATCAGATTAGCTAAACTCTAGTTTCTGTTTTGAGAATGAGCAAATTTGCATTATTTGTTCTTTGTGAATTATGTTGTGAAACTTTTTCAATCCATTAAGTACCATAATGTTAGACAATAAGTAAATGAACTGAAGTTGATGATAGGGTATTGTAACAAGCAGATAATATTGGTGACAATTGTTGTTTACCTGCAATGCTGGATCCAAGGGCAACAATGCAAGCCCCAGTTAGGGTTGCCAAATCAACAATCTGCATTAAACAGTAGCAAAATGGTGGTGTCAACAATTACAAAGTTAAGGAACTGTACATGGAACTTCATAATAAAGATAATGCGGGTACATCACAAGCATTAAAACTTGAAGATCTCTAGCACTAAAGGTAAAATGGAATGTTATAAGATGAACAAAAATTGGTTGGAGTTACAAATAATAATAATAAAATCTTCACAACAGCTTAATTGTAACAAGCAGATAATATATCAGACAGATGACCATTGTAGCAATCACGCAACAGTTAAATAAACTACTCTAGCAATTGAAAATTTGACAACAATTGAATTCAAGAAATATTTAATCGTTCAAGGTAACCAAAATTTCTTTTATGTTTCTATAATCACCTCTCTCATGAGTCAGAATAGAAGTCTGAAACCAGGAGGTGAGGTCATACCTTCTCAACACCCTGATCACAAGCATATACCAAAGCGTCCGCAAGGGTTAGCCTTCCTTCAGCATCAGTATTGGTAACCTGCAAAGTAAAGGAGATTGGAGCCAAGATTTTGTTAATTAAAAGTGCTCGCCATATTATTCACTTACATCAGAAAAGGAAAAGCTTAGGAAAATAATAATATTCCTAGGCGTGCTGAACATTATAATGTGCCTAGTCATTGTTAAGAGGATCGAAAACCGGAGGCAAGTTAAGCCCAATATATTAATAGACAGACACCCATCAGCCCAAATATTTAAGTTAACAGGTAAGGGCCCTTGTGCTCTTGTTTCACTTTCGATAAGCATTAAAACTTCAAGAGAGCTTAGAAATTCTAAGAATCTCAAAGCTCCACTCGAACCATTATCGTACAACTATCCACCATCATTGTTGGACCATCAGCCCATCACTACCAAGAAGCACCTAACCACCATCGTTGCACCACTGTCGCATGACCATGGTCCTCTAACCACCATTGCCCGACAATGGTCCTCCGACCTCTGTTGCCCGACCACGGTCCTCCAACCAATGTCTCCCAATTATTGTCCTTCAACCATTGTTCCCCAATTACTGATGAGGACATCGTCAGCAATTTCAACATGTGTGCCATCGGAGACACCGGAGATCGACGGCCACGATCAGGAGTTTTATTTATTTTGTAGGTTATGTAGTAATTTATTTTATTTTAGTTTTTCCATTTTTACCCTTATGAGTATTTGGTCTCTATTGTAGCCCAAGGGGCATTTTAGTCTTTTGTTTCCGTTGTCATTTTGAGGCCTATATATATGGTCATTTCTTATGTAATGAGGGATGCTTGATTAATAAAATTTCTGAGATGTTTGTTCTTCTTGTCTTGCTTGAGAGCTTGAGAGAGAGAATGGAGACCTAGGAGAGGCTCCACCCGAAATACCCAACAGTTCCCGTGGTGAGCTCTTGGCCTTACTTTTATTTTGTTATTTTCTTCTTCCCCTTGCCAACTCCCTGCAGCACTTCCTATCCAAAATCCTCCCACATCCCGCGGGCACAGAGACAATTCCCCTCCCTGCCACCGGCTGAGCCAACCAACGGCTCAGCCTAACCCGCCTCCCATCCCTGCAGCCTTCCCCATCAAAACCCCCCTCCACCCGTCCACCCAGGAGCCACCCCGCCCTTGCCGCCGGCTGAACCATCCCCCGCCCAGCCTAGCCAGCCGCCTCCCTTCTCAGCCAGGCCGAAGCTTCCCCCCTTGGCTGATCCCACCGATTCCAGCACAGGGAAAGTTTGAATTCAGCCATTAATTTCCTCTTATTACTTTCCTAATTTGACTCCTCAAATTAGTGAATAATTGAATGAGGATTAATGGCCAATTCAAATTCAAATTTCCTTTCCCCTCTCATTTGAAACTTCCTAATTAATTAAAATCTGAAATTAAAGCTCAGATTTTTAATTAAAACCGTGGGGTCCACTATTTAATCAAATCCCTCTTTTTTTCTCAATGCTTGGCCGGCCCCTTCATGCATGATTTTCTCTCTCTACTTGCCACCTAAGCATCCACATAATACACCCTTAATTGCCCCCCTAAATGCCCATTAATTCCTCCATTAATCCATTTGAAATTCGAAATTAATTTCAATCAGGATTTCCCTCCAAATCCACTTAAACCTGAAATTAAATTTCAGGTTTGGGCTAAATCCTCTTGCTCTTTTACTAACCTCCGCTATCTTCCAAACCAAGCTCCCCTTCCCTTGCAACCGCCGGCCTTGCCCCTTTGCCTAGGGAAATTCCGCCGACCACCTCTCTCTCGTCCTTTGAATAGAGAAGCCAAGAAAAGGAGAAGACGACGCCTCCCCTCTCCACTTCAATGTTGAATGGCGGATCATGAGATCCATCTTCCACCAAGTCGTTGGATCATCACCGGACATCCTCCACCCCACCTACTCCGACTACTTTCCGTGGACAAAGACTTCCGGCATCTTCTTCCTAGTGGTGATCTCAATTCTAGTTGCAAAATCTTCTCTCGCCAAGCCTAGTGTAGTCGAGTGAATAATCCCCAAGGTGAAATTTCTCATTATTAAATTTTGGATTGTTGTTTAATAGCTCTTAGCTTTGCTACTATTTTTGTTTATCTCCGAGGATTAGTTAATTTACATGTACTCCTTCGCCTAAGCGAGTTAAAAACCAAGAATCTTTATTGAATTATCTTGTCTCGACAATAAGCTTTCAAGTGAAATTAAATTGTTTAATCCTTCTTAATTGTCTTAATGAGCTCCTACGCATGTTGGTTTCACATCAATTACACTTCTCCAATTACTGTCTTCCTACTATGGTCCTTTGAACACCGTCACCCAACTATGGTCCTCCAAACACCTTCACCTGAATATGGTCTTCTAACTATCATCGTCCGACTGTGGTCCTCCTAACACTATTGCCCAACTATAGTCTGCCGACCACAATCGCATGACTACTGATCTCTAACTACCATCACTTGAGTATAGTCCTCCGACCACTATCCCCCAAGTACAATCTTCCAACCACTATATCATTGACACAATTGTCTAGCGACAGTCATTTAACCACCATCACCCGACTATGGTCCTTTGACCATCATCGCCCGATTACGATCCTTTGACCACCATTGCTCAACTACGATTCTTCGATCACTGTTGACCGACTACAGTCCTCTGTTATATGGTCTTCTGACAGTTGTTTCCACCAACCCCTACTAACTTCAACACCTATCATTGCTAATAATGTCAATGCACGCCATAATTTATAAGATTGATACAAGCTATCAACACCAATTCCTACTTCCAACGTTAGCTTTGGGATTTATGGTGGACTTCATGATATCTGCCTCTCTAGTCTCCTCTTCTCATAAAAGTATGATCAAACAAACAAGAAAACAATCTTTTAAAGACAGCTCTCATGCGACAGAGTTATTCTAACTTTAACCATGTAATATGTCCTATGCAGTGTATGTTTACTACATTGAATTAATACATTACTCCGAAGAAGGGCATCATTTATAACCGATGACAAACACTAGTGAAATCATTTTAATTAGGTCGAGCCCCATGATTTTTTCCTTCCCCGAGTTTTCCACAAAAAAAATTTAGCATCTCTTACAATTTTTGCACTCCTCTTATATATGTATGTATATGTTAAGACAACAAACTCTCTATCTTTCTACCGCCGTGAAAGTTCTGCCATGCAACAATAATGTGAAAATTATATCGTGACAACATAATAATAGAACTTATTTTTTTATTTTTTTTCCTGCAGTTTTTCTATATGTTAACATAATACTAGAACATAAAAATGCATCATTTTATGATGTAGAGCCTTCATATTCTGCATCAATCTCCAGGCTCAAAACAACACTTCTCTTGAAGAGTGAGATGATGCTCTAAAGTCAAACAAGGTAGCTCTAGAAAGGCTACAATTTTGATTATTTATGGATTCATGGGAAAGAACAAGAGACGTTTTTGAATGAGTAGATCAATGAAATGAATTTTGACCAATTGACTATTTTTTTTTTGTCCGTTTCAAAGTATGTATGAGTGAGAATTATCATGACATAAGCGAGGTTAGAAATTAAGACCTTAGCGAGAACTTTCAAGGCCCTTACCAATCTGAATAGTTGGCACCGAAAATTAATTGACTAGATTTTAGCAAGAGAGTCAAAAGGGTTGGTTTTGAGTGGACAATCAATTTTGGGTTTGATATAGGATTTTTAGCATTTAGGGTTTCCTCAATGTTGTTAAAGCGCTATTTAGAAATGAAGCAAGGTGATACGCCTTAGCTACATATCGTTTGTTTATGAAGCACAAGTTTGCAGCAAAGCGTGCATGTTGCACTGCTTTGCCACATTACACCATAATCTAGTGCACCCGACTCCTGCTCATGATGAGATCCTTGTTCGTAAGGGTTCATATTTCATGATTCAACCCAACATTTTCCAGGATAACTAGTGATTCTCCTCACTATTTCTTATAGTGATTGAGTCATTGATCATTAGTTCCCCTTCTTGTCTTCACACTAACTCCCCTACAAAATCTTAAATGCTTCAGTTTTTTTTTGCTACAAACGCCACTAGCTTTTGATCATAAAATTCTTCTCAAGAATGCCCCTCGACAACTAATCTTCACACTCTCTCTCGTTTCATACTATGTATGTCTCTCACTCTCTAGCTATCACTCAATCTAACAATTATATTTTTTATTTCTTATGCATTCTTACATGACTTCATCAATTATACTTTTTTTTTTTTTGCTTTTAAAAAGCTAGAAATTATTGGTTATTAAATGTATCATCATATTTGTTAAAAATGATTACCTATTGTGATTTATATTTGGTTAATCAATTAAATATTGTATACATACGTACGGTGAATATAGATTTAACTAGTAATGTATGTATAAAATAACTCATAATTTTTGTGTCACGATGAATAAGGATTTAACTCATAATTTTTGTGTCACGATGAATCTAGAAATTTTTAGTGCTTTGTAAGTTTTGATGACAAATTCTAGGGTATGAGTCTCCTTACACTAATAGGAGGCCTAGATTTTATAATCAATGATTTGTATCATTAAAATGTACTTTCAAATTTTGCATTAAAAGAAATAATATTTGCTTAACTTAATAACTGGGAAATTATAAATTAAGATTTCTTGTGTTTCTTCGTGTATCTCATTCTAAGTTTAAATTAGTGAACCCTAGACCCTAAAACATCTTATAGATCAAAAGGGAAAATCTTCTCAAAGGTAAAAGCGTTACTCTAGACTAATCCTAAGAATTTAGCCTCTCTTTGATTCTTGATCTACATCTCCTTGAATTATCCAACGCAACAATTTCGATTCCTCCCTGAAGCTTCTGCAGGCCTAAATCCAACTGATGAGGACATCGACAGACGCTACCGACATGTTTATCGCCGTCGAAATCGCAGATCGACGGCCACGATTCAGCGCCTCTATTTTTGATTCAGATGTCATGATGTAGTCGATACATTTTATTATTTTATCTTTTATTTACAGTCTTTTCCGTTTTTACCCCTGTGAGGAGTTACTTTGATGTTGTAGCCCAGAGGGCAATTATGAACTTTCTCTTTGCTTGATTGGAGACCTATATATAGTGGTCTCATGTGATGTAAAATGGTTAATGAATATTTTGAATGAAAACTTTGTTTGGTTATCTTATCTTCTTCTTGTGGAGAGCTAGAGAGGAGAACGAGAGCCCAAGGTGAGGGCGAACGCAATACCCACCAGTCATTGGAAGAGTCTGTGACTCGTGACCCATTCCCCTCATCCGATCCTTTGTTTTTCTTCCCAACCTGCCGGCCTTTGCCCCATTGAGCCGCCGGCCACCCCACCCTCTACCTTCCATCGGGAAACATTTTCATCATCGGCCTCATTCCCTCCATTTCCTACGACTTCCAATTTTGAAAATTCAAAATTTGAATTTAAAAAAGTTTCCAATTTTGGAATGTCCAAATTAGGAAAGTTTTAACTCCGTTTTCATGACGAAATTCAAATTCAAATGGATTTCATTTTAATTTTCTCCAAACATCATGAGCCAATTTGAAAACTAATCACTTGCTCCCACACCCAATCCCTCCCCCTTGAAGCCGCGGCCACCATGGATGGGCCCTCATTCATGCCACCTATTAATGCATTAATTACCCCACCAATTTGAAATCAATTTCAAATTAATCCTCCTCCAATTATGTTCAAAATCTGAATTAAGTTTCAGATTTTTGAATTCACCCTCTCTCTCTCTCTCTATTCATAACCGTCGGCCCCCTTCTTTTGCTTCCCACATTAAGTTCCCAATTAAGACATTAATTCATTAATTTGAAATTCAAAATTTCAAGTTAATTTCCCCCTCAAGTTATTCCAAAACTGAAATTAATTTCAGTTTTAGTTAAACCCCTTCCATATCTCCCTAAGCCACCTTTCTTCCCTTTGCTTTTCTGCCTGCACCCGCCGGCCTCCCCGTCTCCAGCCCCCGCCGCCCCTCTTGCTCTCCCTTGATTTGAGAAGCCAAGGAAAGGAGAAGACGACGCCTCCCCTCTCCAATTCAATGTTGAATGGCGGATCCCGAGCTTGAATGGGATCTTGTATTCAACGCCGACGGAAGCATCAACATCCTAAGATCTTCGTGCTTCGACGTGGGATTTGAAGACGAGACCACCGTTGAAGAATATTAGGAGCGAGTCGTCCCAATTCTTGCGAGCATCATCGACCGACGATTCTCAAGCCACGATTGGAGCCTCGTAAGCCGCCCACTACTGCCTTCCCCGCCGGCTACCTCTCCACCAATGAAGTTCTTCGGCGCCTTCTCTCTAATGGTGATATTCTTCATCGTTTGGTTCTTCTTTCTCCGCTAAAGCTTACTAATAATTGAGTGAGACGGCCCTCGAGGTGAAATTCTCATTGTTAAGCGTTGGGTTTCTGTCAATTGTACTTTGCATTTAAATTCCCTTGAATTTTGAATGAATTGTACTTCTTTGGGACTTAAGCAAGTTAAAAGTTTCTAATTCCTAACTCTCTCTTATTGTTAGCTTAAATTTAAAAGAGCAAAACTTTAATCTTTTCATTTTAATTTCTGAAATAACTCCTAGTAGTTTCACATCACCAGCATTAATAATTACGTTCATTCCTGATATTAATAGAGAACATAACAAGAGTATATTAAATAGGAAATGTCAAAGGTCAAAGTTCCTCTTTAAAAAAGTAAAAGGAAATGGATATTTACCTCAATTGTCTTGCCATTGGACGCCGTCAAAATATCTCCTGGTCTCATGCCTGTGCCACTGATCATATTTTCACAGGCAGCAACGATAAAATGAACCTGAAATGGAAATTTTATGCCCAAGAGGGGCATTACTGCAATTACCAGCAAAGCATAAATTTCAGTAAATAATTACTTATAAAAAGGAAATATCAACTTGCCTCAACTCCTGGAGGTTTGATTTGACCAATAACTTTTGCCGCACCAAAAGCAGCGGCAGAACCTCCCATGTCAAATTTCATTTTATCTATCAAGCAACCTGGCCCTGTCTTTATGTTGTAACCACCGCTGCATATGCAGGGATAAAATAAATTAAAAGCAGCACCTGGTTTACCATTCAATATCTACTTCAATGGATCTTGCAGGATTTTAGATGCAAAAGGATCAAGAGAAGAGTTAAAAAGTCAAAGTCCACCCTTCGAAGCTTGGATGGATGCATTTGCAATTCTTTTGTATTTCACACCAAGGGAAGATTCTGATAAAACCTGAAACTTTGCGCATCTTAAAGGAGATGCACCCCGGAGTGTAATAAATTTATGAAAGTAATGTGAGAATTTAAATCTATAAAATTCACAAATAAGTACGATATCAACAAAATATTGCGGTAAAACTGAAATTTTCATGTGTATTAAGAGTGCACTCACATAAGTAGGATGTAATAAGAGAGTAGAAACATGTCATCAAGATCAGAATGTCTATTATTTTAAAGCTGATGACAACAAAATGAACAGAAAAATGTTTTTCCCTTTATATACTTTGTAGTACCTGTCAAACGTTAATCCTTTTCCAACTATGGCTAACTTGGTTTTCACATCCCCACTTGGAGGTCTATAACATAAATGGATGAAATGGGGGGCATTGGAAGAGGCTGCAGCAACACCCAGATATGAACCCATCTTCAATTCCGTGCATTGTTCTGCATCTAATACTTTTGCAGTAAAGACATCATTGTACACGGAAGCAACTTTTGAAGCTTCTTCTGCCAGCACGGCTGAAACATAACAGAGCAGCGTTCAGAATATGTTTCAATATCAAAATAAACACACAGCTTGATAATGAACAATGCTATCCAAACTAATTGTAATATTCAGTTAAAAGATATATAGTTGGGGATGAGTAGAATCCAAAAGGAACCCAGATAATACTGATAGGAAATACTTGAGTTCACAAGTAACCCTAAGGTAATACTTGAGTTTGCAAGCAAACCTAACCCAAATCGGTGAACAAACAGCAGCCAAATGGCTGTCCACAGCAGAAAAACAGCACTAGTCCGGGAAAATCTGAGAGAAAACTCAAAGAAAAGCTTGTATTCACTAGACGATGAATAAAATAGCAAGATACGATCCCCAATTCGAGAGGAGGATTGATCCTCCCAAATCTCCAGTGCTAGAGCCCAAAGAAAACCTTCACGCCGAAACAGAGAAAAGGCCCTAACCCTAGAAAAATCAACTATGTAATGCTTACAAATCAAAAGGAAATCCCTAAACAATCCCTACATTCAAATTCCTTCCTAATCTTCCTCAAAATTTCTTCCTAAAACACTCCCGCAAGGCGGGATGGCTCCCTAGTGGGCCCGCGTCTGGGCCGGTCCCGCGTGGATCTAACAATACTCCCCTCCCGAAAATCACCTTGTCCTCAAGTGGAGATGTCGTGTTCCGAATGGCCATGAGGAGACAAAATTAGTATTGTGTTACGCCTGGACCGGTCCCAGCTGGACCGGTCCGGTTTACACCCGAACGATTGAGGGCTAAAACGCACGGGGGAGGGAAATGTTTTAGGATGAGAGGCTGTTTTAGAAGTCCATTACTGTCCTTTATGAGGATTAATTGTATAATTAGGAGTTTTGGGGGGAATAGCTCCTCATCTTGAATTTGAATTGTTTGGAGATCTAGGTTTTGGTGTCTTGGGCTCTTGGCTTCGCCGGAGATCTTTTGGAGAGTTTTTCCTTCCTCTCGAATCGAAGGAAAGTTGTATCTTGCAAGTGCTTTTCATCCGTTATCGAAATAAAAGTGTTTGCATCGTTTTCCTACGCTTTCTTCTCAGAATTTTCTTGTATTTGGGCTGTTTTTCTGCTGTGGACAGCAGTTTATCATTGGTTTACTTGATCTTGGTGAGAAACACTTGGAAACCCAAGTGTTTCCTATCAAATTGGTATCAGAGCATCGATTTGGGACCACCGGCGGCTGAAATTCTGAAATTTCAGCAAGTTTATCTTGTCCGGAAGAAGATTTTGGGAGATCCGTGAGGAGAGCAATGGCCGGAAAGAAGGTGGACGTCTTGGAAGGCGAGATCGGTCAATTGAAAACCGATTTGGAAGAAAAATTTTTGAATTTCAAAATCAAATCACCACCAACAACGAAAGGTTGGAGGGGAAATTCACGGCCATGGAAGAGATGATGAAGAAATTACTTGAGATGAAGGCTAATCCGACGGCATCGGATGCAAGAGAGACTGTCGGCGACCATGGCGTAGGAGGAAATCCGAACCCGCCTCGGGGAAGGAGGATTCCGGCTGTGGAGATCCTTGAGGGAGACGACGACATGCCACCTCTAGAGCCACTTTCTAGAGAGGAGATGAGCTTGGGGAATGACCGTCGAGGTGCTGATTTTCAGCGTCGAGGTGCTGATTTTCAGCGTCGAGGTGCTGATTTTCAGCGACAAGGTATGGATTTTGAAGGCCGGAGGGGAGAATATGAAGGAAGTGCAGATTTTGGTGAAAGAAGAGGAGAATATCAGCGTCGAGGTGCTGAATTTCAGCGTCGAGGTGCTGATTCTGAAAGGGGAAGAGGGGATTATGACGATGGAACCGGATACCAACGTGGGAGGGAGGACCGGGATACTTGGGGAACACCTCATCTTCGAGGCATGGGAGGTTATGGAGAGTACCGGGGTAACGGAAGGGATCCGAAGGTGAGGAAGTTGAAGATGCCCATCTTTGAGGGGGAAGATGGCCATGGCTGGATTTACAAGGTGGAACGGTATTTTGCAGTCAACGGGTTGACAGAGGAGGAGAAACTGACAGCGGCAGGACTGTGTTTGGAAGGGAAGGCACTGGCATGGTACCAGTGGCGGGACATGAGGCGACCTATCCGAAACTGGAGGGAGTTCAAGGATTGCCTACTAGAACGTTTCCGAACCAGCAGCGGAGGGGATTTCTACGAGCAGTTCTTTGCGCTGACACAGGAGGGGACAGTAGCAGAGTTCCGGGACCGGTTTGAGTACCTAGCTAGCAGGTTGGATCGTCTTTCTGATACCGTGCTTGAGGGGAACTTCATGAAGGGGCTCAAACCAGAAATCAGAGCAGCCGTTAGAGTGATGAGACCACACGACCTGGGGGAGGCCATGGAGTTGGCACAGTTGGTCGAGGATCAGAAGCATCTAGAGAGGGGGAATCGAGGCAGCAGTTCTGGGGGATCCCACCGGATGACGACCACGTTTTTAGCTTCCAAGGGAGCTGCACCGGGGGGTACACGAGAAGTACCAAAGGAGAGGACCGGAGGAGGAGGGCCTGGGGGAAATTTTAAAAAGCTTACTGATAAGGAGATGCAGGAGAAGAGGGCCAAGGGATTGTGCTTCAGATGTGATGAGAAGTACATGCCGGGACATAGGTGCAAGGACCGGACTCTTCAAGTTCTCCTTGTTTGCGAAGACGAGGAAGACGAAGAGGAAGGTGGGAGCAGGTCAGAAGCGGAGGAGGAGGAGAAGATGCACCTGGATGTGGCAGAAGTCTCCCTGAACTCTGTAGTGGGATTCACTTCGAGTCACACTATGAAAGTAAAAGGGGTGATAGCTGACCACGAGGTGGTGGTTCTGATAGATAGTGGGGCAACCCACAATTTCATTTCCACCCGGCTGGTTGAGTTGCTTGGTATGGCACTAGTGGATACCGGTGGCTACGGGGTGATGATGGGCACAGGGAAGGTGGAAATGGGGAGAGGAGTTTGTAGAGGAGTGGTGCTGACCATTCAAGGGATACAGGTGAGGGAGGATTTTCTTCCCTTAGAATTGGGAAGTACTGATGTGATTTTGGGAATGAAGTGGTTGCAGACTTTGGGGGAGACCAAGGTGAACTGGGGAGAATTGAGGATGGAACTGGTAGTGGAGGGGAGGAGAATGGTGATACAGGGAGATGTCGGCCTGTCTAGGACGGGGGTGTCTCTCAAGTCCATGATCCGAACCATCCAGGAGGTTGGAGGTGGATACTTGGTGGAGCTGCAACGATTGGAGAAAGTCAGTGTGGGTGAAGAGGGAGACATTCCTCTTGAAGTGCAACCAGTCATACAACAGTTCAGAGAGGTTTTTCAACCTCCGCAGGGTTTGCCACCTCAGAGGGAGCTGGAGCACGCCATTATTTTGAAGGAAGGGGAGACACCGATCAGCGTTCGCCCGTACCGCTACCCCCAGATCCAAAAGGATGAGATAGAGAGGCTGATTCGGGAGATGTTGGAGGCAGGGATCATAAGGCCAAGTGTAAGCCCTTTTTCTAGTCCAGTACTCCTGGTCAAGAAGAAGGATGGGAGTTGGAGATTCTGTGTGGACTACAGGGCTCTGAATAAAGGCACTGTACCAGACAAGTTCCCAATTCCAGTGATTGATGAACTGTTGGATGAACTATTTGGGGCAGTGGTGTTCTCCAAGCTAGACTTAAAATCCGGATACCACCAGATCAGAATGAAAGAGGCGGATGTTCCAAAGACAGCCTTCAGGACACATGAAGGGCATTATGAATTTCTGGTAATGCCCTTTGGTTTGACTAACGCTCCTGCTACATTTCAGTCTCTGATGAACAGGGTCTTTAGGGAGTACCTCAGGAAGTTCGTACTTGTATTCTTTGATGATATACTGGTGTACAGCAAAAATGAGGGGGAACACTTAGAACACCTGAGGGTGGTATTGGAAGTACTTCAGGAACATCAGTTGAAAGCCAACTTGAAGAAGTGCAGTTTTGCTCCAGGCAAGTGTGGAGTACTTGGGGCACATGTGGTTTCTCAAAAGGGAGTGGCAGCGGATCAAACTAAAATTGAGAAGCAATGCAGAGATGGCCACTGCCTAGGAACCTCAAGGAGTTGAGGGGCTTCCTAGGTTTGACGGGATACTATAGGAAGTTTGTGAAGGGATACGGTAGTGCCATCGCATGGCCATGACGGAGCAGCTAAAGAAAGGACAATTTTCGGTGGGGAGAGGCAGCCAACTCAGGCATTTGAGAGGTTAACTGAAGGTAAGCCATGACTACAGTTCCCAGTTCCTAGCTCTTCCAGACTTTGGTCAGGTCTTTGTAGTAGAGACGGATGCATCAGGATATGGGCTGGGTGGCAGTGTTGATGCAGAACCACCGGCCAATAGCTTACTTCAGTCAAGTACTTTCCACCAGGGCTAGATTGAAGTCAGTGTATGAAAGAGAATTGATGGCCATCGTCTTGGCTATTCAAAAGTGGCGGCCATATCCTCTTTGGGAAGGCACATTTCATTGTGAGGACGGATCAGAGGAGCTTGAAGTATTTGCTAGAGCAAAGGATGGTAACAGAAGAGCATCAGAGGTGGCTTATCCAAACTACTAGGCTTATGACTTTGAGATCCAGTATAAGCCTGGTTAGAGAAATAAGGCAGCTGATGCTCTATCCAGATGTGTGGGGGAACTCCAGGAATTAGCTCTGTCAGTACCCTTGATAATGGTAGACTTGGGGAGCCATCAAGGAAGAAAGCAGGTTAGAATGAGGAATTGAGGAAAGATCAGGGAGGATCTAATGAAGGACAAGAGTAGCCATCCGGGCTACTGTCTTGGAAGGGGGAGAGACTATTATGCATCAGGGGAGGTTTGTAATCTGCCACGGACTTCCATACACATTCCCCAACTTGTTGCAGGAGAATTTCATGGCAGTGCAGTTGGAGGGACATTCAGGAGTTCAGAAGACATTACAGGAGGCTAGCATCCGAGAACTCTACTGGAAGGGGATGCATAAAGATGTGGAGGAGATGGTGGCAAGGTGTGAAGTATGCAGAGGAAACAAGTACTTGGCCATGGCTCCGGAGGCTTACTACAACCATTGACACTTCCAAACAAAGTTTGGGAGGAAGTGTCCATGGACTTTCATCGACGGATTACCAAGGTCGGAGAAGGATTCACACTGTCATTATGGTGGTGGTTGACAGGCTTAGTAAGTATGCACACTTTTGTTCTCCTTTTACGACACCCATACACTGCAGTGTCAGTGGCGGCAGCTACATTTATCAGAGGAGGTAGTGTCAGACTTACATGGGGTTCCTGAATCGATTGTGTCGGATCGAGACAAGGTATTCCTCAGCCAGTTCTGGAAGGAGCTGTTCAGGATGCAGGCACAGTTCTAAAGAGAAGTACAGCCTATCATCCCACAGACAGACGGACAGAACGGAGGTGGTGAAATCGAAGCTTGGAGACATATCTTGAGGTGCTTTTGCCTCTGAGAACCCCACGGATTGTGGGCAAAGTGGTTGCCGTGGGCTGAGTATACTGGTACAATACCTCATTCCACTCCGCTTCCCAGATGACCCCATTCAAAGGTACTATATGGGAGGGACCCTCCGCACCTAGTGCACTACGTGGAGAAAGCACACCAGTATCGTCATGTGGAGCAGTATAGAGGAACGAGACAAGATTGGAAGGAACTAAAGAGACATCTTGCTGCGAGCACAACAAATCATGAAAAAACAGGCAGGACTCACACAGGAGAGACATGCAGTTTGAAGTAGGGGGAGAAGGTGTTCCTAAAACTACGACCCTACAGGCAGAGGAACAGTGGCTAGAAGACAGAATCGAGAAATTAGGCACCGAGGTACTTTGGCCCTTATGAGTGTTGGATGAAGGATTGGTGCAGTGGCATACAGACTTGAAGTTACCCCCCTCAGCCACTATACATCCAGTTTCATGTGTCTCAGCTGAGGAGAGCCATTGGGGAGCAGCAGTGAGTGCAGAACTTTACCAGCTACTATGACGGAGGATTTAGAAGTGGTATGTAGAACCACTAGAGCTCGCAGGAGTCCGTAAGAACCAGATAAAATGGGCAACAAAGAAGTGCTGATCAAATGGAGAGGCCTTCCCTGATTTCGATGCGCTACATGGGAGCCAATTTGAAAGAGTGAAAGAGCAATTCCCTTCGTTTCACCTTGAGGACAAGGTGAGTTTTTGGGAGGGGAGTAATGATTACGCTGCTGGACCGGTCCCAGCTGGACCGGTCCGGTTCTACACCCGACGGCCCACGAAACCAGGCGGAACGCACAGGCGGAGCGCGCGGATCGGGGCCCAAACAGCGGCTAAAACGCACGGGGGAGGAAATTTTTTGAATGAGAGGGCTGTTTTAGGAAGTCCATTACTGTCCTTTATGATTTTGTATAATTAGGAGTTTTGGGGGGAATAGCTCCTCATCTTGAATTTGAATTGTTTTGGAGATCTAGGTTTTGGTGTCTTGGGCTCTTGGCTTCGCCGGAGATCTTTTGGAGAGTTTTTCCTTCCTCTCGAATCGAAGGAAAGTTGTATCTTGCAAGTGCTTTTCATCCGTTATCGAAATAAAAGTGTTTGCATCGTTTTCCCACGCTTTCTTCTCAGATTTTTCTTGTATTTGGGCTGTTTTTCTGCTGTGGACAGCAGTTTTCATTGGATTTACTTGATCTTGGTGAGAAACACTTGGAAATCCCAAGTGTTTCCTATCATATTAATTGTTGTTAACCAATGGTTGAACGGAATAGAGAAGCACATCCCAGCTCTGTCCTAGTCTCTCTCAATCCACTAGACGATCGCAATCCAGCTCTGTGCCGCTAGTAAATCTAAGAGATCGACCATATCAACTATGTAATGCTTACCCCCTAAACAATCTACATTGTACGTCCCTAAACTACTGGTCTTAGAGTGATGGAGGTGGCCATGAGCTTAGGAACCAATAGCCCTGATCGCATCCAGCCTCCCCATATAATGTACCAACGCTTCTCCCATCCACCATTAATTCCATCGTGAGTGCTTCCCAATTGTCCTTGGTTTCCCCCAAGGTTTGCAACCACTTCATCCCCAGGATGACATCAGTGCTTCCTAACTCTAGTGGGAGAAAGCCCTCCCTTACTTGAATCCCCTGGATGATCTACACCACTCCTTTACAGATTCCCTGTGTGAAAACCCGAAAATGCCGTTTTAGACCTCGCACGTTTTTCAAAGCGCCACGACGAGCTTTAAGTGAAAATCTCAAGGTTGTCGGATTTCAACGAAATTAATTTTAGAAAATCCCTTGCGAAATTTTGAGCATTTTGATGTATAGAACTTATACCTAATTTTGTCTAATTAGAGAGTTATTAATTTTAAAAGTCTCTAAATACCCATTTTACCCTCAATCGTTTCTTAAACCGAAATTGCTTAAGTGAGGGTAATATGGTCATTTTAGCAAACCCCAATTCCTCTTAATAGACAAACCGAAACCCCTTCTTTCTCATTTCACGCGTGAACCGCATGAAACAAGAGGGACGGACGTCGGGCAAGGGGCTACGGGCGGCTTCGTGAGGGCTCTCTGGCGGCGATCTTCCGGCGAAAGTTTTAGGTCAAATCGAAGGGGAAGACGAGAGGATTACTCAGGTATGATTATTTTGGAATGAATCCCCCTCAATCTCTATTATTATGCAGATAGAAATTTTAGGGTTTTTGTTAGAAAATATTTTTCTTTCAAAATTTATTTAAGAAATTAATAGGGAACGTTTAGAAGAGCATTTTAACGATAAAAATCAATGAAATTTGAGGAGTTTTTGGAGAATTAAAATTAGGGTTTTTCTATTTAATTGGAATGTTTGGAAGTATCTTTGTAAATATGGTTTCTAAGGGTTCTAAGAGGGCTTCTAAGGGTATAAATTGAATTTTTCGCACAAAATGATATTTCTCTAATTTTTAATATTAATAAATCTGAATATAATTAACTTAATGTCAATTAAAGTTTAGGTTAATAATAGATTAAAGATATATGTTAATGACATTCGTTTATGTTAATGATATTCATTTCATTTGATAAGAAGAAAGTAAGATTTAATGTTTATTTATGTTAATGATTTCTTTATATTAATGATTAGGAATTAATGTTAATGTTGGGTAAGGGGAATTTTGATAATGATTCAGCAAATTAAATTCATATGTTTATAATTAAGAAAATGAAAGAGAAAGAGAGAGTGAAGGAAAGAGATAACTTAGAATAGTTTAGAAAGAAAAGATTTTGTTTTAAATTATTTAGTAGATTTTAAGAATGAGAAATTAATACTTATAGGTGTTTAATTGTGGTGACATCAAGGGAAGAAGGACTAGCAAGAAAATCAGATTCCAAACTTCTGTAAGTATACATGATTCTTTATTACAGCAATATTTTTGATTCTCCAGTTCTATGTTTTGAAAGTCCCAACATGTTCATGCAATCTTTATGATAAATTTTAGATCGTGATTTTACTACTCTGTTCAAATGATTGATCATGCAAAGTTTATGCTATATTTTATGACATTATATGATAGAGATTATGTAATTTATGAAATGAAAAGAAATGATATGATACGAATGTTATATTGAATGATTGAATGTGCATGCTGATTAGATGGAGTTCACCCCCTTATGGTACTAGCTGGGGACGCTGTACTCGTGCACGATAAAATGGTAAAGGATATGAAAAAGGAAAATGGTAAATGAGTACCTTTATGGTACAGACGGTGACTCCTGTAATTGTTGTATTATATACGAAAAGTGAAAGTTAAATATATTGATATGAATATGGAAAGGAAAATGAAAGATATGGTTTATGATATGATATGTTTAGTGCTATGTTAGTATGAAATAATTTTATGTTATGTTCATATGAAATTGACATCCAACATATTACACAGTTGTCTTGTTTACTGTAGTTTAGAATTGTGTATTACTTACTGAGCTTTAGCTTAATGTTAGTTGTTAACATTTTCAGGTAAGCTTAAGTTAATCAAAGATGAGTAGAAGGGGTGGAAATGTTTATCGTCGTAGAGAAGCTCCAGAAGAAAGGTAATTATGAATTTGTTTGAGTTTTATGTTAATTGAGTTTTCAAATTGATGTTTTAGAGGCTCTTTCAATTATTATGGAAATAGTTATAGAGATTAGAAAATTTTAACCTACCGTCCGACCTTTGTTCCCGCCTCGCCCATGCGAGCTCACCGGGCCGGGTCGTGACAAAAGTGGTATCAGAGCAAAGGTTTAAGAATATTGATTAACATGAAAGAGCCAATAGGACTATTCAATTGGTTAAAGAAGGTATAGGGTATGTGTGTTATAGATGTCTAATTCTATTTCATCGGTTATATCTCAGAGCTATGGATCCTGAGCAGAATGCCACTGATGGAATTAATATGGAGTAAGGGAGAGAGCTACCAGAGGTAGCAGAACTTCAGAGGAACAACACTATGCAGTCATTCGCTCAAATGATGGAAGCGATGACTCAGATGATTAGGACTTCCCAAAATCAGGGCAGTGGTAGTGGAAGTGGAGGCCGACCTATGGATAAGAGCCTGAAGCTGTTTCAGGATATGAAGCCTCCACTATTCTCAAGTGGTGGGCCTATAGAGGCTGAGGATTGGCTAATACAGATTGAGAAGATACTGGAGGGCATGTCTTGCCCAGAGGACAGGAGAGTTACACTGGCTGCTTATGCATTTGATGGCGAGGCTGAGAGATGGTGGAGGAGTCAGTTAGAACAAACATTTGGAGGAAGACCAAGCAGTCAAGTTTCCTGGGAGGAGTTTGTGAAGGTATTCAGAGATTGGTATGTATCTAAGTCAGCTAGGAGACAGATACAAGACAAGTTCAACAGATTGGTTCAGGGAGACCGATCTGTTTCTCAGTACGAAGCAGAGTTCACGATGTTATCCAGGTATGCCCCACACCTGATACCTGATGCTGAAGAGAAGTGCAACCGATTCCTGAATGGATTGAAAGATGTGATTAGACAGCCTCTCATTCCTTTTGGAATTGAGGATTACTCTGTCTTAGTGGAGAGAGCAAGAAGGATAGAAATGGATATGCAGGCAACTCAGAGGAGAAGGGACCAATATAAAAGGAAGAGTTTTGATGAGGATATACAAAATAATCAAACAGGAGGATCAGATGAGAAGAAGTCCAAGTTTAGTTCTAGTGGAGGCAGTGGTACAACTGTAAGTAAAGTCACAGAACCTTGTGCTAAGTGTGGAAGATTACATAAAGGTGAATGTCTGATAGGTTCCAACACTTGCTATTGGTGTCATCAACCTGGACACATAGCAAAATATTATCCTGCTTTGACTCAGAAGACTTCAGGAGAAATGAGATCAGTTGAAGCACCTTCTCAGAGGAATTATGGAAAAACCAAGATGATAGAACCATCAGTTGCAGGTTCAGTACAAAATCAATCCAGGCAGAATGTCAGACCACGAGTTTACACTTTGACTCAGCAAGAGCCCGATGGATCTGTAGATGCTGACAATGACAATTGAGATGGCTTTATAGTTTATTTTCAGTAACTTGTAATGACAAATTTGATGTTTTGATATTTTGGATTTAGTAGTTTATCTTGTTATGTTATGTTGGATATTTTGGAGTTGATCAGACTATTTTATTATGATATTTCAGATGTTTAGTTTGTTCTGTTTTAATGTTGAGGTTTATGTTAATGAAATAGAAGCTGTTGGGTTATTTTGCAACTAGAAGTTGTGTAAATTTCGGGGACGAAATTTTTATTAGGAGGGAAGATTGTGAAAACCCGAAAATGCCGTTTTAGACCTCGCACGTTTTTCAAAGCGCCACGACGAGCTTTAAGTGAAAATCTCAAGGTTGTCGGATTTCAACGAAATTAATTTTAGAAAATCTCTTGCGAAATTTTGAGCATTTTGATGTATAGAACTTATACCTAATTTTGTCTAATTAGAGAGTTATTAATTTTTAAAGTCTCTAAATACCCATTTTACCCTCAATCGTTTCTTAAACCAAAATTGCTTAAGTGAGGGTAATATGGTCATTTTAGCAAACCCCAATTCCTCTTAATAGACAAACCGAAACCCCTTCTTTCTCATTTCACGCGTGAACCGCACGAAACAAGAGGGACGGACGTCGGGCAAGGGGCGACGGGCGGCTTTGTGAGGGCTCTCCGGCGGCGATCTTCCGGCGAAAGTTTTAGGTCAAATCGAAGGGGAAGACGAGAGGATTACTCAGGTATGATTATTTTGGAATGAATCCCCCTCAATCTCTATTATTATGCAGATAGAAATTTTAGGGTTTTTGTTAGAAAATGTTTTTCTTTCAAAATTTATTTAAGAAATTAATAGGGAACGTTTAGAAGAGCATTTTAACGATAAAAATCAATGAAATTTGAGAAATTTTTGGAGAATTAAAATTAGGGTTTTTCTATTTAATTGGAATGTTTGGAAGTATCTTTGTAAATATGGTTTCTAAGGGTTCTAAGAGGGCTTCTAAGGGTATAAATTGAATTTTTCGCACAAAATGATATTTCTCTAATTTTTAATATTAATAAATCCGATTATAATTAACTTAATGTCAATTAAAGTTTATGTTAATAATAGATTAAAGATATATGTTAATGACATTCGTTTATGTTAATGATATTCATGTCATTTGATAAGAAGAAAGTAAGAATTAATGTTTATTTATGTTAATGATTTCTTTATATTAATGATTAGGAATTAAGGTTAATGTTGGGTAAGGGGAATTTTGATAATGATTCAGCAAATTAAATTCATATGTTTATAATTAAGAAAATGAGAGAGAAAGAGAGAGTGAAGGAAAGAGATAACTTAGAATAGTTTAGAAAGAAAAGATTTTGTTTTAAATTATTTAGTAGATTTTAAGAATGAGAAATTAATACTTATAGGTGTTTAATCGTGGTGACATCAAGGGAAGAAGGACTAGCAAGAAAATCAGATTTCAAACTTCTGTAAGTATACATGATTCTTTATTACAACAATATTTTTGTTTCTCTCCAGTTCTATGTTTTGAAAGTCCCAACATGTTCATGCAATCTTTATGATAAATTTTAGATCGTGATTTTACTACTCTGTTCAAATGATTGATCATGTAAAGTTTATGCTATATTTTATGACATTATATGATAGAGATTATGTAATTTATGAAATGAAAAGAAATGATATGATACGAATGTTATATTGAATGATTGAATGTGCATGCTGATTAGATGGAGTTCACCCCCTTATGGTACTAGCTGGGGACGCTGTACTCGTGCACGATAAAATGGTAAAGGATATGGAAAAGGAAAATGGTAAAAGAGTACCTTTATGGTACAGACGGTAACTCCTGTGACGGTTGTATTATATACGAAAAGTGAAAGTTAAATATATTGATATGAATATGGAAAGGAAAATGAAAGATATGGTTTATGATATGATATGTTTAGTGATATGTTAGTATGAAATCATTTTATGTTATGTTCATATGAAATTGACATCCAACATATTACACAGTTGCCTTGTTTACTGTAATTTAGAATTGTGTATTATTTACTGAGCTTTAACTTAATGTTAGTTGTTAACATTTTCAGGTAAGCTTAAGTTTATTAAAGATGAGTAGAAGGGGTGGAAATGTTTATCGTCGTAGAGAAGCTCCAGAAGAAATGTAATTATGAATTTGTTTGAGTTTTATGTTAATTGAGTTTTCAAATTGATGTTTTAGAGGCTCTTTCAATTATTATGGAAATAGTTATAGAGATTAGAAAATTTTAACCTACCGTCCGACCTTTGTTCCCGCCTCGCCCATGCGAGCTCACCGGGCCGGGTCGTGACACCCTGGCCTTTCTCCACCTTCCCTGTACCCATCATCACCCCATAACAACCAGTGTCCACCAATTTCACTCCCAGTTGGTTGAAGACCTGATTGAAAATGAAATTGTGGGTAGCCCAACTATCAATTAGCATCACAACCTCACGGTCAGCTATCTCTCCTTTCACTTTCATAGTGTGACTCGGAGTGAATCCCACTACAGAGTTCAGAGGGACTTCTGCCACATCCAGGTGCAGCTTCTCCTCCTCTTCAGATATGCTCCCACCTCCCTCCTCGTCTTCCTCGTCTTCACAGACAAGGAGAACCTGAAGAGTTCGGTCCTTACACCTATGCCCCGGCATGTACTTCTCATCATATCTGAAGCACAACCCCTTTGCCTTCTTGTCCTGCATCTCTTTCTCTGTCAGCTTTTTAAATTGTCGCCCATTTCTCCCTCCAATTTTCTCCATTGGCGCTTCCTTCATACTCCTTGGCGCCGCCCCTTGTGATGGTAAGAATGTGGTAGTCATCTTGTATGATCCCCCTGAATAGTTCGCTCGAGCTCCTCTTTCTGATTTCTTCTGATCTTCCACCAACTGCGCCAGCTCCATAGCCTTCCCTAGGTTCCTCGGCTCCAGCACCCTGACTGTTGTTCGTACCTCCGATTTTAGCCCCTTCATGAAGTTCCCTTCCAGGGCTGACTTTGAAATGTGATCCAATCTGCTAGCCAAGTACTCAAACTTGTCCTGGTAATCTGCCACAGTCCCTTCCTGAGTCAAGGCAAAGAATTGCTCATAGAAGTCTCCTTCCCCATCGGCTCGGAAACGCTCTAATAAGCAATCTTTGAACTCTCTCCAGCTCCGGATAGGCTCCCGCCTGTCACGCCACTGATACCAGGCCAAGGCTTTTCCTTCCAAACACAATCCCGCTGTCGTCAGCTTCTCTTCCTTGGTCAACCCGTTGACAACGAAGTAACGCTCCACCTTGTAAATCCAGCCATGGCCGTCTTCACCCTCAAAGACGGGCATCTTCAGCTTCCTAACCCGTGGGTCTCCTCCGTTTTCCCGGTATCCTCCATAACCTCCCATTCCTCGAAGGGGAAGAGCTCCCCAAGTGTCCCGATCATCCCTCCGACAATTATACTCGAAACCTTCTTCATACTCTCCCATTCTTTCTTCGAAATCATCACCTTGACGTTGAATTCCTTCAAATTCAGCACCTCGACGATGAAGTTCCTCCCTTCTTCCTTCAAAATCAGCCCCTCAATGCTGAATTCTTTCGAATTCAGCACCTCGGCGATGAAATTCCTCCCTTCCCCCTATGAAATCAGCACCCCTTCGATCATTTCCCAAACTCATCTATTCTCTAGAAGGTGGCTCTAGAGGCGGCATGTCATCCTCCCCCTCAATGACCTCCACTTCCGGATTTCTCCTCCCCCTAAATGGGTTTGGATTTCCTCCTACACCATGGCCTCCAGTAGTCTCCCTTGCTTCTGATGTCATAGGATTTGTCTTCAAGTCCAACAGTTTCTTCAACATTTCTTCCATCACCGCAAATTGATCTTCTATCCTCTCATTGTTGGAGGTGATTTGAGTTTGAAAGTAGAAGAACTTTCCCTCCATATCCGATTTTAGTTGTCCGGTCTCACCTTCCAAGACCTCTACCTTCTTCATGGCCATCGCTCTTCCCAAGAGTCACAAAAATCTTTTTCCAGAAACGAAAAATCTGCTGAAATTTCAGGATTTCAGCCGCCAACGGTCCCAAAAATGATGCTCTGATACCAATTTGATAGGAAATATTTAGAGTTCGCAAGTAACCCTAAGGTAATACTTGAGTTCGCAAGCAAACCTAACCCAAATCGGTGAACAAACAGCAGCCAAATGGCTGTCCACAGCAGGAAAACAGCAGAAATCTGCTGTTTACAGCAGAAAAACAGCACTAGTCCGGGAAAATCAGAGAGAAACCTCAAAGAAAAGCTTGTATTCCACTAGACGATGAATAAAATAGCAAGATACAATTGATCCTCAAATCGAGAGGAGGATCGATCTCTCCCAAATATCCAGACGCCGCTAGAGCCCAAAGAAAACCTAAATCTAAGAGATCTCAAATTTCAGCCAAATTCAAGATGCCCTAACCCTAGGAAAATCAACTATTTAATGCTTACAAATCAAAAGGAAATCCCTTAACAATCCCTACATTCAAATTCCTTCCTAATCTTCCTCCAAATTTCTTCCTAAAACGCTCCCGCAAGGCGAGCGGCTCGCGCGGCCTCTGCCCAGGCGAAAAACTTCCGCCGTTTCGCGTCTGGGCCAGTCCTGCGTGGACCAGCTGTACCGATCCACTGGACCGGTCTAACAAATACATAATACTATTGGATTGTAAAAATACCTAATTCACACGTATAATTTCCAAATAAATACATGAATCTTGAGACAATTCAGGGAGGTGGGCCAAAATTTAAATTTGCTAAGAAAATCAAATCAGTGACCAAGTGAACTCAAAATGACCAAAAAATACCACCATAATGACTAGCTCATCAAGCCAAACTCATCGACACACAAAACAAACCTCGAACAGGACCATATATAGTTCAACCTAAACTAGATCGGCTTCGTTCCAACCAAACCTTCTCCTTCACACATGGTAGGTAAATGCACATGAAGGAGGTGGCAACCCTTCTAGTTGTTGCCCCTGTAGTCACCCTTGGGCAACTTAGATAATGTATATGCTTCCAGAACACCATCAGATCATTGCCAGCTGCCTAAGTCACCCTCAATCTCTATGGGTAGGCCAAGGTGTGGCTCATAGGTAATATCGCTTGGTCAAATTTAGTACAGAGGAGGGCACAATCAACACCATTCTTTGCTACTACAAGGAATACTATAGATTATTCAAAATAAAGATATGGAATACCCTTCTTAAATCTCTAAATAGCTACTTATTCAATTCATTGGGCATGGTGTAGAGTTTTCAAAGCTCAAAGAATCGAATCCTAAGAGAAATATTCAAGCAGGTATCATTGAGGCGTAATGATTTTCTAAGTCTAAAGGAGCCTGAATATTTAAGGAAATCCTAAAGGAATCCGAATCCTTGGGAAAATCCTACAAGTATTCATCACCATATTAATACTTGCATTGCAACTTTACTTGCATCACAGTTGTCTTCCTCAAAAGCCACACCACAATATTCCCTATGTCCCAACCATCTCTTTCAAACCAAGTTGTAATATTGCTTGCACTGTAACCATTTTGTTAAGATTATTGCTCTAACATAGCTTACGTCCCAATCATCTTCATTAAGATCTATGTCGCAACCTCGTCTCATAGTCATCATGTTTAAAGGCCTACCCCACAATCTCATTTCTCATAGCTGCTCCCTTGAGACCTTATTTGAATCATAATTGCCACCATAACTTAGTCTGCATTGTAGTTGTCATTGTATAAAGACCTACATCATAATGTCACCTGGGCCATAGCATCTCCCTCAAGACCTACGATGTAAACTAAAGCAGTAGTCATCTTCACATTAAGATCAGCACAGTAAACTTGCTTACTTCACAGTTCTCTCCCTTAAAACCTTAGTTGCAATATTGAATTGCATCCATAGTTGCATCAGGACATGCACCATAATCTCACACGTTTTGCATTAATCCCCTTCAAGATCTGCATCACGACACCTTCACTGCAAGGCCTACACTGCAACCATCTCTAATGAGACCTGAGCCATACCTCCACTGAAACTAAATGGCAACTGCCTTTAGTCAAGATGAAAAAGGCACCTCCAATTTAATCATAACCCTAATATATATATCTACAATATTCATAATTGAGATGCATAGATTGATCGACCTTAATGCCCTTAGCATTGCCTTAAAGGCACCGTGTATTGTACTTCTACTTACCTGAAAGGTGAACCACTCTTCTACTAATTTTCTACAAATTGCTGCTCATCTAGAAAACGACCCTAAGGTTTTTGAGTCTAAGAATTTTACAAGTAAAAAAATCACATCTTGCCCTCTTCTTCATTTGATTGATTATGTGTGTGATAATAAAAAGAAGTAAAGAACATAGATGCTTATATTCAAATTATTAAAGATATGTATGCAGGAGCTATTACTTGTGTTCAAACACAAGGTGGATTGACTAAGTATTTCCCTATTTCGGTTGGGTTACATCAAGGATCAGCCTTAAGCCCATATCTTTTTGCTTTAGTCATGGATGTTCTCACTAGACATTTGCAAGAGGATGTACCTTGGTGTATGCTTTTTGCTGATCATATTCTTCTTGTTGATAAGACTAGAGAGGGAGTTGAAGGTAAACTTGAATTATGCAGGTCAACCTTAGAGTCTAAAGGTTTTCGCTTGAGTAGATCTAAAACGGAATATATGGAGTGTAATTTTAGTAGTAATAGACCTAGTGAGGGGATTATGACTTTGGGCGATCAAGTCATTAATAAGAGTACACGTTTTAGATATCTTAGATCTATTGTTCAGAGTGATGGTGAAATAGATGAGGATATTATCAGCAGAATTCAAGTTGCATGGTTGAAGTGGAGGAATGCATCGGGCTTGTTATGTGATAGAAATGTACCCCTCAAACTTAAGGAAAAATTCTATAAGATGGTAGTGCGGCCTACAATGCTTTATGGTGCCGAATGTTGGCCATTAAAAGAGAAGCATAATACTAAGTTAAGTGTGGCAGAGATGAGGAAGCTCAGGTGGATGAGTGGCTTTACCCTTAGAGATAGGATACGAAATGAGCATATACGTGAAAAGGTTGGAGTAGCTCCAGTAGAAGATAAGATTAGAGAGAGTCGCCTTAGATGGTTTGGTCACATAAAACGGTGGCCTTCCGATGACCCGGTTAGGAGAGTAGAGGTATTAGATTTGACTTATGTTAAGAAAGTGATACGCCTTAGGGTTCCCAAGTTAGGATTTGCCCTAATGCTCTTCCAAAGATGAAATTTCTCCTCCAAATCCAAGAAAAAAATCAACACAAGAGGGATGAGAGGAAGAACAAGAAACTTTGCATTCAAAATCCAAGAGAAACAAGATACAATTTGTCCACTTCGAGAAGGACAAGGTCTCCCACTACAAACCCTAGAAAAACAAGGTAAAGAAACTAAGGAGGCTAAGAGAAAACTCAAATCATGCATGCCCTAGAAATCTCCCTCTATTCCTTACTTATAGCAAGCCAAAAGACCAACAAAATCCACTAGTGGGCTGCCCAAAATGAACCGCCTGAGCTCAAGCTAGACCTGAGCCAAACCGGTCCAGAAATGGACCGGTTCCGCTCAAGCCGAATGGCCCCCGTCCCGCTCCGCGTACCTGCTTCGGCGGATCGAATGGGCGCGCCGATGCGGCGCCCGTTCCGGCTGTTTACGCGCGCCGCGGGGTCGCCCGCCCTCCCTCAGCTGGCGGAAGGCGGATCGCATCAATACTCCCTCCTTTAAAATTAACATTGTCCTCAAGGTTAAAGAAATTAGATTCCTTGGTGGTCGGAAACCCACAAAGGCTAGGGTCACCCTGTAGTGCCACCCTCCGACCATTACTCGTGTATTTTACCAGCAACTTCTCCCAATTGACCTCCATGTCTCCTAAAGACTGAAGCCACTGCATACCCAAGATGACGTCGGCGTTTTCCAGATCAATTAGCAAAAAATCTTGAGTAATTACCTCCTCTTGCAAGATAATAGTGACTCCCTTGCATTTCCCATAAATACGGGCCTTCTGTCCTGTGCATATGGTCACCTCTACCTCTTTGCTTGTTATCACCTCAAGACCCAACTGTTCCGCCACTCGATAGGCCAAGGAGTTGTGAGTGGCTCCACAGTCAAACAAAACTCTCACCTTGCACTCTTCAATTTCCTCCTCCATCTTCATAGTGGGATGAAATGGTAAACCTTCCATCGAATTCAGACTGACTTCTATCATATCCAGGTGAGGATGCTCTACCTCACATAGCTTTTCCCTTGTTGTCCCTTCATCTGAATCCCCCACCACTATCACGTGTAGGGTCTTCTCTTTACACCTATGCCCAGGTGCAAATTTCTCGTCGCAACGGTAACAGAGGCCCTTGACCCTCTTCTCCTTCAATTCGGAGTCAGTCAGTCTCTTGAACCCTCCTTGGTTCACCACAGTGGTGGCTTTCTCCTGTTTTACCTCCTCTGGATGAGTAGTGGCAGTTGCCTTAGGTCCTTCGAGCATGAGTGGAGAGCGATAAGTGGGATGAGATCCCCCTAATTTTCGTGTCTGATCCGCCTTCTGCTGGTCCTCAACAAGCTGAGCTGTCTCCATAATTCCCACTATCCCTCATGGGTTGACCACCCTGATGGCGGCTCTGATGTAGGGTTTCAACCCTTTCATAAAATTCCCCTCCATGGCGTCATCGAACATTCCCCTCAATCGCCCCGATAGAAGCTCAAAGCGTTCCCGGTACTCTGCTACTGTGCCTTCCTGAACAAGAGACATGAACTGTTCATAATGGGTGCCCTCACTGGACGCTCTGAACCTGTGCAGTAGTAGGTCCTTGAACTCTTCCCAACTTCGTATAGGTTGTCGCCCCTCAATCCATTGAAACCAAGCCAATGATCTCCCCTCCAAGCAAATCGGGACAGCCATCAACTTTTCCTCCTCCGTAACGCCGTTAATGGTGAAGTATCGCTCCACCCGGTAGACCCATCCGTACGCATCTTCCCCTTCGAATACGGGGATCTTCAACTTCCTCATCCGTGTATCTGTCCGAGGAGGATTCCTCCCATCCTCCCATGGCTCATGTTGAAATCCCTCCCATTGAGGTCTTCCCCTCCACTCCCCTGGATACGGGGTCTGCACCCCCCTTCTTGGTGACTCCCAAGGGGCTCGGCCCCCCTCGTGTGTACCTCCCGGTTGTCTCGGCCATCCACCCCCGACCTCTCCTGTGGCTCGGCCCAACTCCGGCGGCCCTCCTGGACCTCTCGTCCACCCTCCTTGTGGCTCCCAATTGGTGCGACCCATCTCTTGCACTCCTCCCGGCCTCATCGGCCACCCTCCATACGAACCGTGAGGGTCACGTACGGCTCCTCCCCCCTGGCCGGCGGCCCCCTCCCACGGGGCACCACCCACGCCGGATGCCTCCCACCCTTCCCTTGACCAAGGCTCTTGGCGAGAGATGTGAGGTGGTGCTTGCATGGCTTCCCCCGGTTGGCTTGCTCCATCTTCCCTAATTGAGAAATTAGGGTTAGGGTTTGACATCGGCGATTTCCCCTTTTTCTTAGGATTTGATTGAGCAACTTGGGCGTCTACCAATTTGCGGATCATCTCTTCCATTCCCCCAAATCTCTCCTCAAGGGATGAGAATTTTCCTTCCAATGACGAAAGCTTCTCTCCCACTTCCTCCTTTAATTGGCTCATCTCCCCTTCCAAAACTTCTACCTTCTTTGATGCCATGCCGTCTAGGATCGAGAGTTCTGATACCAACTTGATACGCCTTAGGGTTCCCAAGTTAGGGTTTGCCCTAATGCTCTTCCAAAGATGAAATTTCTCCTCCAAATCCAAGAAAAAAATCAACACAAGAGGGATGAGAGGAAGAACAAGAAACTTTGCATTCAAAATCCAAGAGAAACAAGATACAATTTGTCCACTTCGAGAAGGACAAGGTCTCCCACTACAAACCCTAGAAAAACAAGGTAAAGAAACTAAGGAGGCTAAGAGAAAACTCAAATCATGCATGCCCTAGAAATCTCCCTCTATTCCTTACTTATAGCAAGCCAAAAGACCAACAAAATCCACTAGTGGGCTGCCCAAAATGAACCGCCTGAGCTCAGGCTAGACCTGAGCCAAACCGGTCCAGAAATGGACCGGTTCCGCTCAAGCCGAATGGCCCCCGTCCCGCTCCGTGTACCTGCTTCGGCGGATCGAACGGGCGCGCCGATGCGGAGCCCGTTCCGGCTGTTTCCGCGCGCCGTGGGGTCGCCCGCCCTCCCTCAGCTGGCGGAAGGCATATCGCATCAAAAAGGTAGGGGTAGACCTAAAAAGAATTGGTTAGAAAATGTTAGAAATGACCTTTCTTTATTAGATTTAAACGAGAATTTGACTTTTAATAGGACACAATGGAGAAAAAGGATTCATGCAGCCGACCCCACGTAGTGGGATAAAGGCTTGATGTTGTTGTTGTATTGACTCAATTTCTCACATGCAATAATTTGAAGAAATATGCGTCCTTTGTTAACAAGTGACCTCAATAAGGACCACAATGCCCGTAACCATTAAAAAAGGATAATGCATCATCTTAGAAATAAATTATGATCAAGGAACAAATAAACACTAGGGGCAACCCAAACTGCAGCTTCGAAAGGAACATTCACATCAAAGTTTTGTGGTTATTTAGTGCACATCCACCATCATATTAGTATATGAATCGAGGTGTATGCTATCCATTAATGCATAGTCCTAGAAAATAGTTAATACAATGATCAACGTATCAAATATTGCACTCTTAACAAACATCGATGGTGATATCAAATCTTGACCAAATGTCTTGTCTCTCTAGCTATCATATATAGTATGTTCACGTTACTTCCACTAATTCGCTGATGCAACCTTTTCCTCACAGTTGTTGCCACTTATTGGCTTGCAGCACTATTGCCTTTAGGTTTGCGACAATCTCCAACTCTAGGTTCACCATGGTTTAAAATTACCATTGCACCAACATTAAGTTCGTTGTTGTTGCACCCCTTGGGACTAAAAGAATTATCGTGCCTTGATTGGTCACATTTTCTAACCTTGGGTTTAGTGTTTTCACGACTTTTTTGTCCTCACATTGCACCTGTCATGAGCCCATTGCAATCACCACCTTCAGGTGTGCTACATCTACTACCTTAGGGCCAACCGGCCAACCACTACAACCATCTCCAAATTGGACATAGTTGTGGCCCTTAAGAAGGTTAGTTATCTCCTTTACATCTAGCATGGTTGTGATCACTGTGGAAAATTATGCAATATGAGACGCACATTGAAGCATACCTTAGCATAATTTGGACTCAAAAAGCATTGTGGCGCACGCCTCTTGAAGTTTAGTCAAGGAGTAAGAATCACATATTATGAGGCGCACCTCACCTCATTTACTTGAGGTTTTTGCTTCTTAATTTTAGGTTTTTTCTTGATTTAAATACCATTTAAATATTAATATCCTAATAACTCTTAGTTACCCGAACGCCATAACACACGCACACAAGCCCACAGGTCCGAGACTTTCGTCTGCTTCATCAAAGCACCCATCAACCTTCTCCAACCCAACTGCTGGCACCTGCCATCTCCAACACTATCTACGTCGTCGTCGTCCCCTCCTCCTAGCCAAGTTTGCCTTTTTTCACAAGGATTTTTACTTCTTCAACTAAATTTTTCTCTAGCCAATTGCAATCTCTAAACCCTACTTTCTTTCCTTACTACAATATAATTTCTTTGCATGATTTAGTTAGGATTTTTATTCTTTTGAATGTTTGCATATTTTTCAAATTTGTTTGAATCAAAATTTGCAGTCTAGGTTTTTGTAAGAATTAGCTAAATGAGGAGAAATTCACAAGGGGTCATAGAAAGGACCCATCTTGGAGATAGTGTGCAAATGGACGTTGGAGAATGTGGCAAACATATGCTTATTCAAAGTCCAATTATTGTGAGAAGGTAGTTAAAAGGGGTGTTACAAGGATGAAAGGAAGCCTCTTTAGCTCACAGAAAAAAATGAGCACTATATGACAAAGTGCAAGAAGCACTAAAAGTAGAGATCCATTCATATATGAATAAGTCGACGATGTCAAAGCTTCTCGTGAAACAACATCTTGATAATAGAGATAACATCGGCTCTTATTATGAGAGTGAACACGGTGACAGGAGTCATCCTCATCCTTGCTACCAATGCCAAGTAGAGGTATAAGAGGTCCAAGAGATCACTGCATGGTAAATTTGAAGGATGACATACATGAAGAGAATAGAATACTAGAGAGGCAAGTAGACATGTTTGCATAGATATTAGGAGGTTTTTCTATAAGAATGGCATTCTATTCAAAGTGGGAACCTTACCTAATTACTTCAATATGATATGTTTTATAGGTACTTATAGTTTGAGAGTTGAAAGCCCCATCCTTGAATAACTTGAGAACTAGAGTATCGAAGGAGTTGAATCCCTCAAGATCTGAGGTTAGCCAACTTCCTAATCAAATTGTGAATCTCTCAAGTGGACTTCAGCGAAGGCATGTCAAGGACGGCTTGCACCTTGTCCGGATTAGCTTTTACTCCTTTGGCTAATATCAGGTAGCAGAGAAATTTTTCTTTGCAGTTGTTGAACAGGCACTTAAAGAGCTTAAGCCCCATTCCATATTTATGGCGCAAAGTGAAGGATTTGATGAGGTCAACTAGATGCTTGTTATCCTCCTAAATTTTGATTATATAAACCTCGAGGTTTTGACATTTCTGGCTTTGAAAGATCTTGTCCATCAGTCTCTAATATGTCGCTTTGTCATTCTTGAGATTGAAGTGACGACTTTACAACATAAGGTATCAATGTCGGTAATGGAACTTGTTTTATCCACGTCCTTGGGATGCACTTGGATCTAATGGTAATTTGATAAAGCGCAAAGAAAACTCAGTCTAGAGAATCTAACCACTAAAGCCACCAAAGCAACGCTTTTCAATAGAGGGTAGGAGTTGTTAGGGCAAGCATCATTGGCCTTTTTTGAAGTCAATGCACATTCTTTAACTTCGTTGGCCTTTCTAACGATGATGACATTAGTGACCCAATCAAAGTATTGGATGTAGCAGATGAATCTTGCTTTTAGGAGTTTCACTACCTCCAAAGCAATGGTAGTTCACATCTCTTTAGAAAACTTTCATTTGCTTGATATTTGGTCAGTCACGAAACAAGTTCAGACGTTGGATTACTACACTTAGGTCGACTCCAAACATCTTAAATGGATTCAATGCAAAAGCATCAATGGCAGTGTATTGATCAATAAGGTACTCTTTCGGATGTCCTTCCCGGATAAGCTTCTTTAAGAAGGCTGTAAGGACATGCCACTAATCGGTGTTGTGCCCATGGCCTTCATGGCATTGCTTGGCAAAAGTTAGACTTGTCCTGAGTGTCAGAATCCTTTCATAAAGAAAAGGGTCATTTATAGCATTTTTTCTAGTGGAAAAATAATGGTAGCAAGGAATTAGTTTAAATGAGAATGATTGATGTGCATATATTCCTCATGAGGACGCAACAAAACTTTTATTGGACTCGATAACACCAAGGACGACATACTCCGTAGTGATAAGAGAAGTCAATTATAGTTTGCCTCGTAGTGATAAGAGAAGTCAATTATAGCTTGCCTCGAGTAGTGATGAGGATGGTGCAACACGCCTTCTTGCTCGGTAAACTTCCCTAAAGGATTTTCAGGAGACATAAGGGTGTCTCGATCTCCCAAACAAACTCTTTAGCACATGCACTTGACAACCTTCTGTAGTAAGTTCTCAAGGGTTATCAACAGATTTTTAGCAATTAAGAATTTGAAGTTTCTAGGCTTGCAACCCCAAAAAGGCTGCTTTAGCGAGATTGTTGTTGCTGTCAGTAGCCTCATAAGAAGCTACGTTGAAGAGATGGGTGTAGTCCCTGAGGAACTCACCAACTTTCTATTTGATGCACAAGGGAGACCAGGTGGTTTTCAATGGCTTTTTTGAAGTAGTGAATTGAGACAAGACAAGATAGTAGAACTACTCGGAAGAGGTGATGCACCTGATAGGAAAAGAATTGGATCATCTTCTGGCCTCATCTTTAAAGGTGTTCACAAAGAGTTGGTCCATGGAGTCATTAATCTTGTAATTAGATGTTAGGTTCTTGAAGGCGTCCAAGTTGCCCACAGGGTTGGTTGTTTATTACCAAGTTTCTAACTATAGATCTTTGAACTTAAGCGAGACACCTCCTCAACAACGACTGGCACAAAGGGAGAATTATGAAGTTGGAGGCGAGTTGAGAGTGGTAGATTCACCAATCACAATCGATTTGCCTCAGTTTAGGGTATCAACGGGTAGGGCTATGAACACCATAGGTTGCTACAACGGGACTTTGATGATGTTAGTAAGGTCGGACATCTGCTAACAGATATCATCGAGGTAGGTATTCAAATAATGGTGCATAACAAAGATGTTGCTACTCGAATGTTCACTTATGGTGGTATAAGCAAGGACATGGTGATGAGATTATCTCATTAGTGTAGGAAGCGATATTCAAAATTGAAAGATTCCAACAGACGGTGCCAAAAAAGGGGCATTTATAGATCAAACTCATCAAGCCGAGGTGACAACAGGGAGTACACACATCAATGAAACATTAAGAGAGATATGGAAACACACTGCTCACGCTATTTACTCAATAAGGAGATAGAAGAATTCCACACAATGAGATCCGATTGACAGAAGAAAAGATGAACATAGAAGAATTAGATATCAAAGATTTTATAGTGGTTCGATAGAGAAGACTATTGCACATGATGCCACTAATGAAAGAGATATCACAAGTTAAATGAAAACTATAATCCTTTTCTACACTTTAGTAGGAGAAAGAAGAGCCTCTTATCTTTTGAGCTACAAAGAGAAGAAGTGTTTTCTCTACAAAAATGGGAAACTGGATTACTTTTTCCTCCCTTCCTAGCCAATTCTAAATCTTGCTCCCTTTTCCTTTGCTCCTATGTGAGAGTACCCTCGATGTGTAGTATTATGTTTGTTTGTTTATTAATTCATGGAGTCAGGGTAAGCCCTTCAGATAATGATAACGAGGCATGGTGTTAGGAAATAAGGATCGTTGTGCAGAGCAAATTGATAGAGCCTAGTAGTAATTTCGGCAAACAATGATGTGGATAAGGTAAAGATTGTGGGGGATAGAAGTTTACGTGGCACCAAAAGAAGTAATAGTTCAACAACCGACTTCGACATTTGACAAGGCATGGTGTTAGGAAATAAGGATCGTTGTGCAGAGCAAATTGATATAGCCTAGTAGTAATTTCGGCAAACAATGATGTGGATAAGGTAAAGATTGTGGGGGATAGAAGTTTACGTGGCACCAAAAGAAGTAATAGTTCATGTCATATTCTAACATAATGTGTCATCATGAACTTACGACTAGCGTGGGCCAAGACGGTGCGGCATGCTATATATCCTTTGGTAATGTTAGAAGGATGATAAAGGCTATGATAGAGTTGATTCATGAAGACAATTTAGATCTAAGGATAGAAGTTCCCCGAGGTGTCCCAAGGCTGGCAAGGACAAAGGGCATAGTCAAGGCCTCCCCTCCTAAGGATGTCCTTTAAGGCAAATGGTAGAAAAGATGTGAGTCGATGTTGACTAGATGAACATGTGCCACACATAGAGCTGTGATTCCACAAGTCATGGGACTTTCGGGGTTACACTGCCTATTGCTAACCACTGCCACTCATCTTTGCCGCTCGCCACTCGCAATTAATGCCTACTCACTCATCAACGCCACCATTGTCGCTACTTTCTCACAATTGCTCATTGTTGGCCTATCAACAACCGACTTCCACATTTGTCTACTATCAACGCCCACCCCCCTCACACACAGACACCCTGTCACTATTCATCATTGTTCATTATATTTCAATGAATATAAAATGTATTATAAAAATACAAAAATTATTTTAATTTATTGTATTTGCATCAAACCAAACAACTCATGTATTTGTAAAACACATGCATTCTAGCTACTCTATATTTTTATGCATGCATTTTAAAAAAATCCAACTAAACAACCCGAATTGATTCTAGGATAGCCAATATTTGGCTTGAGTTAACTCAAAAAAGGAAAATCACGTCAAGTTGGATCAAGGGAAAAAAAGAACTTCAAGTTTAGAGCTTAGTCCATGCCAGCTTGCTATAGAAATTTTTTTAGCTACATTCAGAAACTCAGCCGCTCTTTTAATCTTCAAGTCTCAAACAAGCGGAGTTGGTCAAAGCAATAAGAGATAACCTAGTTGTCCAAAAATCAGGAACTCAAAAACATTAGAACATGAACGCTTACCTGGTGTCAGAACATTAGCAGGAGAATTCACAAGCTCTCTTGCAAAGATGATTCCTGAGCTAACAGCATTTGAATACTTGAGCTTATTATCAAGTTCTGGTCCAAAACCCAATCCAATAATATCCACTGATTTCAAGTAAGGTTTTTTTGACTCTGACTTGTATCTGTTGTCTTCATGCAGTCCCAGCACAATTCCTGCACAGCAGAAAGGAGGAAGAACAAGTTAAAAGCATCGCAATATCAATCCATAGCCCTCATATATATCTGCATGCAAAGTCTAGCCTAGCCGCATCCTAATCCCAAGATGCGAAGATCGGACAGAAATATCACCTATTGAAATTGCTGAAGCAGCAGTTAACTTAAATTCTTCTGAAACTCCATTTGTAGATGCAAGAACTATAGCAGCACTACTTGCTTGGGCAGCCTTTGCAACTGCTGCAATGGCCTCGCCAATGTCTCGATGGGTAGCTGCCACAGAAGTAGCACTTTGGCTCAGACCAAAAAGACCAAGCCTTCTAAAACCAAATCCAGGAAACCTGAGAACCATAGACTGCCCATTTTTTCCTTTGAAATCCTCCTCAATAGAAGCATCACTCAGAAGACCATTTAGTTGCCCATCCAGCCTTTTCAAAATTGAATTCAAGAACTTCAAGTCTTCATCCTTCGACATATCACTCTCAGATACAGCAATTGCAAGCAAGTCACCTTTCCATTCTGCAAAATCAATCTCCTTTGCAGAGAATGAGACCTGCATTGGTTGATGGATAAGCAAGATAGATATTCGGTCTTTAACAAAGAAAATATCATAATCCCCATCATAAAACAACACGCAATGTTGGCAAAAGATTCAAACGACAACCAACGGTTAATTGTTGTTCATATGGACATCATAATATATAACACATAGTTATCACGAAGGTTAAGTACTTTCCGACAAAACAAAATTGTAAAGAACAAGGAAATGTGTTAATGTCAGATATCTTAGAGTCTATTACTAATGCAAATCTACAATAAAATGTACACGATTATGAAAAACACAAACTTGAAGATCACAAAACTCTTAATTTGAATAATTATTCATTACTTTAGATGACAAATAAAGAAACAGAGAAATCGAGAACAATTGATAATTTAAAAAAATTCAAACAAAAATTATGCATAGAAATTTGGAAACATGAACACCATACAAATGATAAAAAATAAGTTATTTTAGAAATCAAGATAAATAAATTTGTCTAAAATCAATCGAACATACAAACCTAATCAATATTTAGAGAACAAAAATAGAATAGAAAACATGAGACAATCAAATTAAGCCACTCATGTGAAGATAACCATACCGGAAAAATCTTCATACTCAAGAGGACAAATATTGTACGTTCAATTAATTTCTTTTTTTTAAATAGTTTATTGATGTTTTGAATGCCTCAGAATCCGCCTATGATCAAAAAGGCCGCTAAATAAAAATTAGAAAAAAAGTCAGCAGCGGAAATCTCACATAATTTGCTAAAAACCTGCTGGAATAGTTTATCCATAGGAGTAGAGTACCCAACAACATCTCTAAGAGTCGATCCACTTGAAAAAAAAAAACATAGGAAAGCCACCAACAGATCCCACCTAAATCAATATGCCGCAAGAACAGTATACCCCCAAGGACCAAATCTAGCAGAATAAAACCGGTTGAGTACCGTAACTGTTAAAGTTGTCGAAGAATAAATACAAAAAGTTCCAAAATCGGCTTACAGCATAGTGAATCCAAAGAAGCAAAATATCTGATGATCAGCAAAGCACCAATAATCCCTCATAATCAGGTAACACATATACATGTTTTATTGAAATGAAAATCTGAAAACTAAAAGAAACATGCAAATTAAAATTGTATTTCCATTCTTTCTTCCCAACACACACATATTGAATCATCAATGACTAGAAATTTAAGATGCTTTTTGCTGATGATATTCTTCTTGTTGATAAGACTAAAGAGGGAGTTGAAGGTAAACTTGAATTATGGAGGTCAACCTTAGAGTCTAAAGGTTTTCGCTTGAGTAGATCTAAAACGGAATATATGGAGTGTAATTTTAGTAGTAATAGACTTGGTGAGGGGATTGTGACTTTGGACGATCAAGTCATTAATAAGAGTACACGTTTTAGATATCTTGGATCTATTGTTCAGAGTGATGGTGAAATAGATGGGTATATTATCAGCAGAATTCAAGTTGGATGGTTGAAGTGGAGGAATGCATCGGGCTTGTTATGTGATAGAAATGTACCCCTCAAGCTTAAAGGAAAATTCTATAAGATGGTAGTGAGGCCTGCAATGCTTTATGGTGCCGAATGTTGGCCATTAAAAGAGAAGCATAATACTAAGTTAAGTGTGGCAGAGATGAGGATGCTCAGGTGGATGAGTGGCTTTACCCTTAGAGATAGGATACGAAATGAGCATATACGTGAAAAGGTTGGAGTAGCTCTAGTAGAAGATAAGATTAGAGAGAGTCGCCTTAGATGGTTTGGTCACATAAAACGGTGGCCTTCCGATGACCCGGTTAGGAGAGTAGAGGTATTAGATTTGACTTATGTTAAGAAAGGTAGGGTCGACCTAAAAAGACTTGGTTAGAAAATATTAGGAATGACCTTTCTTTATTAGATTTAAACGAGAATTTGACTTTTAATAGGATACAATGGAGAAAAATGATTCATGTAACCGACCCCACGTAGTGGGATAAAGGCTTGTTGTTGCTGTAATGACTAGAAATTTAAGATTTGTATCACGTAAGCCCAATTTGAAAAAAATTCAACTCCAACAAATTTCATCTAACATTCGTCAAATAATTTTGAGCAGGAATAAGAGAGTAGTTTGTGAGGTGGAAGGAAAAAAAAGAGAAAGTAGTTAGAGGTAGAAGAAGAAAGACACAAAGCCAGCCAAGAAAAGAAAGAGGAATGCAAGAAAATCACTTGAGTCTTTTCTTTGTAGCCATGGTAAATTGTCTCAATGCGGAGAAAGCATTGTGGGTCAATGCAAGCTTGGTAATGTTGCAGACAATCATGGTAATGCCAAAGGAAACTTCCATGGCGCCAGAAAATACCCTTTTATTATGATTGTCAAGGAAGGAAATATAAAACTTAGCAAGTTCCATGAAAAATATTTTGCATATAGGGAGATGCAAAACAAGAATAATTTATATCAAAAGAAACTACATTTAACTCTCTTTTAGACAACCTAACACCTTTTAACCAAGAAGATGGGCTTATGGACAGATAGATGACGATAAGCGTTAGTCTATTATTTATTAAGTGTTGTATTCAACATATTATACAAGAAGACCCTACTGCACTAATCAAAGTGCCACCAAATATGTATGAAAGCCATTGACAAAGACAACTAGTTCCACTTCTAGAAAACTAGATGCAATGATTTTGGTTGCGACATTTTGGATGAATAAAATCAAAAGATCATTAAAAGGAGAAATGTTATATTCAATGAAATTGTTATATGCAAAGATAGTTTTAACAATGCCAAAAAACAAACCTCCATGTGTGAACAAGTTATCCGTAAGGAGAATTCTAAAAATAATAAAGTGACTACTCATAATATTAAAGATGTGATTAGAGTCAAGTGCCCTTGAGATAGAGTTGAGAATATCCCAAAATATATTTAATTCCAATCACAAATATTCTTAGTCCTTGTGATACTTCTTGTTAATTGATGAAATAAACTTGAGTGTCTTAAAGAAGTAAAGAAGGTTAACAACTCTCATTCATCGCATGGACTCCTAATATAAGAAAAAGAAAAAAAGATCAAAATGGTCTCTTGAATTTTTATGAAAAACCAAATAGTCTACATCTATATTAAAAGATCATTTTGGTCCATCAACTCTTTAAAGAGTAACCAAAATAATCCCACCATGGGACTATTTTGATTCATTTTAAAGACTTGAGGGATCAAAATGGTCTTTTAATATAGTTAGGGACCATTTTGATCCTATATAAAAAATACCATTTTGATCTTTTTCTGATAAGAAAAATGATAATTGAATATTAAATAAGCTATCAAAGGATAAGTGGGCATTGCAAAACAAATAAATTTAAAAAACAAGGGAGATCACAGTGACAATTAAATGTGCAAAACACATTTGATAACAAAGATTTCAGTAAAATGAATATAATATATCAATTTCAATATGCTTTTTTTTAATTATTAAATAGGCTATTATTAGACTGATGTCAAGTATAGTAGTAGTAAAAAAACTCGCACCTTGAGTAGTTAAATGTCAAATCAATTTTCTTCGTGATAATTTGAAGGGCATCTACATTTTGCACCTAAATGTTTTGAAGTCTCTACAAGAAAATCCCTTGTTTATAAATTGAATAAAAGCAGTGTATGGATTAAAAGAGGCTCCTTGTTTCCAAAATTTTGATAGGTTCATGTATCGAATTGACTTTACCAATTGCAACACAAATTATTATTATCACATCAAAGGAGTTGGCAAAAACTATATCATATTGCTTTTATATCTGTTTGAATAGAAAGAATTGTAAAGGGCTATATTTTTACTGTAATATTGTATTGTTTGCTTAATAGAAGCATATCCGTGTCTATAAATAGTCAAGTAGATAAGAGAAGAGAATAAATTTTACAAAAATAAAATCAGGAATATATTTAATAATGAGAAATATAATAATAAAAGTAGTGTAGATTCTTACTATTTGGCGGATGTGAAAAATTAGATATCATAATAATGTGAATGGCCTTGATTAAAGGAGCAGATATTAATGAGATAATTACTCATGATAGATTGGTGGTACATTGAAACCATTCGTCTTAATTATATTGAGAAGGTCTAAAGCAAATTTAATATGTTAAAAGGCAAAATCTACAAGTACTTCTAGGCTAGCCATTTTAAACTCTTAACGAAAAAAATCATCTAAAACAAAAGAGATAAGGCATACGGCCAAAGTTTCTCGTATTTCAATAATTGGTTCACTAACAAATGCTATGATGTGAAAAACATCTACTATATTTCATGTAGTGGGAGTAAAATATGTATATGTCAACTCTAGGAAAGGCATGCTTGGAGGCAGTGAATAAATAACCACAACGACAACAAGCCTTTATCCCATTACATGGGGTCAACTACATGAATCCTCTTTCTGCATTGTGCTCTAATAGGAATCAAATTCTCATTAATTAAAATCGAATAAAAAAAATCATTTCTAATACTTTCTAACCAAGACTTGTTAGGCCTACCTATACCTTTCTTTAACATAGACCGTATCTAATACATCTACTCTCCTAACAAGATCAATAGAAGGCTGATATTTTATATAACAAAACCATCTAAGGTGACTCTCTCTAATTTTATCTATCACAAGAGCTACTCCAACATTTTTACATATATACTCATTTCACATTCTATCTCTAAGTGTAAAGCCACTCATCCACCTAAGTATCCTCACCTCTACACTACTTAATTTTATGTTTCTCTTTTAAAGGCCAGCATTTTATGCCATAAAACATTGCAAATCTCACCACCACCTTATAAAATTTTCCCTTAAATTAGAGGGTACTTTTCCATCACAAAACAGGCCCGCTTCATTCCTCCACTTCAACCATCCAACTTGAATTCTACTAATAATATCCTCATCTATTTCACCTTCGTTTTGAACAATAAATGTGATATATCTAAGACGTGCACTCTTTTAATGACTTAATCACCCAATGTCACAATTCCACCAATAGATCTACTACTACTACTAAAATTACATTCAATGTATTCAATTTTAGATATAATCAAACGAATACCTTCATACTCTAATGTTGACCTCCATAATTCAAGTTTTTCATCAACTCCCTCTCTAATCATATCAACAAGATGAATATCATCAGCAAAAAGCATACACCAAGGTACATTCTCTTGCAAATGTCTAGTAAGAATATCCATAACTAACGTAGATGGTCATTGATGCAATACAACTGAAATAGGAAAATACTTGGTTACCACCTTGTATTTTGAACACAAGTAACAACACATGTATGCATATTGTCAATGACATAAATATAAACATTATTAAGTCCTTTCTTTTCTAGAACTCTCCAGAGCACTACTCTTGGAACATTATCATATGTTTTGTCTAATCAATAAATATCGCATATAGATCCTCCTTATTATCTCTATACATCTCCATCAAACTCTCCACAAATGTATAGCTTCCATAGTATATCTACCCGACATGAATCTAAACTAAATTTGAAAAACATTAGTATCGCGTCATAAGATATGCTCAATTACTTTCTCCCATAATTTTAATGTATGACATATTAACTTAATTCATCTATAATTTGCACACTATTGTGCAGTAAACAAATAACTAAGCTAAGAAAAAGACATTTTAATGTCTACTTATTTTTTAACAAGGGTGACAAAATTATAGGGTTTTGCTGATGTTAATCTGAAAATTAGAACAAGCACAACAATATAAATCTATATCTTGGGTAATACTAGAATCAACTGAATATCACATTTATCAAAAATAGTGTCATTGTCAACCATCGAAGTAAAATATGCTATGGTTACTAGGGCTGGCAAAGAAATGATTTTTTTTTAAAACTACTCGAACAAGTTAAGACAACGTTTTTTTTATAGCTAGATTGTCAAATATCATGCTAAATATGCAATATTTAATTCCAAGACTAAAAAATATCGGTTATCTAAGGGTTAATTGGAAGGAATTCTACTATTGACACAAATAAAAGGAATTATGAACTTGACTAGCATGCTTACAAAAATATTCAGAATCTAAGGATTAGCAAGGTCTAGTCAACCTCCATGGATAATTGAGATAAAGTGGCACAAAGTTAGTTTTTACAAGCAAGTGCAACAAAAATTAATCTTGAAGTAAAAAACTATTAAATGGTGGAGCATAATTTCTCTCTGCAAGATAAGCATAAAATTCAAAATAGATGATTTTATAAATAAACACCAATGTATCTTTCTTAACATAATTTATAACTAAAAAAATGATGAGTATAACATGGGCAATTAACATGAATTGGCATAAAGCACTCATTTGGACCACCTTATTTAAATCCTGGTGCAAACATGAAAGTGATGATAAATTTTTTTTCTTATTCCAACTTTGTTTGATAAACAGGATTTAAAATTTTATCCACCAGAGCATCATAACTCAGAATGCTCCCATCATACTCCAAAAGATATTGTGAATCATGATCATCAATATCTTCACAAATAGGAGGGGGTGAGGAACTTCAAAAATACAATGGTCAATATTCATGATTATGTTGAAAATATATTTATATGGCTAATAGGGGTAGGCACAACAGGTTTAGAATCCAAGGTAAATCTATTGGTTATTGATTATGAGTGCAAAGCTAAGCTGACGAAGACAAAGTACCAACAATTATGGAAGGAAAGATATGAGCATTTGAATATGTCTACTATGCTTGAATGCTTTATTTCCTCATATTCGGATGAGACTTGAAGCTATTAGAATATTTTAACCAAAGAACTCGTAGAAAGAGAAATAAAGGGGGATGCCTTCAAATTCTACTTTCTACCAAAATGTACACGACGATGAGCCAATTTGCACCTCCTTTTCAAGTGGAGAAGTAATGTCGATTTCCACTAGAATTCTGGCCATTAATGGCCTAAAAAGATAAACAGTAACAATATCGGCTTATAAAGATTTACCCAATATAGAACCTAAAGAGCATAAAGTGAATAGCCAATAATGCAAATAGAACTTGGAAAAAGACAACCATAATGGGGTGATAGGTGGTTACTCAAAAGCGTCAAAATAGGCAGGCCAGTTTAGCATAAGCAGTGAATAGCCACTAATGTAGTAGGTAAACTGAGAGAAGAGTATATTGTAATTTGCTTCTAATGAAAGTCTTATAATGATATGATGATAACCAATAAGCCTAATTGAATATTTACCAGCCAAGTATAAACTTGACATAAATTTATGAATATCACCTAGGTTCATCCAAGGAGAATTCATCAACAATAGAAAAAAGGTGGTCTAGCAAACTCAAACATCTCATCATTAAAGGCATAAATTTGTCTTGAAAAGTAGAATCTTGCTCATAGGTGGATCTGAGTTTTTATGAAAAAAATAATAATAAATGGGTGCAAGAAGATGAAGGCGATCACAACCCCGTCAACCCAACCACCGCATTCATGAAGCAATGAGAATTGTGAGCAACAAGAGAAGGAACCTACAAGATGATAGGATCCACAAAAATAGGCAACGATGATAATCTCCAAATTAGGGGAGCCACATAAACCCATTGAACCATCAAAGAGAGATGATTAAGAAGAAATTGGGAAGGAGGAGATGGAAAGCCGACTAGTGCTACGTCACTGCTACCCAATAGAGGCAAGAACATGAGCGGCATAAATAAAAAATGATAACATGTGAAAGTCATCTATTTGGGAAAGAACCAATTAGCGAGCGAGAAAGCATGCAGCATACTAGCACCAATTTATCATAATTATCTTATTGGATAATTATAGGTTCACAATTTTATTGTTAATTCTATCATAATAGTTTAGTTTCAAATTTCACATTGAATCAGGTTTTTGTCTTGAATTTCCAGCTCTTTAAGACTTTAACAGTTTAACTCTTATATATGGAAGACTAAAAAAGGGGAGTCTAAATTCAACAGTGGGTGGGCTGCAATAAAGTGGTCAGAAGTTTGTGTAAGCCTAAGACAAGGTTTGTTGGGAGAAAAAAGAAGTAGAGCGAGGATGAATAAGAGAGAGAGTTTCCCAGAGGAAGAAAAAATAGGGAAGCCAAACATGTTGAGAAGAAAGAGAGAGGAAGAAAAAAAAAGGAGGGAATGGAAGAGGAAATGGTTCAAATATTTTATTTTTAGCAATGGTGAACCATACAGTGTAAGCTTGGTGGTATCGATGAAAGCATGGTAGAGATGCAAACAAAATGTTGGGCCAGACGAACATAAAACACCCTATTACTCAATAGGAAACACTATTCAAGGTCTTCGGCATTTTCTTCAAGTATCTTCCTATGCTCTTTAATCCCTTATTATTCTCCCATAAAGGATAGCATGAAAATTTTTTTATGCTACCCTTTTTTTTACTATGGTGATTATCTTCTTTGTGTGATTGTGGAACATTGCAGCTTAATATCATAGAAACAAGAAAATTTTGCCTTTTTATGAGTTTTTTTTTCGTTTCTCCCTCACTCTAGCTCACACAATTATTTTACAATAACTGCATAAAATCAAACCACACATTCATATTCAGAAGGGGTGCAAGTTTGATCAATGTCACATGACATGCAAACTTAAACCCCAGTTTTTAAGTCAATAGCAGGCAATCTTAATGAGCAGTGCAACTCCTATAACTGGCCTCTCTAGATATCTGTTAATCATGATGGTAGGCAATCAAATGCTCTCCCTTACACGATCACAAAAAAAGTGATTCAGAATAAGCATGAAAAGTAGAATCCTTGCTACATCTAAGAACATAGAAATCATAAACATTGAAGGATGCATAAATCCACAGAATAGAACCATATCGGCAAAAAAAAAGAAGAAGAAAAAAAACCCCAAAAAGGAGCATGTAGAAAGAAAGACGGCGAACAGAAAAATAGAAACAAATTGCTCCACCAGAATCATTCAAGCACATAAAAAACAAATAATAAAGACAAGTTAACAAATTCTATAGGAAAAATTAACGCTATAGCGCCGCCAGCAAACCTTCAGCCCAGAGAAACGTCCCACAAATAAGCAATCATTCCCAAACAAACCCCAAACAACTATGCTGTAGTAAAAACCGTCGCAAACCGAACCCTAAATCGCGAAAAGAAGTATCCGAATCATTCATCAAGCAGCTCAGATTCACCAACTCAGGAACACGCTCTATACCTAATAGATTAAGGAAACTAAAATGAAGTTTGACCTGAGGGACTTCGATTGCAGCGGGCTTCGTTAGACCCAGCGTGGCGCGGCCAGCTGCTCTGCTCGCCATTCTTCCGATGATCCTTAGCGCTACAAGCGACTGCTAGCGAAAAATACAGTGCAGGAGCACGAATAGGAGAGTGGAGATTGCCAGCATTATTTATTTTATTTTGTAATATTAATCCTGGCGCAATATATCTACAGAATAAAACAAATATGTACAAATCAATACAGGTAGATTAGGAAAAAGAGTTATCCAAAGAAATTAAAACCTACTATTAATATTATTTTAATGGTGAAGTATGTAATTCAAAATATTTTTTCATTTAATTAATGAAAATTCATGAGATCAAAACTTGTTATTATTATTATATTTAAATTTAACTAATGAGAATCATTTCATAAGTATTTTATGCTTGAGATAATTAAAAAATATGTAACCTGGTGATGGAAGGAAATAAAAAGACGTGCTTGGCTGTTGAGCCTATTAGCTCTGCAATTGAATATTTTTATGATTAAATTCATTCAAGATCCAAGAAAAAACCTCATAAAATCGGCATCCTAAAGGCCATCTTGCCCTATCTAGCAATTTAAGGACAAACAATCAGGGGCGGAGCAAGGATTTTGTTCATGTGTGGGCACAAAGCTTTGAAGTAAAAAAATAATAATAATAATAACTCAATCTTTTTCATCCGGGCATGGAACTGACATCGGCGGTTTTAAAAATTTTTAAGTCATTAGATTCATTATAAAAATATTAAATATATATTAAAGCAATAAACTTACAATTGAGAATACTAATCTTGATATTCTTCTTATATGGCATCTATAATTTATCTCATCGAGTCTTCATTTTTTGATATCATTGTACAATCAATTTTATCAAACCCTAAGCAAGAAGAGAACAGAAACAACCAAAGAAGAGAAAGAAAAGACTCCTCCTCGACCACCGCCAGACTTTCACCCAGCAGCCTATCGATATCACTGTTATGCATGAAAGACATCTACCATCGGAGTTTTGCCCGGCTGCTGACTAACGTTGGACTTCTACCCGATGTTGGATCTCCGCTCGTCGCCGAATTTTTACCTGACGCCGGACTTCTGCATCACTACTAAAAATTTGGATTTTTCGCAGCAGATGTTAGGAGCGGTTTTAGAACCGCTGCCAAAACCATCTTTTAGCATCAGTTTTATCCGCTGCTACTTAAACCGGTTATAACCGGTGCAATTAACACCGGTTTTAACCGAAACAAGTAGCTGCAAATTGCACCGGTTTTAACCGGTGCAAATAGCCCAAAAATAATAAGGGCCAAAAAACCCTAATTCCCAATTTTAAGACCGCGGTTTCCGTCTTCTTTTCTTCGTGCCGCTTCGCTTTCCGTCTTCTTTACTTCGTAGCACCACGATAGCTCAAAATTTGTGTTGCGATAACCTTATTTTTTGGTAGTGCATGTTGCCGGACTTTTGCTGAACTTATATTAAACGCTAGACTTCTATCCATCGACAAACTACCTAACATTGGACTTGCACCCATCATCAAATTCCTATCTAACACCAAACTTCCGTCCGTCACCGAATTTCTACCCAATGTTGGACTTCCATCTGTCACCAGATTTATGTCGAACATAGGACTTCCGCCTGTCACCAGAATTCCGTCAGACTTCTACCCCTTGATAGATTTATGTCTGTCACCGGACATTCGTCGGACTTTTATCTGATGTTGGACTTATGTTTGTCACATGACTTCTACCTGACGGCGTCCTTCTGACATCCACCATAATACAACAATCTTTATGGCTTACGTCGCCCACTGACTACAGTCTTTTCAACCTCCATGGCCAATCGAATATGTCCCTTACGACCAAGCGAATATTTGCTTTTGAACACACATGCATTCTCTCTATTCTTATGTTGGTCATTGCTTTATTAAGAAATTTTGAGGTATTTGTTAATTCTAAATTTTTGTTACATCAAATATTATAAAAATTCTTTAATATTTAGACAACACAAATGATAAAAACTTTATCATGCCTTAAATATTGACAAATATATGAAATTCTTTTCTAATGAGGAACTATATTTTTACTAATATCAATTATGACTAAACTTCCGATTTGTTTTATACCATGAGATTACTGAAACTTTTAGATTTTCATTTTTGCTTTGATAATGTTGAAGTCATTTGCTAACATAATTTCTTTCATTATCTTCTTATAATAAATTTTTTTCAGAGTAGAAAATTTCTTAGATATATGCATTATGTCAAGGAATTTAGAGAAGAATGAATTATGTGAGAAAAATTAGCCTTGAGAAAAAAAGAAGAAGTTAAGCACTTCATTGTTAAGTCTTTAAAGAGGTGGCCAATTATTTTTTAGTTTTATAGACAAAATGCATAGATTCAAAAAATTCAAAAAAAAAAAAATTAAAAGTTAAATTCTATTATATTAATATTCAACATTGTTGGGTCCTGGAATATTCGCGGCGGTAGAGAAATATATAGTTTAACGTCTTAGCGTTGTACGAAGATCCAGCACACAATCAGATAAGTGAGAGGATGTAGCATTCATAAGTGACACCAGAGTTTTTACGTGGAACCCCCCTGAAAAAGGGGGAAAAACCACGGGGCCTGGCCCAGTTTGAATGAATCCACTAGTATTTGTAGTCGATTACAAATGAGGCCCTTCCTTAGGAGAAGGCCTTGGATTGATGTAGCAAATGTACATCATATAGATTGCATTACATGGTAAGAGTTACATATACAGGTTTGTTTGGCCTGAAGGACCGTAGTCGGCAGGAGACCGTAGTCGGCCGGAGACCGTAGTCGGCAGGAGACCGTAGTTGGCAGGTGTAATATCAAAAATCTGATCCAGTATCGTCCAGGACGATCAGGGATCGTCCTGGGACGATCAGTGAAGATGAGCCCCAGATTTTGCCCAGATTTGCTCCAGGTGATTTTCTGTAGGCATCGTCCAGGCCGATTGGAGACATCGGCCAGGCCGATAGTTACTGTAGAAAATATCGGCCAGACAACAGCCCTGGGAGGATTCCAGGACGATCCTTTTGGTCGGATCGTCCCGGGACGATGTCGCGATCAGCCGGGCCGATCTGAGTATTACTTAAGGGAAATCAGTCGTTTTGAAGAGAGAGAAAAATCAAAAAATAAAAATATCTGATTTACTGTTCTGAGGAGAGAGAAAAAGAGATTTTGGAAAAGTTGATTTCGGGAAGACGCGGAGCCGTTTTCGTTCGAAGAGACTGTTGAGAAAATTGTTGTGCTCGAGGTAAGGCACATTCCGCCTTTCTCAATTTTCAGTTCCGTCGCATTTGGCGGTAATTTCTGTCCGGATTTCGTTTCCGTTACGGTTTTTCGTCCGTATCTTTTGATTGGTTCAGTTTTTACCGCGTAACTTTCCGTATATTGTTGACGTGCCGAGTGTGCACATTTTGGTTATTTTCCGAAGATTTTTGTCCGGGTATTTTTGAATCGGCGATGTTTTTCGTAGACTATAATTTTCTGTGAAATTGTAAATTCTCTGTGCAGTAGAATAAATGTTCTGAAATATGATTATCTATGTTCTGTGCGAATTCGGTAAATTTTCTTTGCAGGAAATTTTGTGTAAATTCTGTCTACTGCCGTTGTGCTGCCCGATTTTTGTCTGATTTCTGATTTACCCGGATTTCTTCTGAATTGAAATGCTATGTGTATAAGCTATAAAAAGGGAGCTATAAGGGGCCTGGATCCTATGAGATTCAGTTAGTATCTGGGGAAATTTAGATGAGCTCAAGTTGAAGAAATATCTGTTATATTCCGGATCCGTGAATTCTATTATTCTGGTGCCGTGAGCACATTTAGCTTAGCTATTAATTATTCAGCAAATTTCTGGTGCCGTGAGCACAAGGGAGACATAAGGGTCAGAATCTGTAGTGATTCTGTTCAGTTTAGTTTAGCTATTAATTAAATATCTGATATCCGCTATTATCTGATTCTGATTTCTGTATGATTCTGACTCTGTTGATTTATTCTGTTCTGATTGGTATTGTGATGTGATTTGATCTGTACGACTCTGATTCTGATTTGATATCTGTCCGTATAAGTTCTGATTTTCGATTCTGTTCTGATTCGAGATCCGATTCTGTTCCAATTTCCGATCTGATTTCTGTCTGATGAGTTTGGTTTTGGTTTCTGAGAATTTAGATTGGTGGTTTGTTGCTTTGCTGAGCTGTTGAGCTCACCATTGCTTTCTGGTGGTTTTCAGGTTCTGGGAAAGGGAATGAAGTCCAGGACTAGAGTTCAGAGTTCTGATCTGTATAGGTATACTTTTGATTTTTGTACAGTCATGGCTTTTCTGTTCTGTCTTTCTTTCCGTTCAAAAGCCATGTACTGTATTTGTAGATGATTATTTTGAGGAAATGAAAAGATAGATATTTTGTTCCGCTGTGTTCGATGATTTATAGTAGCTCTGTTGTTCTGTGTTTGTGTGTCTGTTGAGTTAAGTATTTGGAAGATCAGTTCAGTAACCAAACTCCAAAGCCAGATCCTGGATAAGAAGAAGGTTTCGTCGCGATCCGGCTCGGGCGGGATCCATCCCCGTCGGGTCGGGTCGTAACAAGCTTTTAGTGGTATCAGAGCACTGGTTTTGGAAACTGGTTGGATTATAAAACAGAGCTCTAGGAAGTGATCAGTGAGTCTGTCTGGGGGTAGTTTTGGGTCGTTTGACTTTTTATTGTGTTGTTTTTGTGTTATTTTTGTGATAGTTTTCCGGATTTTCTGGATTTTTCTGTATGGATCAGCCAGACCCAGACATGACAGACGGGCAGAGTGCCGATCAGGCAGCACCAGTGGGGAGTACAGCCCCGGTGGTCGGTGCTGATACACTGTCTCAGTTTGCTTCACTTGTTGCTCAGATGATGAGCGAGACTCAGAGCAGAGCTTCTACTGTTAGATCTGAGGACATTGATCGACATCTGCAGTTATTTTTGAGGTTGAAGCCTCCGAGATTAGAGGGCGCTGTTGAGCCCAGAGCAGCCGAGGCGTGGCTGAGGAGGTTGGAAAAGACTTTTGATGGAATGCAGTGTCCTATAGATAGGAAGGTTCCGTTAGCTGTTTTTCTGTTAGACGGAGAGGTTGAGCACTGGTGGGATGGCCAGCAGGCAGCCAGATTTCAGGGCAGACTGAACTCTTTGATCACTTGGGAAGAGTTCACTGAGGTATTCAGAGACTGGTTTGTTCCTCCTTCTGCACGACAGCAGATGCAGGAGAGTTTTCTGAGACTTGTTCAGGGGCGCAAGACGGTAATGCAGTACGAGGCTGAGTTTACTGCATTGGCCAGGTACGCTCCGCAGCTGGTCAGCACTTCTGCTGAGAGGTGCTACAGATTTCTGAGAGGATTACGAGACACTTTGAGGCAGCCTCTGATACCATTCAGGATCACTGACTTCGCTGAGCTTGTGGAGCGAGCTCGTCTGATTGAGAATGACATGACGGCTACTCAGCAGCGGTGGACTGCGAGTAGGAAGAGATTTGGAGGTGAGACTTCTGGCAGTGGTTCCTCTGGGAATAGGAGATTTGTTCCTGGATCTGGATCTGGAGATTCCATAAGGAGCGGAGGATCGTCTGGTACTGTTACCAGTACGACTAATTCTGGATCTGTCAGTACGGCACCTGTGTGCCAAAGTTGTGGACGGCGACACCATGGCCAGTGCTACAGGATAGCTGGTCTTTGTTTCATATGTGGCCAGCCGGGACATAGGATTGCAGAATGTCCACAGACTGGATTTGATCGGCGTTCTGAGTACCGATCTGAGGGTTTTGTCAGACCTGCCGGTTCAGCAGGAAGACCGAGGACTGTTCCTCCTCGCCATGAGGGATTTTCTGGTAGAGGTGGTAGTACTAGTTCGGGACCACGGAGACCACCTACGACTCCCTCTGAGCAGAGTAGTTCTATTGCTTCAGCTCCTATTCCAGTTCAGCCACGAGTTTACAGTTTGAGTCAGCAAGAGGCTCGCGATGCTCCGGATGTTGTGACAGGTACGATTTACATTTCTGATCAGCCCTGTCGTGTTTTGTTTGACTCTAGAGCTAGTCACTCGTTTCTTTCCGAGCATTGTTTTGACCGAATCCAGATGCCTTTGTTTTCTCTGCCGGTTTCTTTGTCTGTGATTTTACCGGCTGTAAGTAATTTGATTGCCCGCAAGTTTTGTTTGTGTGAGATTGAGATTTCTGGCAAGAAGTGGAAATCGAGTTTGATTCTGTTGCCAATTTCTTCATATGATGTGATTCTGGGAATGGATTGGCTGAGTCAGTATGAGGCTCAGATTGACTGTCTGAAGAAGCAAGTGAGTTTGCTTATGGCTGGAGAGAGAGTTGTATTTCAAGGATTACGAGGTGTTCTCTCCAGTCTGATTTTGCGTTGGAGGTGAGCAGAATGTGGAAGAAAGGATGCCCAGTATTTTTGGCTTCGGTGCGGGATCTGAACCTAGAGGTTGGTTCTGTTTCTGAGATCCCTGTGGTACGGGAGTTTGTGGATGTTTTTCCTGAGAAGTTGGTTGGTTTACCTCCGGATAGAGATGTGGAGTTCTCTATCGATGTTTTTCCAGGTACAGCTCCTATATCAAAAGCTCCGTACATGATGGCACCGAAAGAACTTTCTGAGTTGAAAGTTCAGCTTCAGGAGTTGGTTGACAGAGGTTTTGTCCGTCCTAATGTTTCACCCTGGGGAGCACCTGTTTTGTTTGTGAAGAAGAAGGACGGTACACTCCGTATGTGTATTGATTACAGAGATTTGAACAAGGTCACGATCAAGAACAAGTATCCTTTGCCTCGGATTGACGACTTGTTTGATCAGCTTTCTGGATCTTCGGTATTTTCGAAGATTGACTTGCAATCCGAATATTATCAGGTGAAGGTGAAGGAAGCTGATGTGGTGAAGACAGCTTTCAGTACTCGGTACGGGCACTACGAGTTTTTGGTTATGCCTTTTGGGGTAACCAATGCGCCCGCTATTTTCATGGATTTGATGAGCCGAGTATTCAGGGAGTATTTGGATCAGTTTGTGATCGTCTTCATCGACGATATTCTGGTATATTCTGCATCTGAGGATGATCATGCCAGACATTTGAGGATTGTGTTGGAGACTTTGAGGAGGCATCAGCTGTATGCCAAGTTCTCCAAGTGTGAATTCTGGTTGAAGAGCATTTCTTTTCTAGGGCATGTGGTTAGCGGAGAAGGCATTTCTGTAGATCCCAGAAGATTCGAGCAGTTGCCGATTGGCCAAGGCCGACTACGGTATTTGAGGTACGTAGTTTCTTGGGCATGACCGGATATTATAGGAAATTTGTGAAGGGATTTTCACAGATTTTGACTCCTCTGACGAGACTGACTCAGAAGTCAGTTCCTTTTGTTTGGACACCGGAGTGTGAAGCTAGTTTTCAGCGATTGAAGGATTGTTTGACTTCAGCTCCAGTGTTGGCACTTCCGTCGGGTACGAAAGGTTTTCAGGTGTTCAGTGATGCTTCACTGAAAGGACTGGGATGTGTCATGATGCAGCATGGTCAGGTAATTGCTTATGCTTCGAGACAGTTGAAACCACATGAGAAGAATTACCCGACGCATGATCTGGAGTTAGCTGCAGTAGTTTTTGCTTTGAAGATTTGGCGTCACTACCTGTATGGCGTCAGATGTGAGATCTTTACTGATCATAAGAGCCTGAAGTATATTTTTACTCAGAAGGATCTGAATTTGAGGCAGAGATTGTGGCTCGAGTTGATCAAGGACTATGACCTGACTATTCAGTATCAGCCTGGGAAGGCGAATGTGGTAGCAGACGCTCTGAGCAGGAAATCTTCTGGATTATCAGGTATTCAGCTTACTTTTGATGACTTCCTGATTCGTGATTTGGAGCGATTGCAGTTGGAGGTGATTTCCTCCAGTGATTTGGAGTTGGCTCAGATGAGTATTCAGTCTTCTTTGGAGATAAGGATTCAGGAAGCCCAGAAGTCAGATTCTGATTATTCGAAGTTGATAGCTCAGATTGGATCTGGTAAGACTCCTGAACTTCGAATTTCTGATTCTGGTGTTATTTTCTGTAAGAACAGGTTGTGGGTACCTGTGTTTGGAGCTTTGAGGCAGGAGATTCTGTATGAATCTCATTTTTCTGGCTAGACTGTTCATCCAGGCAGTGGTAAGATGTATGCTGATATGAAGCTTATGTTCTGGTGGCCTGGGAGGAAGAAGGATGTGGCGGAGTTTGTGTCGAGATGCGAAGCCTGTCAGTTAGTGAAGGCAGAGCATCAGCGACCAGGTGGACTGTTGCAGTCGTTGCCTATCCCTGAGTGGAAGTGGGATGAGGTAACAATGGACTTTGTGATGGGTTTTCCTCGATCTAAACAAGGACATGATGCCATTTGGGTAGTTGTAGATCGATTGACGAAGTCAGCCCATTTTCTTCCGATCAGACAGACCGATCCGGTGGATCGTTTGGCACAGATTTATGTGAAAGAAATAGTCAGATTGCACGGTGTGCCTCGAGTGATTGTTTCAGATCGAGATGGACGTTTTACTTCCATACTTTGGAAAGGCATTCAGCAAGGCTTGGGTACGAAACTGCATTTCAGTACAGCCTTTCATCCTCAGACCGACGGACAGTCTGAGAGGACTATTCAGGTACTGGAAGATCTGTTGAGACTTTGTGTTATGGACTTTAGCGGAAGCTGGGAAGATCATATTCCGCTGATTGAGTTTGCCTATAACAACAGTTTTCAGTTCAGTATCGGTATGGCACCGTACGAGGCTCTGTATGGCAGGAAGTGTCGTACTCCTTTGACTCTGACAGAGGTCGGAGATAGACTGGCTTTGGGAGCCACTTTTGCTGATGAAACTGCTCAGAAGATCAGTTTGATAAGAGAAAGATTGAAAGCGGCTCAAGATCGTCAGCAGAAGTATTACAATCAGAAGCACAGATTTGTTGAGTTTCAGGTTGGTGACTTTGTGTATGTAAAAGTCAGCCCGATGAAGGGTGTGAGCATATTTGGTCAGGTGAGTAAACTGAGTCCAAGGTATGTTGGACCGTTTGAGATTTTGGAAAGAATTAGAAAATCTGCTTATCGCCTATTGCTTTCTGATTCTATGCCTGATGTGCATAACGTGTTTCATGTATCCACTCTGAGAAAGTGGGTTTCAGACTCTGGGAAGAAGGTATCTGCTGATGAGGTTGAGATTCAGGAGAATCTGGCGTACAAGGAAGAGCCAGAGTTGATTTTGGCGTACGACGTCCGGAAGTTAAGAAATAAAGAGATTCCGATGGTTAAAGTCCAGTGGAAGCACCGGACTGCACGGGAAGCGACTTGGGAAAAGGAGTCTGACATGAGACGGTCGTACCCGTATTTGTTCTGACTGAGTTTGGATTGGATAATGTTGAGGACGACATTTTTCTGAGTTGGGGAGATTATAATATCAAAAATCTGCTCCAGTATCGTCCAGGACGATCTGGGATCGTCCTGGGACGATCAGGGATCGTCCTGGGACGATCAGTGAAGATGAGCCCCAGATTTTGCCCAGATTTGCTCCAGGTGATTTTCTGTAGGCATCGTCCAGGCCGATTGGAGACATCGGCCAGGCCGATAGTTACTGTAGAAAATATCGGCCAGACAACAGCCCTGGGAGGATTCCAGGACGATCCTTTTGGTCGGATCGTCCCGGGACGATGTCGCGATCGGCCGGGCCGATCTGAGTATTACTTAAGGGAAATCAGTCGTTTTGAAGAGAGAGAAAAATCAAAAAATAAAAATATCTGATTTACTGTTCTGAGGAGAGAGAAAAAGAGATTTTGGAAAAGTTGATTTCGGGAAGACGCGGAGCCGTTTTCGTTCGAAGAGACTGTTGAGGAAATTGCTGTGCTCGAGGTAAGGCACATTCCGCCTTTCTCAATTTTCAGTTCCGTCGCGTTTGGCGGTAATTTCTGTCCGGATTTCGTTTCCGTTACGGTTTTTCGTCCGTATCTTTTGATTGGTTCAGTTTTTACCGCGTAACTTTCCGTATATTGTTGACGTGCCGAGTGTGCACATTTTGGTTATTTTCCGAAGATTTTTGTCCGGGTATTTTTGAATCGGCGATGTTTTTCGTAGACTATAATTTTTTGTGAAATTGTAAATTCTCTGTGCAGTAGAATAAATGTTCTGGAATATGATTATCTATGTTCTGTGCGAATTCGGTAAATTTTCTTTGCAGGAAATTTTGTGTAAATTCTGTCTACTGCCGTTGTGCTGCCCGATTTTTGTCTGATTTCTGATTTACCCGGATTTCTTCTGAATTGAAATGCTATGTGTATAAGCTATAAAAAGGGAGCTATAAGGGGCCTGGATCCTATGAGATTCAGTTAGTGTCTGGGGAAATTTAGATGAGCTCAAGTTGGAGAAATATCTGTTATATTCCGGATCCGTGAATTCTATTATTCTGGTGCCGTGAGCACATTTAGCTTAGCTATTAATTATTCAGCGAATTTCTGGTGCCGTGAGCACAAGGGAGACATAAGGGTCAGAATCCGTAGTGATTCTGTTCAGTTTAGTTTAGCTATTAATTAAATATCTGATATCCGCTATTATCTGATTTTGATTTCTGTATGATTCTGACTCTGTTGATTTATTCTGTTCTGATTGGTATTGTGATGTGATCTGATCTGTATGACTCTGATTCTGATTTGATATCTGTCCGTATAAGTTCTGATTTTTGATTCTGTTCTGATTCGAGATCCGATTATGTTCCAATTTCCGATCTGATTTCTGTCTGATGAGTTTGGTTTTGGTTTCTGAGAATTTAGATTGGTGGTTTGTTGCTTTGCTGAGCTGTTGAGCTCACCATTGCTTTCTGGTGGTTTTCAGGTTCTGGGAAAGGGAAGGAAGTCCAGGACTAGAGTTCAGAGTTCTTATCCGTATAGGTATACTTTTGATTTTTGTACAGTCATGGCTTTTCTGTTCTGTCTTTCTTTCCGTTCAAAAGCCATGTACTGTATTTGTAGATGATTATTTTGAGGAAATGAAAAGATAGATGTTTTGTTCCGCTGTGTTCGATGATTTATAGTAGCTCTGTTGTTCTGTGTTTGTGTGTCTGTTGAGTTAAGTATTTGGAAGATCAGTTCAGTAACCAAACTCCAAAGCCATATCCTGGATAAGAAGAAGGTTTCGTCGCGATCCGGCTCGGGCGGGATCCGTCCCCGTCGGGTCGGGTCGTGACAGAAGGAGACCTTAGTCGGCCGGAGACCGTAGTCGGCCGGAGACTGTAGTCGGACGGAGACAGTAGTCGGCCGGAGACCGTAGTCGGCAGGAGACCTTAGTCGGCCGGAGACCGTAGTCGGCCGGAGACCGTAATCGGCCGGAGACCATAGTCGGCCGGAGACCGTAGTCGGCAGGAGACCGTAGTCAGCAGGAGACCTTAGTCGGCCGGAGACCGTAGTCGGAAGGAGACCGTAGTCGGCCGGAGACTGTAGTCGGCTGGAGACCGTAGTCGGCAGGAGACCGTAGTCGGCAGGAGACCGTAGTCGGCCGGAGACCGTTGTCTGGTGATGGAGGTCGGACGGACCGTATTAAGCGACAGTGGTCAGAAGGACCGTAGGCGGTAGGAGATAAGGAGTCAGGTGTTAGTCCCAGTGTCACTTGGAAGATCGGATGTTGATGGTCTGGCCTTGAGTAGGACGTCGGGTCTTAAGCAGGACGTCAGGTCTTCAGCATGACGTCAGGTCTTCAGTAGGACATCGGGACTTAACGTCGGGACTTAACGTCGGGCCTTGAACAAGACGTCGAATCTTTGGCAGGACGTAGGGATTGAGTGTCGGGCCTTGAATGAGACGTCGGGTCTTTGGCAGGACGTCGGGTCTTCAGTAGGACGTAGGGGCTGAACGTCAGGCCTTAAGGTGGTGGTCCGGCGAGGTTCTGCGGTGGTCCGGCGAGGTTCCTGCGGTGGTCCGGCGAGGTTTCTGCGGTGGTCCGGCGAGGTCCTGCGGTGGTCCGACGGTTGTCCGGCGGCTGCTGAGGAGGAGCTCCTTCCTTCTCCTCTTCCTTCTCTTCTTGCTTGAGTCCCCCTCTTATGAGAAATGAGGGCTCTATTTATAGATTTTCTGGAGTGGCATGGCCCGTAAATAGGCATGAGATCAGAGGCGAATAGGGAGTGGTCCAATGGACGGCCGATATTGAATCCTACGATCATGCACCGTTCATTGGACATTTGAAGGCCTTAGTGATGTCGGAATTTTGTGATCTTGGGCTCGTTGGATTTGTCTCGTCGAGCCCTTCGATTCGAGTATAAGCTCGTCGAGCCCTTCGATTCGGAGATCATAGTCGGCCGGAGACCGTAGTCGGTAGGAGACCGTAGTCGGCAGGAGACCTTAGTCGGCCGGAGACCGTAGTCGGAAGGAGACCGTAGTCGGCCGGAGACCGTAGTCGGCCGGAGACCGTAGTCGGCAGGAGACCGTAGTCAGCAGGAGACCGTAGTCGGTCGGAGATCGTTGTCTGGTGATGGAGGTCGGACGGACCGTATTAGGCGACAGTGGTCAGAAGGACCGTAGGCGATAGGAGATAAGGAGTCAGGTGTTAGTCCCAGTGTCACTTGGAAGATCGGATGTTGATGGTCTGGCCTTGAGTAGGACGTCGGGTCTTAAGCAGGACATCAGGTCTTCAGCAGGACGTCAGGTCTTCAACAGGACGTCGGGTCTTCAGTAGGACGTCGGGACTTAACGTCGGGCCTTGAACAAGACGTCGAATATTTGGCAGGACGTAGGGATTGAGTGTCGGGCCTTGAATGAGACGTCGGGTCTTTGGCAGGACGTCGGGTCTTCAGTAGGACGTAGGGGCTGAACGTCAGGCCTTAAGGTGGTGGTGCGGCGAGGTTCTGTGGTGGTCCGGCGAGGTTCTGCGGTGGTCCGGCGGTGGTCCGACGAGGTTTCTGCGGTGGTCCGGCCAGGTCCTGCGGTGGTCCGGCGGCTGCTGAGGAGGAGCTCCTTCCTTCTCCTCTTCCTTCTCTTCTTGCTTGAGTCCCCCTCTTATGAGAAATGAGGGCTCTATTTATAGATTTTCTGGAGTGGCATGGCCCGTAAATAAGCATGAGATCAGAGGCGAATAGGGAGTGGTCCAATGGACGGCCGATATTGAATCCTACGATCATGCACCGTTCATTGGACATTTGAAGGCCTTAGTGATGTTGGAATTTTGTGATCTTAGGCTCGTTGGATTTGTCTCGTCGAGCCCTTCGATTCGAGTATAAGCTCGTCAAAATCGGAGTCCGTTTGGTAACTCAAATTGCGGTTTGAACCTTCCAACAGCGCTTCAGATCCAGGATTTGGACCCATTTGGGCTCGGATTGGGTCGAACTTGGTATCGTTGGGTTCGTATTTCTAAGACGCTCAATTTGACTGTAAGCTCGCTGAAATCGGAGTTTGAATGGTCTCCGAAGTAACTTTTGAAGTTTCCAATTTGATTTTGCATCGAGATTTGTGCCCGATCAATATAATTTTTGGAGGACGTATCAGTTGCCCCCCTATTTTTGGACGTCAATACTCCAGAAGTCCAAAAATATTTGTCGCAATATTATAAAACCATTAAAACACTTGACAATTTAAAATTGTCGCAATCAGATATCTCTCGAGGAAATACAAATCAGAAATAATTTCCAACTCATGCTTAACGATCTTAGCATACGTGATATTGGTGTTGCTAATGAAGCCATTGAGAAGTATGCATTCTTTAAAAAAATTGAGTATTTCTTATAATCATGAGCTGATTTCATTTTCAAATGAGGCGGAGCAGTGGCTTAGTCTCTCATCTCCCTCTTATCTTCTCTTCAAGATTTACCGAAACTTCCACCTCTTTGAAAAGCCTATCACGCTGCCAACCTGGAAAGGCGCGTCCCAAAATGATTTTTTTTTTTACGGGCTGCTCTAGCCGCTCAAAGGGACGGTTAACAAAACCATCACCTTAAATTTTTTTTTTCTCTGCACCGCCTTATCAAATCGCCTTTTGATTTTTTTTTTCTCTGCACCGCCTTTTCAAACCGGCTTTTAGATTTTTTTTTTTTTTGAGTGGGCCCACATGAATTTAAAAAATCCGAAAAAATCTCATAAAAATTCAAAAAATTCCGAAAAAATGAAAAATTCAAAATTTTTGTGAATTCTAGAAAACTCTAGAAACTTCCCTCTTCACTCACAAAAACTATAAATAGGCCCCTTAGGCCTTTAGAAAAATTGTTCTTCTCCTCTTCTCTTTCTTTTCTTCTCTTCTTTTTCTCCTTTCTTCTTTTCTTCTTCTCCCTCTGTCCTTTCTATTGAGGCCTTCCCTCGATTTTTCGAGGCCCCTCTCTTGGCAAGGAAGTCCGGAGATTTCCCCTCCTTCTCTTCTCCCTCTGTCCTTTCTATTGAGGTCTTCCCTCGATTTTTCGAGGCCCCTCTCTTGGCAAGGAAGTCCGGAGATTTCCCCTCCTTCTCTTCTCCCTCTGTCCTTTCCATTGAGGCCTTCCCTCGATTTTTCGAGGCCCCTCTCTTGACAAGGAAGTCCGGAGATTTCCCCTTCTTTTCTTCTCCTTCTGTCATTTCTATTGAGGCCTTCCCTCGATTTTTCGAGGCCCCTCTCTTGGCAAGGAAGTTCAGAGATTTTTCCTCCTTCTCTTCTCCCTCTGTCCTTACCATTGAGGCATTCCCTCGATTTTTCGAGGCCCCTCTCTTGGCAAGGAAGTCCGGAGATTTTCCCTTATCCCTCTTTTCTTCGAGAGATCTTGTGGAGTTCCGATGTTTGGTGGTTGGCAATGGAGGTCGGATAGACCGTTGTAAGGAGAGAGGTTGGAATGACGGGCAAACTTCCAGCATCGGGGAGAAGTATGATGACAGGCATGAATTCAACATCGGGTAGTCATACAGCGTCGGGTAGAAGACCGACGAAAGTCTATTAACTGGTAGAAGTCCGACATCCGGTAGAAGTACGAAGTCCAGTAGAGGTGCAGCGTCGGGTAGAAGACCGATAAAGACTCGTCGACGGGCAGAAGTCCGATGATGAGTAGAAGTCCGCTGACGAGCAGAAGTTCGACGACAAGGTGAAGTCCGACGTCATGTAGAAGTACGGCCTCGGGCAGAAGTCCGATGAAAGTTCATCGATGGGCAGAAGTTCGACGATGAGTAGAAGTCCGCTGATGAGCAGAAGTTTGACGACAAGGAGAAGTCCGACATTGTGTAGAAGTACGACCTCGGGCAGAAGTACGATGAAAGTTCGTCGACGGGCAGAAGTCCGACGATGAGTAGAAGTCTGCTGATGAGCAGAAGTTCGACGACAAGGAGAAGTCGGACGTTGTGTAGAAGTACGACCTCGGGCAGAAGTACGATGAAAGTTCGTCGACGGGCAGAAGTCTGACGACGGTTAGTAGTCTGACGGCAGGCAAAAGTCCGCAGTCGGGTAGATGACTGACGAAAGTTTTTCGACGAGCAGAAGTCTGACGACGAGTAGAAGTCCGCTAACGAGCAGAAGTTCGACGTCGAGTGGAAGTCTGCTGACGAGCAGAAGTCTGACGTCTGGTAGAAGTATTGTCGGGTAGAAGACCGACGAAAGTTCGTCGACGAGCAGAAGTCCGACGACGGATATTAGTCCGATGAAAGGAAGAATTTCGGCGTCGTGTAATAGTCCGTCGAAAGTCCTGCAAGGCAAAAGTTTAGCGCAGGAGGAAATTCAAAATCGGGAAGAATTTTAACATTATGGACAAGTCAGATAGAAGTCTATTGACGACATTCTAGCGACGTTAACCAAGGACGTGATACTTTTCCGATGTTGTAAGTCGAAGCCCTGCTCGACAATGTTAACCTGTGTGGAAGAGGTCGAGAGAATCCACTAAGGATGTGAGACCTTTCCGAGGTTGTATGTCGGAGTCCTGCTCGACGACGTTAACCTGTGTGGAAGAGGTCGGGAGAATCCACTAAGGATGTGAGACCTTTCCGAGGTTGTATGCCGGAGCCCTACTCGACGACGTTAACATGTGTGGAAGAGGCCGGGAGAATCCACTAAGGATGTGAGACCTTTCCGAGGTTGTATGCCGGAGCCCTGCTCGACGACGTTAACCTGCGTGGAAGAGGCCGGGAGAATCCACCAAGGATGTAAGACCTTTCCTAGGTTGTATGTCGGAGCCTTTGCTCGACGACGTTAACCTGTGTGGAAGAGGTCGGGAGAATCCACTAAGGATGTGAGACCTTTCCGAGGTTGTATGCCGGAGCCCTGCTCGACGACGTTAACCTGTGTGGAAGAGGCCGGGAGAATCCACTAAGGATGTGAGACCTTTCCGAGGTTGTATGCCGGAGACCTGCTCGACGACGTTAACATGTGTGGAAGAGGCCGGGAGAATCCACTAAGGATGTGAGACCTTTTCGAGGTTGTATGCCGGAGCCCTGCTCGACGACATTAACCTGCGTGGAAGAGGCCGGAAGAATCCACCAAGGATGTAAGACCTTTCCGAGGTTGTATGTCGGAGCCTTTGCTCGACGACGTTAACCTGTGTGGAAGAGGTCGAGAGAATCCACCAAGGATGTAGGACCTTTCCGAGGTTGTATGTCGGAGCCTTTGTTCGACGACGTTAACCTGTGTGGAAGAGGTCGGGAGAATCCACCAAGGATGTAAGACCTATCCGAGGTTGTATGTCGGAGCCTTTGCTCGACGACGTTAACCTGTGTGGAAGAGGTCGAGAGAATCCACCAAGGATGTAAGACCTATCCGAGGTTGTATGTCGGAGCCTTTGCTTGACGACGTTAACCTGTGTGGAAGAGGTCGAATCGGATCCCCCTGGGATCGATTTTGCCTTGATTGGGAGAGGGCGTATGCCACGTGTATCCCGAATCAAAGGTTAAGAAGGGTCTATCTTTAGACCATTACTGCCTTTTTGAGGTTGAGATCAAGACCTTGCCCAAGGAGTAGAAGTCCAGTAAGGGACTGTACATGGTTTGAATTTTATCGGAAGCTTCCATGTATTTGTCGAGAGTTTCCTTAAATATTGTCTTTGCTTTAGAAGTCTTGGAGGAATCTTCTTGACTAAAATTGAAGTTAAGGTTGCCCCCAAGTCTGGATCTGATTCCATGAAATTAACGCATCAATAGCAGTCGAATAACCTTTTGAGGTTGGAGCCAAAATTGCCCCCCAGTTGGGAACCAGGTTCCCACAGACGGCGCCAAACTGTTGGGTCCTGGAATATTCGTGGCGGTAGAGAAATATATAGTTTAACGTCTTAGCGTTGTACGAAGATCCAGCACACAATCAGATAAGTGAGAGGATGTAGCATTCATAAGTGACACCAGAGTTTTTACGTGGAAACCCCCTGAAAAAGGGGGAAAAACCACGGGGCCTGGCCCAGTTTGAATGAATCCACTAGTATTTGTAGTCGATTACAAATGAGGCCCTTCCTTAGGAGAAGGCCTTGGATTGATGTAGCAAATGTACATCATATAGATTGCATTACATGGTAAGAGTTACATATACAGGTTTGTTTGGCCTGAAGGACCGTAGTCGGCAGGAGACCGTAGTCGGCCGGAGACCGTAGTCGGCAGGAGACCGTAGTTGGCAGGAGACCTTAGTCGGCCGGAGACCGTAGTCGGCCGGAGACTGTAGTCGGCCGGAGACCGTAGTCGGCCGGAGACCGTAGTCGGCAGGAGACCTTAGTCGGCCGGAGACCGTAGTCGGCCGGAGACCGTAGTCGGCCGGAGACCGTAGTCGGCAGGAGACCGTAGTCGGCCGGAGACCGTAGTCGGAAGGAGACCGTAGTCGGCCGGAGAGGTCCTGCGGTGGTCCGGCGGCTGCTGAGGAGGAGCTCCTTCCTTCTCCTCTTCCTTCTCTTCTTGCTTGAGTCCCCCTCTTATGAGAAATGAGGGCTCTATTTATAGATTTTCTGGAGTGGCATGGCCCGTAAATAGGCATGAGATCAGGGGCGAATAGGGAGTGGTCCAATGGACGGCCGATATTGAATCCTACGATCATGCACCGTTCATTGGACATTTGAAGGCCTTAGTGATGTCGAAATTTTGTGATCTTGGGCTCGTTGGATTTGTCTCGTCGAGCCCTTCGATTCGAGTATAAGCTCGTCAAAATCGGAGTTTGTTTGGTAACTCAAATTGCGGTTTGAACCTTCCAACAGCGCTTCGGATCCAGGATTTGGACCCATTTGGGCTCGGATTGGGTCGAACTTGGTATCGTTGGGTTCGTATTTCTGAGACGCTCAATTTGACTGTAAGCTCGCTGAAATCGGAGTTCGAATGGTCTCCGAAGTAACTTTTGAAGTTTCCAATTTGATTTTGCATCGAGATTTGTGCCCGATCAAGATAATTTTTGGAGGACGTATCAAACATATCCTTATATATTTAAAAATGTGTATGAGTTTTGATTTTACTAAATATAATATTATTTTGATAGAAACGTAGTCTAGTTTTTATTGCATTAGTTTTTTATGGATTCTGTAGATATAAGTTCATAGGATATATGACTCATTTGGATCTCATTTGAATTTATAATGAATTTCCAAATATTGTCTGATTTAAATATAATATGCTGGTAGCCGTTTTTGCCTTATGTTGAATGTATACGAAGACTTTTTTACTTTCCCATGTGGCTAGTTATTTTATAGCCATTTGAATCTCTTATATATTTAATATAAATGAATTATTGATCAAATAAAATATTATTAATTCATAAATTAATATTAGATTAATAGTTTTATTCAAATTTGTCTTTACTTACTCTTTCCCTTTAAATATCTCTCTTATTCATCATGTAAGGGCTACTCAAAAAGGAAATCTCAATCAATTATTTCATTCTTTCTTTTCTCTTACATGTTAAATCTTAAGAGGAGAAACTTTGATTTTTATTCCAATAGCTCTTTTCATTTGCTAGATCAAATTTTTGGTTGGAAAGTTTCAACACACAAAACCGTGTAACATCTCTTAGAGTTCTTGAGTTTGCTTTTCTTTACTAAATCTTCACTTGCTATTATTTTAGCATTCATCATATATTTCTTTCTTAAAAATATTACATCTTTTAAATTCATAAAGTTAACAAAGCAAATATCTTTATTTTCTTTAATGTGGCATAGATTTACATTTAAATTTAATTCATTATTTTTATTTGAAGAGTTAAAGTTTAAATCAACAAAAAATATTTTTATTAAAATATTATTCATATTTTTATCAAAATATAAACCTATTATAAAGTGAGCAATTTTAATATTCCATTTGCAAGTAGTGAGATGTTTAAAATTAATTTGTAAGATCACCTCAAATATTGTAGACATTTTATTACAAGATAATTTGATCTTGTAATGTTTACATTTGTTTGTCTCAATTAAATCCCAATACTCTCTTTTCAAAATAATCCCTGATAATTTGATTATTTTATAAAATATACATTTGGCTTAGTAGGAGTTTTTGTTGCCAACTATTATAAAAAATAGTGTAATTTTGATACATGCTCAATTACTCTTTAAATATTAACATTATGGCGTCCTAGAGTATTTGCGGCAGCAGAGAAATATAAAATTTAACAACTTACTGTTGTATGAATATCCAACACACAATCAGATAAAAAGAGAGAAGGTACAACATTCTTAAGCGACACCAAGATTTTTATGTGAAAAATCCTAAAATGGGGAAAAACCATGGGGCCTAACTCAGTTTGAATGAATCCACTAGTATTTGTACTTGATTACAAATGAGATCCTTCATTAGCAGGAAGGTCATGACTTTATGTAACAAATATACATCATATAGTGTGTGTTACATGGTGAAAATAGGAAGAATTTTTTCCCTAATTTCCATAAGCAGTTCTTTGTTGCCGAAGAATGGAAAGGATGATGGAATTTTAATGTTATTTAATTTAATTAGTCAGTGGGTTTTGATATTAAATTAAAATATTAAATAATTATTCTAATTATTTAATATTAAAATATTGATTCCATCTAAATTCTTTTATATCTTCAAATTCATGAATTCAAATTTATCAAAAAATATTCATAAATTAGCTAAGAATGTCTAAAATATTGTGGTGACATCGATTTGCAAAACGGACGCCCAACGATCCAAAAATTCTCACAAGTGTTTATTTCTTAAAAAATTTTACGAATACCCAAAAATTATGAAAAATTTAGGATAATTAAAGCGCAACACATATCACAACACTATATGTGTTTTAGCGAATATATATTATGATTTAGACTTAAATAACTCCTGAAATATTTTTTGATCATTCAAGGTCAAAACAAATTTTTAAAAAATTAAGGGTGTTTTCACAGCAACGCTGCTATTAACACAACAACACTACTTGTGATGCCATTGTAGTGCTTGCAAACAGAGAGGATGACACTTCAGCAGAGTTGATTTCAACGCATCGATGTTATTTCATCCGGCATTGTGGCACTATATGATTCTTTATATTTTTCATCATTTCTAAATATTTTTTTTGTACAAAAATAACTAAAATAATATATTTTTTTATTAAAATTCAAATGGAATGAGATTGGGTTTGCGTATGATTTGTGAGTATTACGTATGATTTTAGAGAAATGAATAAAGATGCATATGAATGTTTTGATCAATAAAATTTGCTTCAACATATATTTGATTTTACTACTAAAAAGAAATAAAATAACTATGATATTGTTATTTTATAAAGATAAAAAAGAACAATTCTTTAAAATTAGATTTTGGAGCGTGACAACAATCACCCAGATATAGTTTCCTAACCACTATTACTGAACTACCCCCAATCCCTACTTACTTTATCACCCACCAACACTAATAATGTTAATATATGTTTGCTGCGGACTGGAACATTCACGGAGATAGAGATATTTGGAGTTCAGCATCTTAGCTTTATATGAAGATCCAACACACAAACATATAAAGAAAGAGGGGCACGAGAGTCATAAGAGACACCAAACTTTTTTATGTGAAAATTTCTAAAAAGGGGAAAACCCACACGGCCTTACCTAATTAAAATGATTTCATTAGTGCTTGTAGTTTATTACAAATGACGCCTTTTCATTGGGGAAGGCATTAGCTTAATGTACCATATAGAGCACATTACATAGTTAGGGTTATAAGAAATCCAATGATAAGGGATTCATTCTCAAGAGAACGTCGCCCTATTCATTTAGTTGGTAGGATGATGAAGGTCAGTGGGGTTGCAGTTGGTGAGCGACGAAGGTCGATGGAACTATAGTCGATTGGCAATAGAAGTTAGAGGGATGATAGTTGGAGGACGATAGTGGTTAAAGGAACTATAGATGGTGGGTGACTGAGATCGGAGGGACTATAATCGGATGGAGACGAAGGTCAAAGAGACCATAGTCAACAGGAGATGGAGATTAGAATAATTGTAGTTGGTGGGTGACGATTGTTGGAGGGACTGTAGTCGATGGGAAATGGTCATCGGAGGGACCGTAGTCGATGGACAATGGTGGTCAGAGGGATTGTAGTCGACGAGCGATGGTGGTTAGAGGGACCATAGTCGACTAGCGACGGTGGTCGGAGGGACTATAATCTGTGGGTGATAGAGGTCAGAGGGACTATAGTCGGTGGAAGATGATGGTCAGGGGGACCATAGTCGATAGGTGGTGAAGTTCAATTGTCGAGAGGTAGTCTAACGATGGTCGAGTGAAGGTCTGATAGTGGTTTGAGCCACTCTATTTATCTATAAGCATGTCATATTTGGATATCATTTTGTTATAAAATAAATGCTTTGAATCTTTCAAATACGCTTTGGGTCCCCAATTTGGACCCTTGTGGTGGGTCCAGATTGGACCAAATTTGGTGTTATTGTGTTTGTCTCTTCGAGACATTCAGTTTGCTTATAAGTTTGCTGAAATTGGAGTTCAGATGGACCCAAATTTAATTTTAAACCATAAACTTGAATATGCCTCAAGATTCATGCATGACTAAGACAAATTTTTTAACGTATTAATGTCATTGCCTAAAACGTAGATACATGCCATAATCATCAACTCTTGCTCCTAATATCATCACTAAGATTTATGTTGGGCTTCTTCGTTTATTATCTCCCATAAAACATAAATCAAATGTTTTTCTGAAGATAACTCCTATGCCGCTGAGCTCTTCCAACTTCTACCAAAAAATTTGTTCTGCATAGTTATATCTACAATCCCAATTATGGGGAAACACATCATTTGTAATTGACAATGCACATTAGTTGAAATCATTTCAATTAGTCCAATCTTATGATTTTTTTTTTTTAGCTTTCTACATAAAAACTCTAGTGTGTCTAATAACTCATTTTTTATCATTAGTTGAAATCATTTCAATTAGTCCAATCTTATGATTGTATGTATATAATTTTTATACAATACTAAAAAATTAAACTATCTCTTAATTGCCCCAAATATTCTAACACACAATATGATGTATCAAATGTAGGGGTGTCAAAATGGGTCAACAGGTCAAGTTCGGGTCCAACCCGGCCTGACTCGGGTCTAAATTGGTCAACCTGAATATGACCCGATTATGCAAACGGGTCAGATTTCCCAACCTGAATCGGGCCCGTGCAGTTTGTTAGGTTGACACGACCTGACCTGTGAACCATCCGATTATGTACACATGAGAGGGAGACTGGGAGAGCTAGAGAGGGCATTTGATTATTTGCAGGAGATGCGGACGTGAGTTGGTTTTCCCAGATGAAGAATAGAGCGGAGGGGAGGAAGAATAGGGAACATAATAAGAGGAGGGACATGGCCTTCTTCTTGGAGTTCGACTCGTCAGCTTGTGTGCGACCAGAAGACAAACATGAGTAGTTCGACACTCTGATTGGTCTGCTTCTTGGAATCATGCATCCATTAGAGATCATTCATGGACATTCGCACTCACCACAGAGACAAAGCCTCAAAGACGACGAAGCCCTTGTAGAGTTCGGGTCAAAGTCGAGTTAGCGGGTTGACCCGGACCCGACCCGATTTCTCAAACGGGTCAAAAACTGATACCCGAACTCAACCCATTTGTTAAATGGGTCGAGTTCGAGTCAGGTTATCGGGTCGTGTCGATAATTGGTGAATTTATAATGAGAACTTAACTATTAAACTTTCTCTAAAAATTACATAAGAAAATTTGATAAATTTTTCAGATTTAGGCTTCATTTGAGACATATTTTGTACTGCTTTCTAAAACATCATTCTAGTATAAAAATTAAATTTGTTAAACTAAAATTTTTTGTATTATAAAGTTTTTTAAAAATCATTAAAAAAAATTGTTCCAAACAAATGAGACAGCTTTCTTACTGCTTTCCAAAATAACTTTTTAATATAAAAATTTCTTGAATTAAAATTTTTGTACTAAAAAATTGTCTTAAAGAACATTTAAAAAACTGTCTCAAATGAGTGAGATTATTAAGTGCGTAGTCCATATGCAAGATTCGTCCAGATTTTGTGAGGGTACACAACAAATATACAGTGTTTGTAAACACTATGTATTCACTATATATTTTTTATGTACCCTCATAAATCCGAACCATCTAGACTTTGCCAGTAATAATTTCTTCTTAAATGAAATCTTAATATGATGAGATGAGTTTGACCAAAATAAAATTGGCACATAATATTTATTTGTTGTTGGCTTCTTTTCAATCTAAACAATAAAATCAACCCAATATTTTTTTAACAGTTAAGACTTTGTTTGGGACAGTTTTTTTATTGTTTCTTAAATTAATTTTTTTAATACAAAAAATTTAATTTTTGTACAAAATAATTGCTTAAAACTCAGTAAAAAAATCATCCCAAACGAAGCCTAAGGCTTCATTTGGGACGGCTTTTTTACTGCTTTCTAAAACGGAGTTTTAATACAAAATAAAAAATTTTGTACTAAAATTCTATTTTAAAAATCAATAAAAAAATCGTCCAGACGAAGCCTAAGTTTATCGTCATAATCAGATTCACAACCATATTTGATAATTATTGTTTCATAACTACCATTTGTGTGAGTCCAATATGATTTCTTATTTATTAATTTTGAGTGGATCTGCTCGATCATTATTTTGTTAAAAACCAGTACTGTTCACATCATAATTTATACTGAGTAGTTTCAACGACCTCATAAAATTAAGACGTACGTAATTACAAACCTTCAACAAACTCATAAACTTCTCATTGATTTCACTCAATAAATAAATCTTAAAATTTATTATTCTGAAAATCTTAAAAATTAAGATCTGTTTTGTTAATTTTCTCATTATTTTATTTTATAGATCTCATTCATAATTTTTATTTGAATATTATTATTTTTTAAATATTTTTATTTTTTTTTCTAATAAAAACTTGACAATAATATTTACAAAAAAAAATATAATTTTAAATTGATCTTACAGCTTTGTTTGAGACAATTTTCTTACTGCTTTCTAAAACAATTTTTAGCATACAAATTTCTTAAAAGCAACGAAAAAAATAATTGACAGAAGTTGCCGCAAATGAAATCTAAGGATCTGTTTCGAATAGCTTTCTTGTTTTTTTGTTTTTCATACAAAAATCACAATTTCATTTGACTATTATTTTCTTGTTATTTTTTCACTAATTTACAAAATTTTATGTAATGAAAAATTGTTTTTTATTATATATTTTTTATAGCAATATCATAAAGTAACAAATCCTAAATTAAAATTATTATTCCATATTAAATATTTTTAATATATATAATAAGAGGGAGAGAGAGAGAAAGAGAAAATTGATTACTAAATTATTGAACAGATGCGTTTAGTGCTTTTCCCAATAACTCAGTTCAGATAGGCATACCCTCAGTCTAAGGCCTACGAGAAATATAGGCCCTATATAATAAGAGTGACATCTCGCTGTCCTGACTTTTATTTACTATTTAAATAGGACAATAAATAAAGTATTGCCGCTCTTTTAAGCCTGTTTTGTATAAGGCTGTAAGCTAAGATCAGATGCTATTTATACATATAAGAACAAAAAAAAAAAAAAAAAGAATGAATTTCAATATTATTAGATTTATTTTGAAATTAATATCTCATCATTTAAAAAATAATTTTTAATAACTTATAAATTAATTATAATTTAATTTATAACATATTGTTCGGTAAATTTTATGTTGGTTGTCGGCTACTTAGTGCAACTTTCATTTTTTCTACAGGGCTGGAGACCCGACAACAATAGTGGAACCCAAGTCAATTATCATGCTTTTGTAGAGGAACCTAAGTCGATTATCATGCTTTTGAGATAAATTAATGATCGGGAGGAATTGTAAAAATTCTCCGTTAGAAATGTAGGAGATCGAGTAGAGCGACTCTGTAAGATGGAAATTATTACCAAGTTGTTATAATGATCGGTTAATTTTAATAGTTTGTGATTTTGATGTCGGGTAAAACATTATGTTTTCATTATTTTTCAATTAGTGATGATTGTCTTTTGCAAATGGCAATGCTTGAATTTATAAAGGAATGTCAAAAAGAGAAAATATTGAATAGTGATTTGAGCGATAAGCTCTTTGATGCAAGCCTTTAAGATTCTTTGGAAAGATTGTTTATAGACTCTCCGTAAATTAGAGGATAAGAGAGAAGCGACAATATATATTGTAACAACTCTCTGTACTCCAATTTACAGAGAGTCTATGAACAATCTCTTAAAGAGTGGATATGTATTGCAACAAATAATTAATATATATCCACTTTTAGAGTGAATGATAGAGAAAAATGATTAAATCGATCCTCTAACTTTTTTCCAAAGAATCAAAATAGTCTGTCTCTTGAATAGAGATCAAATTAGTCATTCTGTTAGATCATTTACGTCCATATTTAAAAGATAAGAAAAGAAAAAAGGGTCTAAATACGAATATTAAATTATCAGACCCTATTTCGTTTCTTCATAAAGAGTCAGTGGACCATTTGTGTGCAAATTATTAAAAAAGATTTCTTTCAATGCCTACAAATAGATCAATAAAATTTCATAACAAATCTTGCCGTTATGCAAAGCTAGTATTTATTTATTGTGCATAATTGACACCCAACATAATGGCATCTAAGTGGCTTTCAATTAACACTCTCGTTGGATTTGTATTTGGACACAAAAATATTTGTTTATATATTGTTTTCAACATCTTTTACATTATAAAAATGTTACATTGGCTCACCATTTTTAAAGCACCTTTTTTTAATATATAATAAACCACATAAAATTATATTAAAAATATTAATTATACAATTTTTTTAATCATATATTCATATATAAATAATTAATATATGTGTTGTAAAGTCAAATATATAAAAATGGTTAAATATCTATGTAAAATCTCCTCAAAAGGAACCTGCAGCCCGTAGTTCACCATTTCTCACCGGCATTTACCGGTCACAAAGTTTTAAATGTTCTACAATCCGAAGCTCACTGCACATTCGATGCTCCCTTCTCTAGCAAACATTTTCTCTTCCCTCCCCTTCTCTCTGCTCCTCCACCTTTCTCTCTCTGTTCGTTTACAACCATTTCGCTCGATTTCTCCTCAGCGGCAGTCTATATAGAGAGCGGCAGACCTCTGGTTTGGATCGGAGAGTCTTCCTCTCTTTCTGGGATTTCTCTCAGAACAAGTTGTAGGGAAGAGATCATAGGCTATAGGGTGTTAGTGAGTTACTGTTTTAGTTTTATTAATGGCAACGGTTGAACGGAAAATTCCAGAGGAAGAAGCTTGGGATTTGGGCTGCTTTCGGGTCTCGGTAATCCAGTACGAAGATTGCAGCTGTTTCTAGAGTTTCCTTGTCTGATTCGGGTGGAGGGCGCGAATTTGTTGGTTCATGAACCCTAAGGCTCAGTTGGGGTTGAAAGTGGACGACTTTTGGGACTTCGATATGTTTGTTTGTGTTTTCAATGGAGGAATTGATCTGGAGGTGGAATGGAGGTGATGGGTGGTTGAACCAGTTTTTTCTATGAGTTTTTGAGTTTGAGATCTGGACGGGATAAAGTCAGCGTTTTCCTTGTACTCTCCATGTCGGGAGCGCCAAAGCTCCGTTCTATGAATGTGACGGAGTCAGACTCCCGGCCGGTTCTTGGGCCTACGGGAAACAAAACAAGGTTGACGTCAGTGTCCCGGAAGCCAGCATCGAAGCCGCTAAGGGAAGCGGAAAGAGCGCAGTCGGGCCTGAAGGAGGAGAAGAAAGAGGTGTCTATGGTGACGGATTCTCAGTCTTTCTCACCGCCAATGAGCCCTGTGGCCGTTCCGAGGAGGCAGAAACTTCTGCTACAATCTAGCTTTTCTCTGAATGCTTCTTGCTCTTCGGACGCATCTACTGATTCCTTCTGCAGTCGTGCTTCGACGGGAAGAATTGGCAGGCTAAATTTTATCTCTAAGCGAAGACAGAGTATTCCCAAACCTGAGAAGATTGTGTCGAGAGAGGAGATTGTGGCTGATGGTGCTGTGGTAGCAGCAATGGAGACCTTGCAGATGAAGAAGAGGTGTGCTTGGGTAACACCTAACACTGGTTTGTTCTCTCTTCACCTACTTCTGCATTGTGTATTGATACGACGAATGCTTCATTCTTATTATTTTCTTGAATGCTAATAATTCATGTTGTGATTGTAAAGGGATTGGCTCTATAAATAGAATTGTTAAATTGCTTCGAGTTAAACAAAGATTATGTATTCACTTCCGTTTGCTATTCTTGTATACATTGTACTATAAGTATAAATGTTGTTCTTTTTAAATGCTTAATAAGTTACTACAATGAGAACCTCTTTAAGTTCCAGGCTTTTGAGTTTTAGTTGTTTATCATCATTCGTATTTCTCATGGTATCTTGCTATGATCTTGTTGTCACCATTTTTGTTTTCACTTAGGCTACGCTTGACATTGCTGCTTTGTGTTATGCTGTGTAGTATTGTGATGTGTCTTGAGCAAAGCTGTTGAATTTTGGTAAATTATATCAAGTTTTTTTGTCTCAAATGCTATAAGAGTTGTGGTTGGTATCTAAAAGGTTTTGAAATTATGCAATGTGGGAGAATGCGACTTGGTTCCTATTCTGGCTGTCAACTAATCTGTTAAAAATATAAACCTTTGCGCAGCCGGTAGGATATGATGATGTAGATGCTAACAAATCTAGTATTGAGTATCTGGCCTATGCTGCTTAAGGCTACTTCACACCTCTCAACTATTTTATAAGCTGATTAAACCATCTCATTGCTGTAATTCCATCTTTACTCCTAGCAAATTTCAACTCTCTATCCAGTCAAGTTTTGAATCATAGAATTTATATCACCAATATGTTGCAAATCATAAGCTATAGAGTTTAAATTCTTGAGTTTGAGATATGATTTTGTTTTATGTACAGCTATTTTTATGTTCAACTATAATCTTTTCTTTCATTCTTTGAGCTGAAAATACACTTATTTTGTTTGTTATTGTGAATTATGATAATACATACATGACTTGACACTGGCTGATGAAAACCATTGAGTTTTTATATGGAAATTGAATTTTCATATACTTTATAATTAAGTTTGAGTTGTGTATTTCAGTTGAAAAGAGGGAATTGACAAGTTATTGCAGGGAAAAAGCATCTGTAATAAAAAATTGTTCTGCTAAAATGCCGACCAGGAATACAATAACTGTGAAAACAAGAAATTGCTAAATTGAAAAGGATTCCTAAGCCATGCGTTGGTGCTATGTTGAGGCTAAAAAGAAGATAGTTATATTGCTGTTTCACCTGATCTGATATGCATGCTGATGCTCTAATGATTATTGGAGGATAGCTAGCCGCTCAAGTGATTTTTTTTAGCTATGTTATAAAAAGATGGTATTTTTAATATGTATTGCTTTGTATTGTTTGGTATCAACACCAGCACTAAATATTACCAAGCAATACAAATAAAAAACACCTTATTAGCACATAAATTTTTTTCTTTTTTTATCGTAGCTCATGTAATCTCTTCACATAAGATGAGGTGGCTAAAACTAAACTACGAGGGTGCACCTTTAGTATAAGCCATTGTTTCCCTTAAGAGGAAGGGATGAAAAGCTGGTTTCAGCTACTACTTGGAGGACTATATAGATGGTTTTTGCTATAGGAATGAAATAAGTGCAAACTGTGTTCATATGAAGAGGAAGTGATGAAAACTGATTTCAGTTATTACATGATGGGCATTATAGATGGTTTTGTTATAGGAATCTGATAGGAAGTACTTGAGTTTGCAAGAAACCCTAAGGGTAATACTTGAGTTCGCAAGCAAACCTAGTAAGGATTGACAAAAACAGCAAGAAAAAAAGGCTGATTTCAGAGAGAAATCAGCAAAAATCATACAATAAATTTAGTAGATTGAAGAAGAAACACATGGGAAATACTTTGATTCAATCCACAAACAAGAAAAAAACAAAGCAAGATACAAGTTTCTTCAATTCGAGAGGAAGAAATACTCTCCAAATCTCTAGCAAAGCCTAGATCCCAAACAAAACAAATCATAGATCTCAAATTCAGCAAATCTCAAGATGCCCCTAACCTTAGCCCCCAAATGATTAATTAAAGCCAAAAGGAAGCTTACAAAATTCCTAAACAGCCCCTAATTTTAAAATTTCCCTCCTAAACACAATTTTATTAAGTAGAGGGCCCCAGTAGGGCTTCCGCCCCTTGCTGGGCCGGCGGCATAACAGAACCAAATCAGGATAAACTGATTTCAGTGACTGCATGAATGATATTGTAGATTGCTTTTGTTATAGGAATCAAATGAGTGTAAACTATGAAATTGGGATGACGTTAACTATGAAGGTTCTTTTGTTTTGAATACTACTCATTAAGTTACAAGGATGCGAGATGTTAGAATATGACCCTCGAATCTTTTCTTATCATTCCCACTCTGTTAGAAATGCCTCTACTTTATTTTGAAATGCACTGATCTTGACTTAAGATTATTCCCTTTTATTTAAATATCTATTAGTAGATACTGAATGTTGAAAGCTACATTAATGAATCTTGTTATTTCAAAATATGCAGAATTGATGCAATCATTTATATAAAACTCGCATCATTATTTCAGTCAAACAATTGGATGTTGATTTAATCTTCTTTGTCAGATTCAGCTTATGTGACCTTTCATGATGAAGAGTGGGGTGTTCCTGTCCATGATGATAAGTATGTGACCTCCATGCTTGACTTCTGTCTTTTCAGAGAAACTCAAACACTGATGATTTGAAAATTGTACAGGAAGCTTTTTGAATTGCTTGTACTATCCGGTGCTTTAGCCGAATTTACTTGGCCAGCGATCCTTAATAAAAGGCAAATATTCAGGTATCCTCCAATCGCTAAATAGATATGTTATGCTGAATATATATATATATATATATATATATATATTTGAAATGCTGCTTCTGACCCATCTGGTACAGGGAAATCTTCATGAACTTTGATCCTGTGCTGGTTTCTAAAATGAACGGGAAGAAGCTAATAGCTCAAGGAAGCATTGCGAGCTCCCTTCTTTCAGAGACAAAACTGAGAGCTGTCATCGAAAATGGACAACTGATTCTCAAGGTTCATTCAAATCTCTCTTTTTTTTTTCCTCCTTTTGATTCCTTAGCAGCCGAAGTCTTTTCTCATTGGCATTAATACTAGAAAAGCAATGTTGAAGGTCTAAATGGTTGATAATATCTAGAGCTTCAGCCCAGATCCGTTCAGTCTATGTACCATTGTAGTTTTGCCAGCCATTATTTGGTCCAAACTTCAAGTTGGTGACTGGAGCTCAGTAATCACAGTCTGCCATGTGAACAAGGAATCTAAGGCTTCGTTAGGGACGGCTTTCTTACTCTTTCTAATAAAAAATTTTTAATTTTTGTACTAAAAAGCAGCTTTAAGAAGCAGCAAGAAAGCTGTCCCAAGCAAAACCTAAATATAGCGACTTAAAGCCAGTTAATAATAATAAGACTCAATTTATTACCTTACCTAAACTGTACACACTCTGGATTTCTTGAGTAGGCCATAGCATTATATCATTCTGTGCGAATCCTCATTATTAAAAGCACCTTTATCTTCTTTGGACCAGACCTTTATCAACTTTAATCTTTATTTATTTCACCCTCAAGTTCTTATCACCATTGCTTTGTCGGATTGTTGAAGATTATAGAGGAGTTTGGATCATTTGATAAGTACTGTTGGAGCTTTGTGAACCACAAGCCAATCGCAAGCAGGTTTCGATACCCTCGGCAGATCCCAGTTAAGACCCCAAAGGCAGATTCAATCAGCAAGGACCTCGTAAGGAGAGGTTTTCGCGGTGTCGGGCCGACGGTCATGTATTCATTCATGCAGGCCGCCGGTTTAACCAACGATCACCTCATCAGCTGCTTCAGGTTTGAAGAATGCTGTGAATCTGTTAATCTCAAAGCTGAAGCTTCCAGTGAGAGGTTGAATCCTGGAGAAGAACTGAAGGAAGATATTGTTTTGGATCTTGTCAGAGATGCTGAAGGTATGTTAGTCTCATAACAATGATTGTAGAGAGTAAATAGGAAGAATGAGAGAGCTGTTGGTATTTGACTGCCTGGAATACCAACCTTTTTCTTGACGTTAAAAATTTGGTCTTATGTGCATAAATCTTCTGAAATATTAACTTGTTTAGACTTTTAGCCAGGCCAGCACAATTTTGTTTTTAAGTGCAAAATGAGAAGGCTCTGAAGTAGTTTTCTACCAAGTTGAAAGCATTCTGGTTTTACACTAATTCAAAAGATTATTCATTTCAGAAACTTTTCTTGCTAAGTTAACTATAAAATGCCAGCTCAAAAGTTATTGAAGTTTTATCATCATCAGCATTATTCTTATTTTGTTATTTTATATCTTATTTGTTGGAAAATCTGTGTTGCAATACAAATTTGATACAGGATGTATTCAATCCCATAGCTGTGTCAACAACATTCAAAATTTTTATTAACTAAAGTTTCGTTTGTATCAAAAAATTGTTTTAAGAAGCAATAAAAAAGTCGTCCCAAACGAAACCTGAATATTTCTGTGTTTTTATACATTCAGCAGGAATGGGATGCAAGTTCCGAAGTTCCAATATTTTGTAGAAAATCAAGAAGGGAGTGGCATTAGTCTCAACCATCTTATTATTAGTATTATTATTATTATAATTTCACATTCACAATTTCTCAAAAAATTAGGGTAATACTTTTTTACATGAAAATTTCAAGTAAAAATTGTGATGTAGTCTTCAAATTCATTTGAGACAACTTTATTAATACGTTTTAAAGTAATTTTTTAGTATAAATTTTTTTTTTTGTTTTTTAAAAGTAATAAGAAAACTATCCCAAATAAAATCTAGGCCATTTGAACAATATATAATATTATAAAATGAGTTATAACTTACGAACATTTCTCTAATAGTTGAAAAAAGGCTTTAATATGATGTTAGCAAACTTTTAACAATTCTCTTTTAATTTCGGGATAAGCCATTGGAGTTATTATATATTTAATAATAATAATAATAATAATAATAATAATAATAATAATAATAATAATAATAATAATATTATTATTATTGGATGTTTGGAATTGTGATGGACAGTTGTGGTTGATATTTTTGATGTGGGAAACTATGATTGAACCTAGAATTGCAATATAAGCTTTAGAGATGGGGATGAGGACTGCAACATGGTCGAAGGTGGCTATGGCATTCACTTATAGTGATAGAGTTTAGTTTTCGGGATTTTCTAAAACAATACATTTTCTAGATAAAATTAAAGAGTATGCTTAACATCTAGTATGTCCTTCCTCGATTCCTGACATGCTTTTTGACCCTGGCCTGAGGATGGGTAGAAGCGAGTCGAGTTCTTATCGCCGCGAAACAACTATAGTGTACGGATCTTATCTATCTACTCGGCAGTTCATCCCATGACTTCACAGTCGCCAAAGAAGTCCAAGGAAGCATCAAACATTTCCGATGAGATCCACGAAGTTATTCTGAGATAGCAAGCAATAGCTCCAGGTGCGACTTCATAAAAAAACAAGAAAAGAGAAGATTGATAGAAAGGAAACACATGTGGTGGTTATTATAGTGGTTCCTTCTAATCCTAAAAAACATCCGAAAAAACCGGCTACATAACTACCGAGGAGAGGTAAAAAAACAATAAGTAGATACATAATAGAAATTGTCTTCATCAAATCAAAAAATCATTCAATGAAATAGCAGCCTGTCATCAGGGGCGGAACTAAGAGAGGGTGATGGGGGGCAATTGCCCCCCATAAAAAAATTAAAAAAAAAAACTTTATTGCATAATTTTTTTAAGTATGTTAGTTTTATTATAAGGGTTTTTAGGCAATTGCCCCCCCCCCCCCCCCCCCCCCCCCCCACCAAAAACTTTTAAAATACTATGATATTTAGGCAATTGTCCCAAATAAATAGTAAAAAGCATTCATTATTTTATTTTTAAATTTGAATTCCAAAATTATCCTTACAACCAAAATTTGTTCCGGGGGCAGCGCCCCCGAAAACCCCCAAAGGTCGAACCCCGCTAGGGGGCGCTGCCCCCTTGGACCCTCAATAGTTATTTATAAGTTTGCCCCCCCCCTGAAAATTAAGGTTGGTTCCAGACCCTGGCAGCGTGTGTTGTCCAAAGCACGTGAAACCGGATCCTTGCCTACTATCAATGATCTCATCGGTAGAGGCGAGGCTAAGGATTTTGTTATGCAATGGTTGAGGAAGCCATCAAATGAGCCTCGGACGACTCGGTACAGAAATATTTCTCTTTTATCTATAGTGGGCCATGGTGGTATGGGAAAGACAACTCTTTTGCAACACGTCTATGAAGATGAAATGACGGAGGAATTTGATCTTAAAATGTGGGTTTGTTTTTCCAATAACTTTGATGTGAAAAAAGTCATTGCAGATTTGTTGGAATCTCTTAAAAAGGAGAGGTTGAGGTACTTCAAAATAGTCTCAAGAATGAGGTGATGTCCAAAAAGTTCTTACTTGTGCTGGATGACGTTTGGGAAGAAGAGGAACGGGATAAAAGTAAATGGGGGAATGTGCTCGCCCCTCTATCTTATGGAAGTTTAGGAAGTAAGATTCTGATAACAACTCGGACGGACTCAGTTGCACTGATGTTTGAAAAAGTGATTCAAGAAAAGAAAGAACCATTGAGATTAGAAGGTTTAGAGGAGGAAGAATGTTTGAAGCCCCTCAACACCCATGCATTTGCTGTAGACAATCCCGATAATCAGAGAAAATTAAAATTAAAATTAATTACTGCAGAGATAGTTAGAAAGCTTTCAGGGTCTCCTTTAGCAGCAATGGTCATAGGTGGTATTCTGAATTCTAATTTGGATGAAGGGCATTGGAGAAGAGTTTTAAATTCTGTTCTTGAAATTATAAAATTAGGTCAAAATGATATCATGCCCGTCTTAAGATTGAGCTACATACACCTCCCAGAACGTCTAAAAAGTTGCTTCACATTTTGTTCCATATTCCCACAAGATTATGTATTTGATAAAGATGCTTTAGTCTGACAGTGGATTGCTTTGGGTTTCATTCAACCGTCTCATATTCAAGGAGAGACTATGGAGGATATCAGAGAAAGGTATTTTGATGTTTTGCTTAAAAAAAATTTCTTTGACAAGCATGAAGATTTAAAATACTTCAAAACTTCAATATGTTACAAGATGCATGATTTGCTACATGAATTAGCAGAGTCAATTTCAAAACTAGAATGTTTTAGAGTTGAAGATAGTACAAAGTTGCCTTATATAATTCCTGAAACTCTTCGACACTTGTTTATTGGAACAAAAAATCCAGACATCATAAAAATGTTTGGGAAGTTCAAATATTTGTGTTCTGTTTTCTTGTTCACTAAAGCTTTTTCTAAGGATCTTTGCAATGCACTTATTGAAATTCTCAAAACATCGAGAAGCCTACGCTTATTATACATATGGGCTCCAAAAGACTTGAAAATAATACCTGAGGAGATTAGAAATTTGATACATCTTCGATACTTAAACATTGATGGTATTAATTTGACTATGCTGCCAAGATCTCTAAGTAATCTCTATCACTTGCAATACATAATCTATGATAGCACACGGGGGCCAAGACATCCTAAAGGTGATGATTTTTTACCAAGAGACATTAATAACCTTTCTAACTTGTGTTACGTGAAATTGTCCAATAATTATATTTCATCGATATATGGGATCGGGAAGTTAAAGTCTCTTTCAGAATTGTATATGTTTTCTTCTAGAGATGTAAGTGGTTATAGATTTGGGGAGCTGGAGAATATGAATGATCTTTGCAAATTAGAATTCAATTGCCTTGAAAATGTGAAGGACGCTGAGGAGGCTCGTAATGCACAATTATGTGAAAAGAGGAGGCTCACAGATTTGACCTTACGTTGGAGTTGGAGTCGCACTTATTCGAGGAACATCGATTTACATGAGAATGTGCTCGACAGGCCTTCAGCCACCAAAATGTCTAAGGAGTCTAAGGATATTCGGATACATGGGTGCAAGGTTTGCAATATGGATGAACAATGCCAATCCGATCTTCAATCTAGAGGAAATCGAATTGACACAATGTTTGGAGTGTGAAACTCTTCCACCTTTTGGGCAACTTCCCTTTCTCAAGTCTCTGACATAGTTTCACACCTTTTGGGCAACTTCCCTTTCTCAAGTCTCTGACACTTTATGACATGTCGAAAGTAAAATGGCTAGAAAGTAAATTTAATGGGAATGATAAATCCCATGCCTTTCCATTGCTAGAGGTGTTACATATTGAGGGATTAGGAGCATTAGAGGATTGGTTTGAGGCAGGAGTAGCTGCTGAAGATGGATCTTTGTTTCCTTGCTTATTTAAACTGGTGATATTTAAATGCCCGAAGTTGAAAGAGTTTCCCTCTTTGCCTCCTAAGCTTAAGAGCTTGAGGATAGAATTTATAGAGTGGAAGACTTTGAATTTTTGTAGCAGTTCAAATCCTATTCCCCTTGAAATATTAGAGGTCTTTGACTGTCCAAAAATCACATATCTTCTGACTGATGAAATAGCAAGACTTGCAGCACTAAGTATATATATATATATATATATATATATATATATATATATATATATATATATATATATATATATATATATATATTGTTAGGTATTAGTCCTAGATTTTAGGTTTGTTTTTGTGTAGGTGTCTTGTATGGCATAGTATGGCCAATTATGTTGCTTTTGTGCCTATTAATAGGCTATAGATTGTATTAGGATACAAGCCAAGAGGAATAAAGAAATTTGCAAGTGTTTGGCTCCGGTTCTCTCCCTCCTCCTCCTCTTTCAAGATCCATGAGAAAGTGCTTCTTCCTCAAGTGAAGGGATCTCACATTTGGTATCAGAGCTATGTTGCTGGCGATCAAGGTGGAGGAGGCGGAGACAGGTTTTCTTGTCTAAAGAAAACGAGAAAGGCGGTCTCGGCGGCGTGGCAGCGGGCGGGCTCTTGCTGCTCGAAGGCGAATGTCGGACCGGGCCATCCTGGTCACAGATGGAGCGGACGGGTTCCGCGTGGAAGCATGAGGCGACTTCGGCAGGCTCGCGCGTGGGATTCTTGTTCGGCAAGGCCGTACGCAGGCTGTGCGGGTGAAGCGGGATCAGCCCGCGAGTTCTTGATCGCGGATTGGAGCGGTGATCCGAGTGCGGGACAAGTCCGATCAGAGGCGGACTGGAGCTGGAGGCTTCGAGCGGAAGCGGATTCCGGTCTTGATCACAAGAAATGAGATGTGGAAGGCATGGGCGGAAGGCATGGGCATGCAAGGCTTGTGATTCTTGAAAGTCCTGAGCGGCTTGTTTGTGTGGGATTTGTCCTATGCAAGAAGATGATATCATGGTGACATCGGTAGTCATCTATTATGTTGAGAAGGCAGATGTGAATTCAAGGATTTCTTGCGGCCAGATGACGTTGTTGCAAGCTTGTCGGCACGGGTACTAGGTTGATTCAAGTGGATCTCGGGACCAACAGATGGCTGGTTCGTGCATAAGAAATCAGAGAAGATCGGAGGCATGGAAGTCGTTGAGGCCAGAGTTTTTTGCTTGATCTTGAATCAAGTTCCGATTTGGCATTTTTTCGGTTCCTGCTGTTCTCTTTAAGTTTCTTGTTTTTACTGTTGAAGATCCTCTTTGGAGGTGGAGTGTTGGATTTTTGGTGGAGTTCGGGAGACACTGAGATAGTGTCGGCTGTTCTTGGAGAACATGATTGAAAGTGCGGGGCGCTTGGAGATGCGAGATCGTGAGGTGCATGAGGAGGCCGCATAAGAGCACGGGGCACTGGTGAAAGACACGCAGGGTACTGGCCGGATGCGGCAGTGCAGAGCATGGTCTTGGGACGAGCGGAGCGCGGGTGAAGGCGCAGGGCTCGCTGCAAGGGTGGATACGTGCAGGATGTGGTCGGTGACAGACCACATGGGTGCAATGGGCGGGCGCGGGGCTGAGAGCGTTGGACGCTGGCTGGAGGCGCAGGGTGCTGATAGATGCACAGGGCGCGGAAGCCGGGCTAGGGGTGCTCGGGGATTGGCTGCGTTGGACGCAGTGCGACAGGAGATCTGTCGGGAGGTGGAGCTTGAATGTCCGTGGACGCTTTTGGCTGGCGGGGGTGTGATGCCCCAAGATCTAACTTGGAAAGAATGTCAATCAATTTCTCAAACAATTTACCAGAGTTTCTAAAACCTTCAATTAACAATCTAACAAACATATATAAACATCAATATACAAGTCGATTCATATCTCAAAAGATCAAAAGATCATGTACAATACTCAGGAACTACACTACAATCACCAGTACATAAATCTATCATGTCATGAGTACAAAAGAATCAAAATCATCAAAAGAACTAAAACCTGAAGATCCAGATCAATTCCTATCTTCTGCTCCCTTGCCCTGACCTGAAAATGTCAACCACATATAATGAGCTTTACAAAGCCCAGCAGGTCACCTAATACCTATAACTGAAATCAAAGCACTGCGATGCTATCAATATGCATGTCAGTCAATCAAATCATATCAGTCAATGGTCAATGAATCTGTGCAATACGGAAATCCATAGTCAATAAAACCAGTCAATGCAGCGGCAGGCTAATCGATAAAATCAACTCAATCAATCAGTAATCGACAATCAAATCGATGCTGTCTAATCAATACGATCTATTCAATGAAATCAATCGAGAAAAGCAATACGATAAATCTCAATCTATTCTAACAGTGAATTGAATCTATGCAGCAGTCAATACGGTGCAGAAGCAGCAATATCAATGAATATATAGGCAGAAATCAATAAATCTATACAATGTCCATATCCATGCTATCAATGCAATATCTATATCCATCCATGTCCATATCAATGCTCAGTAATCAATCGATGAAATCAATGAAATCGTACGATACAGTAAATCCGATCAAATCAATAAAGCAGAAATCTCGATAAAACACTAAATCCGTACGTCAATACAGTAAACATGCATTTCAATACTATAATACTGAACAAGTACAAACAACTGACTATGTTGCTGTTGTAGAATCCATATTGCTGTTGTAGATATCCATATACATTGGTTCTATCAATAAGAGTCGTCACTCTATTTGCCCGTCGGCATATCAATAAACTCCTTATGACTCCTATCCATATATCAATAATCAATGTTTAAAGGAAAGCCCGTCGGCCCACCATCCTGTACAGGTCAATCAATCTCCAACCAATGTTCAACCAGGTTCCACTTGTGTTTCAGTATCAATAGTCAATTCAATAGTCAATTCAATAATCCATATTAAATCAATCTAGAACAATCATATCAATAGTCATGCACATATCAATTCAATCTATCAATTTCGGAAAAATCAGAAATCGTACGAAAATCGGGCAGAGTAACGGCAGTCTATCAAATTTACACAAAATCCTGCAAAAAGGCACAAATTTTAAATTTCTCCAAATTACAATAGAATATCCACAACATCAATACAAGACTATTATTCTATAGAATCCAAATCAAATCAAGTCCTGATATTTTTCTATTCAATTAAAATCGCGTAGAATCAATTCTTACCGGTAAAATCTTCATAGAAAATACTCAAATCGTGTACAATAGTCATATCTATAACATACCAAAAGTTGTGCGGTGAAAGTTGTGTCAATACAAAATCAGGTCGAAAGTTTGACTACGAAAACACAAAACAGTGCACAACTCGGTCAAAACTCAATATCTTCGAAAACAGAAACAGGATTCGGAGTCCTTACCACGAGATCTTCACTTTTCCCAACAGCGGCGTCGGACGAAAAGCGCTCCGCGGTCTCCGAAAACCAGCTTTTCCTCTTTTCCCTTTTCTCTTTCTCTCTCCTCAAAATATCTAATTTTATAAAATTTGATTTTCTCTCTTCTCAAAACGACTGATTTCAGCTTTATAAAACTCATATCGGCCCGGCCGATCGCCATATCGTCCCGGGACGATCAGACCAATTTTGATCGTCCTGGACCGTTCCCAGGGCTATGATCAGAACGATATTTTGAACAGTACCGATCGGCCTGGACGATTTCAATATCGTCCCGGACGATCCCGTCCAGAAAACATTCCAGAAATCAGCTGTTTTAAATGCACTGATCGGCTTGGATGATCTCAACATCGTCCTGGCCGATATTGGGAGGAAAATCCAATTCAGAGAGGAACAGTAAGGGAACAAGGTCTCACAGGGGGATACCGTCAGGATTATTCTTTGGATGTTCTATGAAGAACAGTGGTTATCTTTTGTGTTTTGTAAAATCTGGACTAAGGGGATGATTGTTAGGTATTAGTTCTAGATTTTAGGTTTGCTTTTGTGTAGGTGTCTTGTATGGTCAATTGTGTTGCTTGTTATGTTGCTTTTGTGCCTATTAATAGGCTATAGATTGTATTAGGATACAAGCCAAGAGGAATAAAGAAATTTGCAAGTGTTTGGCTCCGGTTCTCTCCCTCTCCCCTCTCCCTCCTCCTCCTCTTTCAAGATCCATGAGGAAGTACTTCTTCCTCAAGTGAAGGGATCTATATATATATATATATATATATATATATATATATATATATATATATATATATATATATATATATATATATATATATATATATATATATATATATATATATATATATATATATATATATATATTTGCACTTTCAGCAACTTTCACATTAATTTTGCTTATTGATTTATTTATTTTCTTAGACACATGCTAACTTCTTATCCGGAAGAAGTGGAAGTGGAAGTTAAAGCAACGGCTCTCATCTAAAAATTTTATTCTCATTGCACCAATAACTATAATTTGAACTCATTAATTTGATATGATAAAAAAGAAAAACTACTCTTAATGCGCACAGCAGCTTCTATCCGCATTACTAAGATATTTGAAAATTATATGGTTCCCCAATCTGATCTCTCTGGGAAGGTATCGAGAAGTGGAGACCACTAATAATTGCCATCTCATGCTCAGCGATCTTAGCATAAGTGATCCATCGTTGTTGCTAATGAAGCCATTGAGAAGTATCACCTCCTTAAAATATCTGACAATCACGAAAAATGATGAGATTGTTTCATTTCCAAATGAGGCGGAGCAGTGGTTTCTGAAAGTTAGTTCATCTCTTTCTGAGCTGAACTTTATGCATCTCGCGTCCTTAAAGTCTCTCCCTTCCTCCTTGGAAAGCTTATCTTCACTTCAAATTCTATATATTAATGATGTTCATATGCTTCGGGAATTACCGAACCTTCCTCCCTCTTTGAAACTTCTAATGATAATTGGGGATTACCATCCAGAGTTAAAGTAGAGCTATGGAGAGGATGGAGGCTCCGATCGGCACAAGATTGCTCACATTCCGAGTTTCAATATATAAGCAATCTTATTTGTTTGATATATATGAAATGTGAAGAATGCATAATATTTTAGCATGAACTAGCTCTTTGTATCATTTGATTGATGTACTCAATTTTATTTATGTAGTACTTGGTGGTCCATTTATATATAAATATATTTTTTTTTGCTGAAATCTAAGTAGTTCTGTTTAATTTCTTATTGATTTAAACAATTATTGAATTATTATTTAATTTTGATTTTTATGTTTTTGAGTTTGCAAAAACAAAATAAATTTTAATTATCAGTCATATATATATATATATATATATATATATATATATATATATATATATATATATATATATATATATATATATATATATATATATATATATATATATATATATATATATATATATATATATATATTGCACTTTCAGCAACCTTCACATTAATTTTGTTTATTGAATTATTTATTTTTTGAGACACATGCTAACTTCTTATCTGGAAGAAGTGGAAGTGGAAGTTGAAGCAACGGCTCTCATCTAAAAATTTTATTGTCATTTCACCAATAACTTGGACTCATTAATTTATTTTTTAACTTAGGATTCTAAATCTATACTATGACTGTTAAAAGAGCAAATATTCTTTTTATTTGCTCTTTTAACAGTCATAGTATAGTTGACATTATTTGAAAATACAAATTTATTATCGAAAAAGAAAGTTGAGCATAAAACTAATTTATATTTTTCTTACTAAAAGGAATCATCACAAGTTTAACATACCTCATTTGTCACCACTTTCAAGCTAAAGCCTAATTGAATGCATATTTATCAAGGCTATCTACTTTGAAGTGGCTAAAAGAAGATGACTGACTCCTCCAAAGCCCTCTTTGATACCATTAATGCTATTGTACTGCTACACAGAATCAAAAGAAAGAACAATCTCAGATTTGAACACAACTCTCCTTGGCCTATTGGTTGAGAGCTTAGGCTTCCAACTAAGAGGTCCAAGGTTCCAGTCTATGTGTATGTGTTGTGTGTGTGAGTTTGTCTTAAATGACCTAAATGTCCCAAAAAAAAAAAAAAATTCTCAGATTTTATCATATTGAAGTCAGATCTCATATCAACATTGAAGATCTGCAGCCTCATGTTTCCAATTTTGCTGGAAAGTTGCTACAATACAAACAAAAGAGAGAGAGAGATGCTATAGTAATAAAAAAAAGTTCGACAAAAACTAGTGGCACATTGTCACTTCAGTAGGTAACAAGTCTCCCTAAACAAAATGATATATGTGTTGAATTGAATTGTTTTCAGTTGCCGAAGCAAGAGATTGTATTATAAAATATTAGTTTACAAAATTCATTTACAAGCAAAAAAATGAGGTATTTTTCATTAAATAACAATTTTCTATGGAATTCAAATATTGCATGACAATCAACGATGAGTTTACCTCTGAACAGAACTCCCAATTCCTATTTTAAGGAAAAGTTTGTAGTTTCTATAGGAAATTCCCCACAATAACTGGTGAAAGGCACTAGCTCTGTTCCGCGAAAAGCTATACTCAAGTGTGACCTCTTCTATATGTGTATATGCGCGTGTGTGTGTATATATGGTGTATGAAAGGTTAAGGGTGAACCCAATGCATAAGAGCTTGATTTATCAAGAAACATTTGCAATTAAGACTTTCACAACTACTACCAAATAATTTGTTTGTTCTAGGAAGTGATTTGATAGAATTCTACATCATTAAATCTAAAAATTGTGATTTTTTAAATATTTATAAATTATGCTTCTAAAAAATGGTTGGAGACAACTATCACGTTGGAAACAGATCATTTTTTTGCTTCAAGAAGCTTTGGATGCTTGGCAACACATAGTTAGCAAATGATTATGATGTAACTGTAACATAAGTTCATCAACTCAACTTTGCTAGTATTTTTTATACCAATTTTTCCCAAAGTTTAGCTTTTGATTTCAAGTAGATTAACTAGCCTAATCTCGATTAATATTGTATTTTTTCCTCTTAGTTAAACAAATGAGTAAAAAAAACTCAAATATTATTCATCTTCCAATCTACCATTACAAGCATTGGATACAAGTATTTATTAACAATTAAAGCAACATAAAAGTCTACATGCCACCATAAAAAACATTATATCTATATAACCATACAAACTACCCAATGGAATTAAACTATCCCTGAAGTTAATATAATTAAATAGCTCAGATTCTTTACTTGCAACTGGATTGCTTGAATGGGGGGGATGAGATCCTTTAGATTGCTTGAATGGGGGGGATGACAGATCCTTTATTTGCAACCGGATTGCTTGAATGGGGGGATGAAAGATCCTTTAGATTGCTTGAATGGGACCCTACAAGCTAACATTATTCCTTTTTGTTTTCTTTAAATGGCAGCCGGCTTGACTTGAGAGCATAAGTTTTTGCGAGGTGGGAGGAATACAGAGTGAGAGTTGAGAAGAGAAATAGACAAGCCAAGTGAAGTTTTTGTCATCTTTAAGGTTAGTTCTGAAGAATTTTAGAATGTTGTTGATTTTTTTAATATGTTGTTTAAAAACTTTTGTTGAGAGTAGTAAATATTTCTGAAGAAAAGTATTAATGGGTTTTGTTTACATATGAATTATGTTAAATATCTGAGTTAATGTTACAGAAATTAGTGTTTATAAATGTTAACCATTCATTAATTTCTACAAATTTTTTTAATATGTTAGTTTTTTTGAAGGAAAATAGCAACGAAACTATGTATAAAAAAATATTTAATGGTACATATACATTATAAAGCGTAACTTTATTTACGTTATATTTAATATTTTTTGTTAATATAATAAATTGGAAAAAAAATTAAAGATACAGAGAATGTGTTTAAGAAAAAAAAAAAAGCTATATTTAATATTTTGCAAGAAATTTAATATTGACAAAAGTAAATGCAAGAAGAGAGAGAGAGAGAGGCCGAGATGGAGAAACACAGAGATTTTAAATATTGAAACTTTCAAATATTTAATCAAATTTTAATTAACTTTCTGCTATATTTAATATTACGTGAAAATTATTATATTTAATATTTAATATGATGTGAAAGTAAGTATTATTATGTGAAAATTAATATTTAATTAGGGGTCTCAATTCGGCTCAACGTGTCGGATTCGAGTCGAATCCGGAACTCACTTGATACTATTCTATTTATTTAAAATAAATAAATAGAAGGTAAGTAAAAGTTACAGTTTATAGCGTATATGTGTCTGTAGCAAAAATCACAGTAGAAGAGCTTTTTAAGTAGAAAGCGCATGCATAAATTGAGTTTTGTGCTGAAAACAAACAAATTTAATTGGAATATCATATTTACAAATAATATAATTTAGAACATGATATCGAGATAAGAACTATAATATTTAAAGTCATTCATTTATTTTTATAGCAAATTACTTGAATTTAAATTCTTTAAAAAATTTATGTATATATTAAAAGAAGAAAAGATACAATCGAAGACTCCAAACAGGACCACAGCATTAGTGTACAAGTTTTTTTTTCTTGAGTTCAAGAAAAAAACTTAACTAATTATATATTTGATATTAGTAATGTAATTTTATTAAACAAATTAAATCAGCCCATTTAACTCATTTTAAAAAGTCAAAAATTTTATTCAAATTTATTCAATTATATTGTATAAAAATATAAATTAATATCAAATTATTAAAAAAAACATTAATTTTTCTTACTTTATATATAATAATAAATAAAATGATATTCCCTTCAAAAATGAAACCTCTCATTTATTTTAATATACATTCATTTTTTCTATTTTATGACAGAGACTTCAATTTGCTTACGGACTACGCGGTAGCTGATTCTTCTCTCTATTTCTCTCAATTAATAGAGACTACTACCCACTCTAATCTTCATTTCTTTCAATCAATCTCCGTTTCTCCAACTGTTCAGTTGTTCTGCTCTCTTTACTACCTCGATCTTGTGTACAATGGAGGTGGCTGGATGGTTTGTTGGTCCAATCATGAGCAAGATCATCAAAGCTTGCTCTGATTACCTGAAAGAGCAAGTCGGATGGCAGACGGGTATGAAGAAGGAGTTGAAAAGGCTGCGAGAGAACCACCCCAAGATCGAAGCTGTCGTGGACTTTGCTGTTAACAAAGTACAAATCAGCGATCAGAACCCGGCTCTCAACGAATGGATATGGCAGCTGCGAGATGCTCTTGATGAGATAAATGATGTGCTGGATGAGTTGGAATACATGAAGCTTAAAGAACAGCTCTCAAAAAACACGAAACCAGCAAAGGTGTGTTTTATATTTAATTTTTTTATTTGATAATCTATGAGAAAAGAAAGCTCATCAGCTTCCTATTTGAAATTCCTACTTGAAAAACAGTTGATCAAAAACAAGAAGCTGAGAAAGGTGCGTTCCATGATGAAATCCATGAAGAAAAGACTTGTCAAAATTGTCAAACGTGCTCTCAAAAGGGATCCCAACTTGAAGCGACTGGAGAAGGCTGTGCAGAAACTTGATAAAGTTTCGGCTGATGTTACCCCTTTCTTTCTTCTTTTACACAGCACGAGGCAGGAACAGACGAAGCAGGAGGTTGATTTCTACAGAGCACGTGAAACAGGATCCTTGCCTACTACAAATGATCTCATCGGGCGGGGCAAGGATAAGGAGTCTGTTGTGCAGTGGTTGAGGAAGATATCAAATGAGCCTCGGACAAGTAGGTACAGAAACATCTCTCTTCTATCTATAGTGGGCCATGGTGGTATGGGAAAGACAACTCTCTTGCAACACGTCTATGAAGATGAATTGAGGAAGGAATTTTTTGATCTTAAAATGTGGGTTTGCGTTTCCAACAACTTTGATGTGAAAAAAGTCATTGCAGATATGTTATCAACTCTTAAGAAGGAGAGGCCTCGTTTGGACGAATCACTTGAGGCACTTCAAAATAGTCTTAGGACTGAGATTATGTCCAAGAAGTTCTTACTGGTCCTTGATGACGTTTGGGAAGAGGAGGAGGAACGGGATAAAAGTAAATGGGGGAATGTGCTTGCCCCTCTAGTTTCTGGGGGTTTTGGTAGTAAGATTCTGGTTACAGCTCGGACGGACTCAGTTGCACTGATGTTTGAAAAAGTGATTCAAGAAAAGAAAGATTCATTGAGATTAGAAGGCTTGGAGGAGGAAGAATGTTTGGAGCTCCTCAACACCCATGCATTTGCTGTAGACAATCTTGATGATCAGAGAAAATTAAAATTAAAATTGATTACTGCAGACATAGTTAAAAAGCTTTCAGGGTCTCCTTTAGCAGCAAAGGTTATAGGTGGTATTCTGAATTCTAATTTGGATGAAGGGCATTGGAGAAGAGTTTTAGAATCTATTCCTGAAATTATAAAATTGGGTCAAAATGATATCATGCCCGTCTTAAGATTGAGCTATGTACACCTCCCACAACCTCTAAAAAGTTGCTTCACATTTTGTTCCATATTCCCACAAGATTATGTATTTGATAAAGATGCTTTAGTCCGACAGTGGATTGCTTTGGGTTTCATTCAACCGTCTCATATTCAAGGAGAGACTATGGAGGATATCGGAGGAAGGTATTTTGATGTTTTGGTTAAAAAAAATTTCTTTGACAAGCATGAAGATTTAAAATACTTCAAAATTTCAATATGTTACAAGATGCATGATTTGCTACATGAATTGGCAGAGTCAATTTCCAAACTAGAATGTTTTAGAGTTGAAGATAGTACAAAGTTGCCTTCTATAATTCCTAAGACTCTCCGACACTTGTCTGTTCAAGCTGAAAATCCAGACATCATAAAAGAGATTGGGAAGTTTAAATATTTGCATTCTCTTTCCTTGTTCTATCGACCTTCTTATCAGGATATCTGTGCACTTAGTAAAATATTCAAAGCATTGAGAAGCCTACGCTTGTTAAAGGTATTTGCCCCAACCTTGGAAATGATACCTGAGGAGATTGAAAATTTGATACATCTTCGATACTTAAAGATTGATGGTGCTAATTTGACTATGCTGCCAAGATCTCTAAGTAATCTCTATCACTTGCGATACATAATCTATGATGGGCCAGAGAAAGATGCTGATTTTTTACCAAGTGACTTTAATAACCTTTCTAACTTGTGTTACGTGAAATTGCCCAAGAATTGTATTTCATCGATATGTGGGATTGGGAAGCTAAAGTTTCTTCAAGAACTGAATATGTTTGATCTTAGAGATGCGAGTGGTTATAGAATTGGGGAGCTGGAGAACATGAATGATCTTTGCAAATTAGGAATCAATTGCCTTGAAAATGTTAAGAATGCCGAGGAGGCTCGTAGTGCCAAATTATGTGCCAAGAGGAGGCTCATAGATTTAACCTTAAATTGGAGTTGCATTGATTCGAGGAACATAGATTTAGATGAGAATGTGCTCGACAACCTTCAGCCACCAAATTGTCTAAGGTATCTGGAGATGGAGAGCTACATGGGTGCAAGGTCTGCTATATGGATGAACAACGTCAATCTTATCTCCAATCTAGAGAAAATCAATTTGACAGACTGCTTGGAGTGGGAAACTCTTCCACCTTTTGGGCAACTTCCCTTCCTCAAGTCACTGACACTTAGGAACATGCCGAAAGTAAAATGGCTCGTAAGTAAATTTAATGGGAATGATAAATACCGTGCCTTTCCATTGTTAGAGGTGTTAACTATTATCAGATTAAAAGCATTAGAGGATTGGTTTGAGGCAGGAGTAGCTGCTGAAGATGGATGTTTGTTTCCCTGCTTAATTGAACTATCCATAAGTAGCTGCCCGAAGTTGAAAGAGTTGCCCTCTTTGCCTTCTAAGCTCAAGACCTTGTGGATAGATGGAAATATGGAGTGGAAGACTTTGAATTTTTGTAGCAATTCAAATCATATTCCTCTTGAATCATTAGCGGTCCTCGACTGTCCAAACATTACATTTATTCCTCTGACTGATGAAATAGCAAGACTTGCAGCACTAAGAGAGTTGAGAATTATAAAGTGCCCCAATCTGATCTCTCTGGGAAGATATCGGGAAGTGGAGACCACTAATAATTGCGATCTCATACTCAACTATCTCGGTATAAGCGATCCATCGTTGTTGCTAATGGAGCCATTGAGAAGTATCGACTCCTTAAAGAAGCTGAGTATTTCGTATAATGATGAGGTGGTTTCATTTCCAGATGAGGCGGAGCAGTGGTTTATGAAAGATAGGTCTTCTCTTTCTGAGCTGAACTTTATGCATCTCAAATCCTTACAGTCTCTCCCTTCCTCCTTGGAAAGCTTATCTTCACTTCAGCAACTATTTATTTGGGATGTTCCTATGCTTCGTGATTTACCGAACCTTCCTCCCTCTTTGAAAAGTCTATCAATTTATGGGAAATGTCATCCAGAGTTAAAGGAGCGCTATCGAGAGGATGGAGGCTCCGATCGCCACAAGATTGCTCACATTCCCATTATCCATATGTTAGGTTTTATTTCAGATTTTTAGGTTTGCTTTTGTGTAGGTTTTTTGTTTGGCATGTATGACCAATAGTATTGCTTGTTATGTTGCTTAATTTTGTGCCTATTAATAGGCTATAGATTGTATTAGGATACAAGCCAAGGAAATAAAGTTTCAAGTACTTTTTGGCTCACAGTTCTCTCCTTCTCCCTTCTCCCTTCTCCCTCCTCCTCTCTCCCTCTCCAGATCTTGCAAGAAGATCTCTTTCTCCTTGAGTTTCAACAATTTGGTATCAGAGCCTTGGTGACGATCTTGAAGGAGGAAGGTGTTCGGTCCAAGAAGAGAGAGGAGGTGGTGGCTATCGGAGGCGACTTCGGCTCGGAGAAGGAAAGCCGGAGGATCTTAGTCCGATGTGCGGGTTTTTTCACACGGAATCCGAAGTTGGGTTGCTACAGATGAATCAGCGAGACAGAGAGCTGTCTCGCCGGAATCCGAGCGGGAGGAAGGCGTCGGTCGGGCCTTGCTCACGTGTATGCTAGGCATACCGTGTGGACCGTCGTCGCGGGATCAACAGAAGCCGGACGAACCGGAAGGATTGCGTGGTTGCCTGAGCGCGAGGCTCTCGAGAGTACGGTATTGCGGCTTCTGATTGTGGAGGAAGCTTCAGGCAGCTGGTTAGGCCGGAGGTGAAGGCCAACAAGAAGGATTGATCTGGTTTTCAAGAAGCAAGATTGTGGATTCTTTTGTAGAAGATGGATGTACATAATGGAGAAGAGGCTTCTCGAAGTCACTGGGATCAATTCGTATAAGGTGTAATACCCCGAGATCCGTGTAGCGAAAAGGATTCGTCTGACATTCTGATCGAACTCCATTCCAGTTGCCTTGCTCGGACCTGAAAATTTCAACCACATATAATGAGCTTACAAAGCCCAGCAGGTCACCAAAGCCTACAACTGAAATCAAAGCACGGCGATGCTATCAATATGCATGTCAATCTATCAATCCGAAGCAGTCAATGGTCAATGAGTCTATGCAGCGGAAATCAATAGTCAATAAAACCAGTCAATGCAGCGGCAGGCAATACGATAAATCAACTCAATCAATCAATAATCGTCAATCAAAACGATACGACCAAATCAGTACGATCTAATCAATGAAGTCAATCGAGAAAAGCTATACGAGACAATAAATCTATAAAACAGTCCATACGGTGTAGAACAATAGTAACAGTGAATCTATAAGTCTATAGGTAGCAATATCAATGAATCTATACAATGTCCATATCAATGTTCAGTAGAATCAATGCTCGGTAATCAATCGATGAAATCAATAGAATCTGTACGATCGTAAATCAATTCGATAAATCCAATCAATATCAATAAATCGATCCGAAATCAATAAATCAATACAAACCAGGAAATCTATACGATGCTCTATCATATACATGCAATCTCATACAATGGTCTTACTCGACAAGCCCAAACACTAGTTATGATGCTGTTGTAGTTATCAATCGTTCAATATCAATAGTGCTGTTGTAGTGGTCAATCTATATCAATAGTGCTGTTGTAGTTCGTTCGATATCAATAATGCTGTTGTAGTTCGTTCAATATCAATAGTGCTGTTGTAGTTCGTTCAATATCAATAGTGCTGTTGTAGTTCGTTCAATACACGTTGGTTTCTATAACCAACGTTCAACTAGGTTTCCACTTGTCTTTCAGCAGTCAATCAATCAATCAATAATCGATGCAATAAACAATATTAAAGAAATCGAGAACGATCATATCAATAGTCCTAGGCAGATCCATTCAATCTATCAATTCCAGGAAAATCAGAAATCATACGAAAATCGGGCAGAGTAACGGTAGTCTATCGAAATTACACAAAAAGCCTGCAAAAAGACAAATTCTGAATTTCACCAAATTACAACAGAATAACCACGGCATCAATGCAAGACTATCAATCTATAGAATCCAAATCAAATCAAGTCCTGATAATTTCCTATTCAATTAAAATCGCGTAGAATCAATTCCGACCGGTAAAATCTTCGTAGAATACAGTCAAATCGTATACAATAATCATATCTATAACATACTAAAAGTTGTGCGGTGAAAGTCTTGTCAAATCAAAACCATGTCGAAAAGTCGACTACGAAAACACAAAACAGATCACAACTCGGTCAAAACACAATATCTTTGAAAACAGAAGTAAGGTTCGGAGTCCTTACCACGAGATCTACACTTTCTCCAACAGCAGCGTCGGACGAAAAGCGCTCCGCGGCCTCCAAAACCAAGCTTTCCCTCTTTTTCCCTTTCTCTTTCTCTCTCCTCAAAATATCTGATATTTTAAAATGAATTTCTCTCTCTTCAAAACGAGCTGATTTTCCTTATATCATACATGGATCGGCCTGGCCGATCGTCTCGATCGTCCTGGACGATCAGACCAATTCTGGTCGTCCTGGCCGATACTCCAGGGCGATGATCAGGACGATTTTTAGGAACAGTGCAGATCGTCCTGGACGATCTCAATATCGTCCTGGACGATTCTGTCCAGAAATGGCTCCAGAAATCAGCTGTTTTCCATGCACTGATCGGCCTGGACGATCTCAACATCGTCCTGGACGATCCTGGGAGGAAAATCCAAATCAGAGAGGAACAGTAAGGGAACGAGATATTACAATCTCCCCACCTTAGAAAAATGTCGTCCCGACATTTCCCTACAGGTACGAAGCAAAAACAACGCAAAACAAATCGATCAAAATCCAAATCAAAACTCGTCGAAAGCCATACAAAACACACAACGCAATCAATCACATGTCAATCACTATGTATGCAGAATGAATTCATTCTATCAAACTATCAATCAAATCCTTTCACTACACTCGCTCTGATACCAATTGTAATACCCCGAGATCCGTGTAGCGAAAAGGATTCGTCTGACATTCTGATCGAACTCCATTCCAGTTGCCTTGCTCGGACCTGAAAATTTCAACCACATATAATGAGCTTACAAAGCCCAGCAGGTCACCAAAGCCTACAACTGAAATCAAAGCACGGCGATGCTATCAATATGCATGTCAATCTATCAATCCGAAGCAGTCAATGGTCAATGAGTCTATGCAGCGGAAATCAATAGTCAATAAAACCAGTCAATGCAGCGGCAGGCAATACGATAAATCAACTCAATCAATCAATAATCGTCAATCAAAACGATACGACCAAATCAGTACGATCTAATCAATGAAGTCAATCGAGAAAAGCTATACGAGACAATAAATCTATAAAACAGTCCATACGGTGTAGAACAATAGTAACAGTGAATCTATAAGTCTATAGGTAGCAATATCAATGAATCTATACAATGTCCATATCAATGTTCAGTAGAATCAATGCTCGGTAATCAATCGATGAAATCAATAGAATCTGTACGATCGTAAATCAATTCGATAAATCCAATCAATATCAATAAATCGATCCGAAATCAATAAATCAATACAAACCAGGAAATCTATACGATGCTCTATCATATACATGCAATCTCATACAATGGTCTTACTCGACAAGCCCAAACACTAGTTATGATGCTGTTGTAGTTATCAATCGTTCAATATCAATAGTGCTGTTGTAGTGGTCAATCTATATCAATAGTGCTGTTGTAGTTCGTTCGATATCAATAATGCTGTTGTAGTTCGTTCAATATCAATAGTGCTGTTGTAGTTCGTTCAATATCAATAGTGCTGTTGTAGTTCGTTCAATACACGTTGGTTTCTATAACCAACGTTCAACTAGGTTTCCACTTGTCTTTCAGCAGTCAATCAATCAATCAATAATCGATGCAATAAACAATATTAAAGAAATCGAGAACGATCATATCAATAGTCCTAGGCAGATCCATTCAATCTATCAATTCCAGGAAAATCAGAAATAAATCATACGAAAATCGGGCAGAGTAACGGTAGTCTATCGAAATTACACAAAAAGCCTGCAAAAGACAAATTCTGAATTTCACCAAATTACAACAGAATAACCACGGCATCAATGCAAGACTATCAATCTATAGAATCCAAATCAAATCAAGTCCTGATAATTTCCTATTCAATTAAAATCGCGTAGAATCAATTCCGACCGGTAAAATCTTCGTAGAATACAGTCAAATCGTATACAATAATCATATCTATAACATACTAAAAGTTGTGCGGTGTGAAAGTCTTGTCAAATCAAAACCATGTCGAAAAGTCGACTACGAAAACACAAAACAGATCACAACTCGGTCAAAACACAATATCTTTGAAAACAGAAGTAAGGTTCGGAGTCCTTACCACGAGATCTACACTTTCTCCAACAGCAGCGTCGGACGAAAAGCGCTCCGCGGCCTCCAAAACCAAGCTTTCCCTCTTTTTCCCTTTCTCTTTCTCTCTCCTCAAAATATCTGATATTTTAAAATGAATTTCTCTCTCTTCAAAACGAGCTGATTTTCCTTATATCATACATGGATCGGCCTGGCCGATCGTCTCGATCGTCCTGGACGATCAGACCAATTCTGGTCGTCCTGGCCGATACTCCAGGGCGATGATCAGGACGATTTTTAGGAACAGTGCAGATCGTCCTGGACGATCTCAATATCGTCCTGGACGATTCTGTCCAGAAATGGCTCCAGAAATCAGCTGTTTTCCATGCACTGATCGGCCTGGACGATCTCAACATCGTCCTGGACGATCCTGGGAGGAAAATCCAAATCAGAGAGGAACAGTAAGGGAACGAGATATTACATAAGGCGGCCACGTACAGGTGTATGCGAGTTGATAGCAAGCTCACGAGGGAGTATGTGTGGGAACAAAGCTTGGTGATCGCACGTGAAGGGCTGTTGGAGGCCAGATTTTTTGCTTGATATTGAATCAAGTTTCGATCGGTCTTGACTAGCTTGGAAGTAAGACTTGTTCTTGATTTGAATATCGGATCAGATCTTTAAAGAAGAGATTAGATCTTCTTTGTGGTGGAGTTTTTTGACTTCGGGTGGAGTCCGGGAGACACTGAGATAGTGTCAGCAGTTCTTGGAGAGCAGTGTTGAAAGTGCGGGGCGCTTGGAGATGCGAGGTCGTGCGGTGCACGAGGAGTCCGCATAAGAGCGTGGGGCACTAGTGACGAGCGGAGCGCAGGTGAAGGCGCAGGGCTCGCTGCACGGGTGGATATGTACAGGATGTGGTCGGAGACATACCACATGGGTGCAAGGCGCGGGCTTGAAGCGTATGACACGGGCACTGAGGCGCAGGGTGCAGTCGAATGCACAGGGCGCGGAAGTCAGGCTAGGGGTGCTCGGGATTGGCTGCGTTAGACGCAGTGCGACAGGAGATCTGTCGGGAGGTAGAGATAGAATGTCGGTGGACGCTTTTGACGGAGGAGACCGACATGATCATTCTTTGGTTGTTCTTTAAAGAACAATAGTTATCTTTTGTTTTGTAAAATCTGGACTAAGGGGGTGATTGTTAGGTTTTATTCCAGATTTTAGGTTTGTTTTTGTGTAGGTTTCTTGTTTGGCATGTATGACCAATAGTGTTGCTTGTTATGCTGCTTTTGTGCCTATTAATAGGCCATAGATTGTATTAGGATACAAGCCAAGAGAAATAAAGATTTGCAGAGTTTGGCTCACGGTTTCTCCCCTCTCCTCTCCCTCCTCTCTCCCTCTCTAGATCTTGCAAGAAGATCTCTCAAGAGCTTCCTCCTTGAGTTTCAACACTATATATAAACAATCTTATTTGTTTGATATATATGAAGTGTGAAGAAGTGCCATGGAAAGGATGGAAGCTCCGATCGGCAAAAGATTGCTCACATTCCGATATCCGTAATGATCCCTGATAATATAAAAGGTCCAACTACTTTAATGAAAATTTCAAAATACAAAAGCAAACTTCTTTCTTCTTATCTTAATAATTTGTTTGATATATATGAAATGTGAAGAATGCTATCGCAGCATGAACCAGCTATTTGTGTCACGCGATCGATGTACTCAATTTTTATTTATGTATCATTTGGTTATCCCTTTATATATAAAAATATTCTTCTTTTAATATTTTGTTATATATGTTGTGGATCATTCACAACTTAAATCTAAATAAAAATTTAAGTAGTTCATGTTAATTTTTTGAAATGAAACGATTATTGAATTATTATTTAATATTGATTTTATATTTTTGAGTTTAAAAAATAAAATAAAATTTTAATGATCAGTCATCTTTAATCTATGATTTTTTTTCACTTTCATCAACTTTCATATTAATTTTATTTATTGATTTATTTATTTTCTTAAACACATGTTAACTTCTTACTTGAAAGAAGTAGAAGTAGAAATAGAAGTGAAAGTTGAAGCAATGGCTCTCATTTAAAAATTTTATTATCATTGCACCAATAGCTACAATTTGAACTCATTAATTTGATGACATAAAAAAGGAAAACTATTCTTAATGCATCACAGTTTCTATCCTGCATTACTGCTCTTCGCCTTGTTGCTGGAAAATTTAGTAGCTTGTAAAGAACAGATACTCATCCAACAAAATGACATGCCAATTATTGAAGCTTTCCATATAAAATAGTTTCTATGAAAATGTTCCTAACATAAATTCGCATATATACAGGAACTTAATAAGAGTTCGTTGATATTCTCATGAGTAGGCAAAAAAAAATTAACATGGGAAATTTTCAATCCTTTATAATCCACCTGCAACCACGGATTTCATATCCACCAAAACTATGATCACTACTGCTTTCTCCACCATTGTCAGCACTGTTATAACCAGATTTTCTACGGTGCCTTCTTCCCTTGGAAACACTATTGTCGCTTCCAGTACCGTTCAAAAGTGGATCATCTATACCACGAATAACTCTCCTAGAAGGTGATGAGGAACCTATGACACTGTCATCCTTGATTCTCCTTCTATCCTTCTCCTGCTTCTTAATATTCTGAGATATCTTGTGAAGCTTCTCATTAAACCGAGTGAGACCCTTTTCCATTGGTTCCACTACGTGGGTGACTGTGAACTTCAAATCATTCACAATCTAGACAAAAAACCAAATCAAGAAGATTTAGCAAACGAAAAAAAAAAAAAGAAATCGATACTGGTTAAATACCTTATAATTAAATATGTTTATCAAGCATACAAGTATATTGAAAATTGATGAATTAGAAATAGCGATTATGAGCATATGAGTAATAAGAATGATGTTCAGAGCTTCTTCACTCGAAGGACTGACGGTGACCACTCAAATAACAAACGAGCATATTCATGAGTATAAATAAACAAGCTTCAAACTCTTCATTATATGACAAAATTTAAAATTTTATTCAAGTTTATTTAATTTTATAAATAAAAAATATATTCTAGGAACAAACATCAAATTATTCATCAAGCGATAAAAATCCACCTCTAGATAATACCTCAGAATTCAAAACATAGCAGTAATTGCCTAAGTACATCTTCTACATGCCTTTTTGTTAAAGGAGCAAGAGGATGGAGGCTCCGATCGGTACAAGATTGCTCACATTCCGAGTATCTCTATATCCATATATTCGCAATCTTATTGGTTTGATAAATTTGAAAGGAAGCATGAACCAATTTGTATCACTTTATCCATGCTAACTTCTTATCTGAAAGAAATGGAAGTGGAAGTTGAAGCAACGGCTCTCATCTATTAAAAAATTTATTGTCATTGCATCAATAGCTACAATTTGAACTCATTAATTGTATTAATTTTTTTACAGTTTATAAATTTGAATAAGATTTAAAATAATGTAATGTTTAAAAATTTGATTCAAATTCATAGATTAAAGATGACTGATACTTTAAATTTTATTTTATTTTACAAACTCAAAAACATAAAACTAAAATTAAATAATATTTCAATAATGATTTCATTTCGAGAAATCAATAAAAAATTAAATAGAAGAAAATATTTATATATAAAGGGACGACCAAATGATACATAAATAAATAAAATTGAGTACATCGATCAAGTGATACGAACTGGTGATTGCTGACATTGCATTCTTTCACATTTCATATATATAAAACAAATAAGATAAGAAGAAAGAAGTTTGCAGCTCATGTATTTTGAAAATTTCATTAAAGTAGTTGGACCTATTATCAGCGACGAACAGAGATATGAGGAATGTGAGCAACTGTCATTTAAAAAGGGAAGTGAATGAAGAATCCATATGTTAAGCATATAGCTAGCGTTCCTTCTGAGCCTTGAGAGCATCTACCTCTTCATCTGCTATTAGTGAAACTGTCAGACCTAGCTTGCTCTTTGATTGAGTAGTCCGTTTAACTTGTAGAGGAAGGGCTTGATTTAAGGTCATCATTGATGAAATGCCTATCTAAACCTAAAGGAGAGCCTAGCCCCCTTCAGATGTTTGAGTGGGAGCCTATATGCAATCCATTCTTTTCGATCCCACACTTAGTTTCATGACAAGCGACGTACATAATGATATGATGATAATTAAAATGATTATGTTTTTGGACCGTTAATTGAATGTTATATCGGATGTCTCTATCTAACAAGAAAATCTATGATGACGAATCAAAGTTTTCATGTTCAATTATAAATAATAATTTTGAGGGGATCCATCACCTCTTGAATTTGGTTGTAGGAAATCATCCACATTGTTTTATCTTTTTTATATGGATCATCTTCTTTCTTAAAAAAACCACTTTGAGACAATCTGCTCTTCAAATAACAGACACAACAGCTTTAAGTAACTCGAAAAGCTTTCAAAATGGTCGCACAATGAGGAGTGTGTTTCAACACATATAGAGACTATCAATAAACTGCTCAGATTAAAAACTTTCAAGCTTCTAAACTTTTATTGGCGTTCTTCTTCTTTCAAGCATCTAAACATTTTGCAGCTTACAGAAGGACGTTGAAGAATTTTCTGGTTCTAATGAAGAAGAGAAGATTATGTGATGAAGTTGGTTTCTGCTTTACTCTTTTCAATGAGTCTTGGATTATGGGAAGCCCCTTGAAGGAAATTATGAGAACCAATGTGCACACTCTCTTCAATCTTTCTCAAAATGTTTATTAATTTCTAATGGTTCCTGATTCCTCTACCCTAAAATATACATAATTTATAGCTGATGATGAAGAATCTTATTGCTATGAGAGAATGAGATTTCGTTTGGGAGGGAACTTTCTTACTGCTTCTTAAAGCAGCTTTTTAGTATAAAAATTAAAATTTTTATTTTAAAAAACTGCTTTAAGAAACAGTAAATGCCATCCCAAATGAAACCCGAATCACACTGTTCTGTCAAATTAGGCGGCGAAGAAGATAACCAACTTCAACTTGCTTTGTAAATGGAATCACCCATTCTTGGTAGAGCTTAGCAGCTACTGAAGGTTCCACTTTATATTTACTTTCAGCCTCTTTTACATTATTCTTCCCTAAATTTACATTCTGACCAAATATCTCAGCTTTCTTAAACACCCTTTTCACTACTGTTTCTTCAACACTAGTAAATGTTAGCAATTTCATCAGAGTTTCTGAATCCTGCATATATAAATACACATCAGAACTATTTTTTACATGAAAAATTATATCAAGTTGATATTTTTATCCAAAAATATTGAAGAGAATAGGATGATCAGAAACCTTAGCCTGTATTGCAGGAATATAGTTCTGAGGAGAATCTCTGAATTTAATCTCAGCTACAAATCTACCAGAATGAATTCTTCTGGAGAGAGCCTGTTGCAATGATCTCCAAACACTAATGAAAATATTTTGATGCTGGAGATCATTAATCTGTTGAAATTAAAATATGAAGATTCTTACTTGTAAACATATAAGATCTGAAGCTACAGTTTGTTGATAATTTCCATCATCAGCTTTTTTGGTGAATAGGGGAAGTAAGTCGTTGAAGTACATATCCCATATTCTTCTGCTAACATTTACTGAAGCAGCAGGAGGATGCAAGATCTTTGGAAGGATAAACAGGATTAGTTTTCTTAATTACAGATGATTAGTGTAATGATTAAGGTTAGAGAGGGATAATTACATTTGGAAACCTGTGAGGAGGAGCTAATGGAGGTTGTGCATAATCTGGGAAGAATGGAAGCTCTTCGGGGTTCTGATACCGTCCAAACTGTACAAATTTTAATAGGATTGACCATTTCAATATCTCTGTTATATATTTATTTATTGACAATTTCAATAAAGCAGGTCAACCAGCTAAATATCTCTGTTTTTGAAAAAGTAAAAGCCATTAAATGCATGAAAGTGAACCAAATTTAAATGGCAATAATAAATTAGTGAGATTAACGAAGAGAAAAAAAGAGAGAAATTTTAATATTTTGGATCAAAATAATGTACAAAGATTACATTTATTGATCAATTACATCATTATACCAAGATAAAGCTTAGTTTGAGACGATTTTTTTATTAAAACAGCTTGTTGATAAGAAAAAATTTTATTTTTTACTAGAAAGCTGCTTTAAGAAGTAATAATAAAGCCATCCCAAACAAGAAAAAATATTTTGTAACGACACCGGACGCCGTCTGGAGGCGATCAGAGCACGCCACATCACCCCTTTGCTGTGTACCAGATGAAGTGACGCTCTGATTCGCCTTCGGTCGCGTGATGTCCGCACAGAATAATTTCTACCCAAACGAAGTCTAGAACAGCTTTCTTATTGCTTCTTAAAACAGCTTTCTAGTTTTAAAATTAAAATTTTTATTTTAAAATGCTGCTTTATGAATCAGTAAGAAAGCCGTCTCAAACGAAGCCTAATTCTCTATGCTTATGAAAAAGTAAAGCCATTAAGCACATGAAAATAAAGTAAATTTCAACGGCATTTATCTAATCAACAAGTTCTTATAAACTAAAACACCAAAAAGAAAAAAAAAAAAAACAAAAGAAAAAAGAAAAAAATATTACAAAAACCAAAGTGAGAAATGAATTAAATGAATAAACAAGATCAAAGTAGAAAAAAGGAAAAATGAAAAAATTACCCTGGCTTCCATGGCCTCTGTTTCTCTGACAAAAAGCTCCACAAAAGAACAGTTCTGATTACCCAAGAAAGAAGGATCATAGGCAAAAGAGTTATATGGATATCTGGCTCTCTCAATGAGACTAAACACTATAAAATCTTCCTGCTTTTCAAGAGAAGCTCTCAAAGAATCAATGGTTACGCTAGATAAAGATTTACAGTAACAGAAGGAAGAGAAAATAACGCAGAAAAGAGAGCAAAGGAACACCAGCGGAAGAGAAGAATGAGTCATGGAAGCCATTGGAGAGAGAGAGAGAGAGAGAGAGAGAGAGAGGAAAGCAGAAGATGTTCATATTTATAGTTTAAAGTTACTGCAGCTAGCTGGCTTGGGCCGGCTGTTTCACATTTTTCATATTTAAATTTATATTTTAATACTTTTAAAATTGTTTTGGAAAAAGAATTGGTCAACAAAAAAAAAAATCTTAAATTTACTAAATTTATTTTGTCATGAAGATAATATTTAAGAAATCAATCAAAATTTATATTTCTCTTTTTTTTTACTATTTATATTTCTCTTATTTCAAAAGAAATCTAACATGGTTAACATTCATTCTAATAAAACATTAGCTCATGGGCATAGATTTAAAGTCATCAAAATTGAAGCTCTAATCTCAAAGTAAATCTAACAAAATTTTAATCAATCATAACCCTTTCTTTTTAGTTTTCTTCCAATGCTCTTTTGGTTAGAGCTTTATTTGAGACAACTTTCTTACTGTTTCTTGAATCAGCATTATAGTTCAGTTTTTTTTTTAACTTAAATTTTTGTACTAAAAACAGTTTTAGAAAATAGTAAAAAAGTTATCCCAAACAAACCTAGAAAACATAAATAAGGAAATGTTAATTTCCTCTTACAATTCTTGAAATTTTTTATTTTGGCAGTGCTTTGTTTTTGACAAACTATTTTTATATGTTGGAGACACATAATTTTATATCTATCAACTATGTTATCCTTTAATTAGGGCTGCAAACGAACCGAGCCGAGCCGAGTATGTGATTGTTCATGTTTGTGTTAATTTAATATCAGGTTGTTCAAGTTTGGTTCATGTTTGTTAGAGCTTTATTGTTCGGGTTCATGTTTGGTTCATTTAAATTAATGAATGTTCATGTTCGGTTCATGTTCAGTTCATGTTCGTTCGTTTAGTGCTTATCGAGCTTTAAACAAGCAAACATGAATGAGTTATAAACGAGCACTACTTTTAGATGTTCATTAACTTAAGAAACGAGCTTTATCGAGCTTCCTAACAACGATTACATCAAGCATATTCGTGAACTTAATGTCGAGCTCTATTTATATTATTTATATTTATTAATTTTATAATTAAATATTAATTATTTTTATCAAGCTTATTCACAAGTTCAAAATCGAACATGAATCGAGCTTCTTATCGAGCTTAATGTCGAGCTTGTTCACGAACTTCAAATGATGTTGTTCGCGAACATAAATGAGCCGAACGCATTAGTGTTCAAGCTTGTTTATTTTAGAATCGAGTATTTAAAATATTGTTCAAATTTGTTTGTTTAGTTAATTTATGTTGCTATTTCTTTAAGATGATGTTGTTTTTTATTTTCTTATTAGAATGTAAGAATAATGATAATTTTCATACATTCCTCTTCAAATTTTTCTAAGAAAGGTTCTAATGAATATTTTTTTCATCATCAAACATTTTATTGATTTTAAATATTTTTTCTAATATTAAAAAAAAAAACATTTGATTGATTTTGTTCTTTTTCTGGTTTTATGAGTTTTATTTTGTTTTTTCTCTTTGTTGTTCTATTTATATTTTCTAAGATTTTTTTTTTTGGCTATAATTGACTTTGATTAATTTTAATTAAAAAAATCATGAAAGTAAATAAATATATTTATTTATTTTATCATTTAATAATAATAAAGTTTGAAGTTGTTGTTTGGTGGTCAACCAATGAGCAACAAATTATTTAAGAGGAGAGAGTTGAAAGTCAAATCTTAAATGCCACTTTTTGGCAAAGCTTTGGAAGATTTTGTGTGGCTTTTTGAGGGGATTTCAATTCATCATAAATTGGGAGAGAATGTTGACAATTTTACTTAATCTAAAGTTTCATTTGAGACTATTTTTTATTATTTTTTAAAATATTTTTTTAGAATAAAAATTATTTTAATTATAAAATTTTATAATAAAAATTTATTTTAGAAAACAATAAAATAATTATCTCAAATGAAACCTAATTTATATTTTTAAAAATTTTAAATAATTTATTTTATTTTTTATAAAATAATCTGATCTATTTAAAAGCTTATTTAATTGATTGTTATTATGATATATATATATAATTTTCTTTTATTTTACTTTTCCATATATCATTTTCATCATTCCATCTCTCGGCCATTTTCATAGAGACATTTAGGTGGTTGGCTGTGTGAACTCTTAAAGCCCAAAAGGCAAAAGCAGAGCCGATGAATTATGAGCACTCAATATTTTTATTTATTTTTGAAATTAATTCTAAAATTGCTCATTCCATTAAGATTGAGGATATTTGATTAAATTACAAAAAAGTTATATCAGAAATCTTAAAGCAATGTAAGAGGAATGAATTAATAACAATGATCTAATATGGGATTTTTTTTAAGGAGCATGATATTAATTTAAATTAGGAATATGAATAAAATATTAATAAAAATTAAAAATAAATAAACTAGCTAAATTATTTGGCATAATCTAGAGAATGCACCAAATCATTTGGTGCATTGTTCTTTAAAATGCGCTAAATCATTTGGAGCATTTATCGTAGTTGGCAAAATTAAAGTACGAAATTACTGCATCAATGCGCCAAACAGTTTGGCGTATTCAATGGAATGCACCATTCTGTTTAGCTAATTTGCTTCTTTTAAAATTTTTTAATACTCTAATGACTAAGAGAGAGAGAGAGAGAGATGAATAACTTTTTTTTTTTTTTAATGGAGAAAGGAAAACAAAGCTATTTAGCGTTCTCTTCTAGAGCAACAAATGGTGTGAATCAACGACAAATGGGAGCTGAGCTATTGATGGCCAAAGTTAGAGAAATGTTTGGCATTTACAAAGCTATTTGTACTCTTTTGGCTACATATGGAGAATCTCTCCACCACATTGAAGGGATCCTTAAATTTTCAATTACCCAATTTGATTGTATGACACTCAAAATAAAAAAAAATTAACATACCAAGATTAATTTTTACTCATAATTTTTGAAATCAAATTGAATCAAAACATGGTTTAATCAGAGAACCTAGATTACTACTGTTGTTACTCATTTTCAACTAAAGGTTCATTTAAATCAGCTGTAATTTTTTATAAAGGTGATTGTAAAATTATCATGGAAAAAATAACTTTTTGAAAGATGCTGTAAAATTTACTTTCTAATAATTTTTTTTTTTTTAAATGAAAAATAATGGCTAAATGAAAAAATAAAGCAGTAAGAAAACTGTCACAAGTAACGTCTAAAAGTATCATTTAGGTGACATGGTTATGATCACTACAACTATTATCGATATTTTATTTGTTCTCTCTCAACATCAATTTGAAGTCATTCAGGCTTCGTTTATGACGATTTTTTTACTGCTTCTTAAAACAGTTTTTCAGTAAAAAAAAAAAATTATGATTGAAAACTATTTTAAGAAGCAATAAGAAAGCTGTCCCAAATGCAGCCTTAATCTAATTTTAGCATGCAAAGTGAAAAAAAAAAAGAATCCCAATTAGACTAAATTATTACATGCGGTCACCGAACTTGTCTGGAGGTAAATAAGAACAAGTCATGTCACCAAATTCACTATATCGTCACTATGTATCAGGTGAAGTAACACGTCCTGATTGACCTTTAGATAATTCGGTGACCGCACATAATAATTTCTCCTAATATTTAATTTTATTTAATTGACATAAAATAGACCGGACGTAGCTTCCATATGTCATAATGGTATTAATTAGATCTTCTATCAAGACTATAATGCATATTATATATATATAAACTAAATAAAAATAATTAGGCTGTCCTAAGCTGGTCTCGGCTAATTAAAATAAAATGGTTTACAATGACCACAAGGAAACGAAAGTTCGTCTAATGATGGCTTTGATAGCAATACAGATTTTAGACTTTTTAAATAATATTTAATATACTATTTGTTAATCAGAAGTTTAGCATCTCTCTCTCTCTCTCTCTCTAACCGGCTGAAGTTTGTCAGTAGCTTATTCATAATTAATTAATTGGCTTTTTAATAAGCTCAATATAAATAAGGTTAAATATGATTGCATTTGAATATATAAAAAAAATATTATAAAGGGTGAGCGACTGAGCGAGATTATTATATGTTTTGATTATTAAGTAATTAATTAAAATTTAAAATTTATTTTTAACTGTTTTGATTATTAAGTAATTAAAATTTATGATGCACGATAAAAAAATATAATTATAGTCTCATTCAATTGTTTTTAGCACATTCGCAGCAGATATATATAGGCATGCACATGACCTGAAATTACATATATACCACTGAATCTTTTAGGTATTCATATAGCAAACACCTGAATATTTATGTTATCTTATACAATATACTAACACTCTTGATCAAATAAAAATTATTACTAATAAAATCTATCTTTTTATGCATATATTTTAATATTCGATACAAAAATATTATATAAATAATATAAAAATTGAAATATTAGATATTTAAATAAATAATATAAAAATTGAAATATTAGATATTTAAATAAATAAGAAATTTTATGATATTTTTTATTTATAGCAAACAATTGGGCATGTGTAAATAAGGACATATTTGTCATTTGGAGGATATGTAGGTTCACAATGTAGCTTCATTAGGAACAATTTTCTTATTGTTTTATGAAGAAATTTTTTAATATCAAAATTTTTTTGTAACACAAAACTACTTCATAAAATAGTAAAAAAAACTATCGTAAACAAGAAAAATTATTTTGTGTGGACATTGGACGACGTCCGGAGACCAACCAGAACGCGCCACGTCGCTTTTTTGCTCGATACCAGTGCTTGATACTGCTGTGTACCGGGTGACGTGGCGCGTTATGATTGGCCTCCAGATCGTCCAATTTCCGCACATTATAATTTCTTTGTAAACAAAGCCTGAGTTCTCCCTAAGTTCTAAGCTGTTGTCCAAAATTAGTGAAGCACACATAAATTCCTAAACAATGGGAGAAATTTTAGGAATCTGCTTCTACACACAACAGCAGAAGCTGATTTGTAGAACTTCAGCAAAATGCAATATATTAGTCAAGTAGAACGAAGCTACTGAAGACATCTTTAGGGGTTTGAGATATGAAGACCTAAGGAAATAGAAAATAAAAGGCTAAAAAAGGTTATCACATAATTGATGATTTTGTCTCATCTAAATAACATATCTTATGCTGTACATAATGACCTTGCTCAGCAGATAAAAGTTGTTATACAGCTGAACAGATCATGAACAAAAAAATGCGGTTTGTAACGTGCGCTCAAACTATCAGGAGAAGTGGCTTCTAGCTGTGCTAGGAATGGTCTCCAGGAATTGAAGGATCTGATGGCAAAAATTGTTAGCACAACAAAAACAAAATGGTTGAAGGTTAAATGCATCTCTGCAACACATTATCATTAGATCATAACACCCCAACTACCCAATCATTTTTAAGTTGTGAAACTAAGGGGTGTAAGTGAGCCGAGCTGACTCGATCTTGACTCATTAACAAGCTTATTAGTTGAACTTATTGAGCGATGAGCTAGACCTTGAATTCAAATTAAGCTCTTATATTAAGCTTGCCCAAGTCAAGTTCAGCTCATTGGCTCGCAAATCGACTCAATTAAAAAAAAATAGGTAAACCTAAATCCCATTTTCCCCTCACTCCCTTCTAAGATTTTCAATTGATTGCTTGAAGTTATAAAACATGTTTTCCAAACTGGTATTTACTGGATTCAATAAGTTGGTTGGATGTAGTTAGGAATTAAAATTAGTTTAAAACACAACTCTCCTTGGCCTATTGATTGAGAGCTTAGGCTTTCAACTAAGAGGTCCAAGGTTCGAGTCCATGTATATGCGTTGTGTGTGTGAGTTTGCCTTAAATGGCCTAAATGTCCCCAAAAAAAAAATTAGTTTAAACTCTAAAATCACCTTAAAAACACTTGCAAACATGAAAATTCCTTTTTACCCCAAAAAAACGAGCAAAATCAAAATAATTAGTTTCTAAAACACGTTTCCTATCAACGAGCAAACAAAATGAACTATACATTAGTTTCTATGGGATATTCCTATGAAATATGAATTTTTGGAATCATAAAAGGGCAGACATCTGGGTCTCTGAGTTTGTCAAGAACAAAAGCAAGGTTCTTTGTTGCTGCCTGCCAAATTCTATTAATTCTTCAAATGTGATAAGCAATCAGGAAAGGATGATATATATCTAAATAGAAATCATACAACTTATAGAGGATGTGATTCACCATCTAAAATTATTTCATTGAGAAAAGAGATGATATTGATTGAAAGCTCAATGAGTAGTTTTTCAGAAAATGTTGCTCCAAAACAAAAAATTTAGCCGTTTAGCAGGATATATTGCTTAGCATCTTAGCCTTATAGAAGTTTAAAAGTATTTAGAAACTAGCTTATTTAATGCCCACAAAAGCTTGGTCATACAAAAAGTGATAGATCATCTTTGATGTTAATGATCCAGGGTGGAAGTTTATGTCCTGATACTTTCTTCAAGGGAGAGTTTTCTTGTGTAATATGTTAGACTGGTCCAGCTAGTCCATACAAGACCGACTCAACGAAACGGAGGTTAAAGTTCCGCCTCCACCTCCTGTACTAGTCAGACAAGCCGCTGGATCCAGAAAAGCTATTTAGGAAGGATTTTTTAGGGAGTTAGGAGGAAAATTTGAATGTAGGGACTATTTAGAGATTTCCTTTTTGATTGTATGCATTAAATAGTTTGTTTTCCTAGGTTATGACATATTGAATTTGGCTGAAATTTGAGAACTCTTAGATTTAGGTTTTTGGGCTCTAGCAGCATCTAGAGAATTGGGAGAGAGATCCTCCTCTCACATAGAGGATCAATTGTATCTTTCTATTTTCACCCATTAGTTTGTGTTCTTGCAATAAAAGTCTTGTGTTTCTCTGATTTTCCGTTGGATTTATGGATCATTTTCGCTGATTTCACCAAGATAGTTAGGTTTTACTTAAGAATTCCAAATATTTCCTATCATAATCATTTTCTTGTAGTACAATGTCTATGCTTTTGAGATGTTCTCTTCCAGATTGTACTCTTATGGATAGCAAAACGATGGATGTAAACAAATTTAAATTCACTCATGATGCCAATCTAAAGCCAGCTTATAATTACCAATACTAGTGGACATTCTGAATCCGTTTATAAAAGAACATATGACATCTAAAATTGCATTAAACTCACAAAGCGCAACAAGGACATTAACTAGTCCGAAGGAGTTGCGACGATTCAGCTTTTTGGACGGCCAGAAACAAGAACCCTAGTAGCATAAGCATATAAAAGACATGAAGAGAATAGGATAAGGAAAAGTACAAGGGCCGGCCGTAGCTAGGGCTTGAAGGTGTACGGCTGAGGGAGCGAAATGGGACCTCTGCGGGATTCGTCGTTGTCGAGAAGCCTCTTCACTCTTTTTTTTAGCGCAATACTGACGATCAAAGTGCTTCACCTGTTAAAATCCATCAGAAATTGGGGAAATTTTCTTGTTTAAAGAAGTAGAAAGGCAGGTAACAACGATACCCAAGTTGGGCGACAACTCTTGACGAATTCGTCTCTGGAACCCTTGCATTCGGCCGGGTAAAGAAGGCCGACGGTCGCCACCTCCGTTGGCTTCTTGTCCGCCTCCTTCTCCAAGCAAGCATAGAACGCGTCCCGAGCCTAACCATCGAAATTCGAGAACAAACATGAGAGAGATAGAGAAAGAGAGAGAAACAAACAGGGAGGAGCTGCGAACTGATACCTTATAGCAGGATTCCCTGCCCTTAGAGAGAACGTCCACCATTATCACCATGCGGGAGGCCGGAGCTTGAAGAGCGCCTGTTGGCTGGGAAGGCCAATGAAACTTCGGCGTTCCGACCTTCTAATCGGCTAATTAGAAAATATTTTTTAAATAATTTCTTTTATCTTTATTATTTTTATATAAAATAAAATAAATTTTTATTTAAATTTAATTTCTATTTAATCTTATTAAATTAAAATACAATAAGAGTCACTCGATTTTATTAGAGCTTAGAATCAGTTAAACAAAAGATAAATTTAATTCAATGGATCATAAATTAAGGCTTTTAAGTAAAATTTAATTAATCCCTTTTCCTTAATCCTAATTCCACATATTTCATCCCTATCATACTCAATCGCATCGTACCCTTACTACATTCTTCTCTTATAAAATGAATAATTTGTGCTCATAATCAGGGGGCGGAGCCACGGTGGGTGCCTTGGGGTCACAAACCCCCACAGGCCTATCACGTAATAATTGGATAATGCTAGTGGTGGTCTTCGGGGTAAAGAGCATGCTAAAGGAAGGGAGGCCGCAGGAAGAGAGGCAGCTGCGAGCGAGAGTCTCTAGCCCCAACTATCTTAAATCTTTTGGCTGTCTTAGGCTTTGTTTGAGACTGATTTCTTTCCGCTTCTTAAAACAGCTTCCTAGTATACAACAACAACAACAACATCAAACCTCTATCCCACTACGTGAGGGCGGCTACATGAATCATTTTTCTCCATTGTGTCCTATTAAAAGTCAAATTCTCGTTTAAATCTAATAAAGAAAGGTCATTCCTAATATTTTCTAACCAAGTCTTTTTAGGTCTACCCATACCTTTCTTAACATAAGTCAAATCTAATACCTCTACTCTCATAATCGGGTCATCGGAAGGCTGCCGTTTTATGTGACCAAACCATCTAAGGCGACTCTCTCTAATCTTATCTTCTACTGGAGCTACTCCAACCTTTTCACGTATATGCTCATTTCGTATCCTATCTCTAAGGGTAAAGCCACTCATCCACCTGAGCATCCTCATCTCTACCACACTTAACTTAGTATTATGCTTCTCTTTTAATGGCCAACATTCGGCACCATAAAGCATTGCAAGCCTCACTACGATCTTATAGAATTTTTCCTTAAGTTTGAGGGGTACATTTCTATCACATAACAAGCCCGATGCATTCCTCCACTTCAACCATCCAACTTGAATTCTGCTGGTAATATCCCCATCTATTTCACCATCACTATGAACAATAGATCTAAGATATCTAAAACATGTACTCTTATTAATGACTTGATCGCCCAAAGTCACAATCCCCTCACTAGGTCTATTACTACTAAAATTACACTCCATATATTCTGTTTTAGATCTACTCAAGCGAAAACCTTTAGACTCTAAGGTTGACCTCCATAATTCAAGTTTACCTTCAACTCCCTCTCTAGTCTTAATTTTTATACTAGAAAGCTGCTTTAAGATACAATAAGAAATCCGTCCCAAACGAAGCCTTAATTGATAAGGTTCGCTATCAGTATTGCGGAGGTGAAATATATATTGTAGAAGTTGAAAATTGATCCTTTGTATCTTGCTGGTGACATTTTCGATAGGTAGAGGGAAACAAAATGCAAAAAAGATCAGAATTTGTTATTATTATTGTTGCGGGCTAGAAAATACGCGGCGATGGAGTTTTAATTCTGCGTCTTAACGTTGTACGTATAAATAGCTCACACACAGAGAACACAAGATTTTTTACGTGGAAAACCCTTAAAAAGGGAAAAACCACTAGGCCTAGCCCAGTTGAAAATGATTCCACTAGACTTTGAGTTGGTTACAAAGGACTGAATCACCTCCAAGGGTGATCAGATTACAATCAGTTACTTAAGTAAGATGTCGGGTCTTTGGCAGGACGTAGGGACTAAACGTCGGGCCCTCATGAGGCGGTTCGGCCTGTGGGCCCCGCTTCCTTTTAAAACACTTAATCTGAGCCGTTTGATCTCCCAAAAAATCTTAAAAAATCTCAAAAAAATTCTGAAAAATTCTGAAAAAATTCAGAAAAATTAAGAAAATTTTGAAAAATTAAAAACTCTAGAAACTCTTCATCTTCCTCCTAAAAAACTATAAATAGGCCCTTAAAGCCTTTAGAAAATCACTCATCTTCTCTTCTTCTCCTCCTTTCTTCTCTTCTCCCTCTGTCTTTTCTATTGAGGCATTCCCTCGCTTTATCGAGGCCCCTCTCTTGGCAAGGAAGTCCGGAGATTTCCCTTCTTCTCTTCTCCCTCTGTCCTTTCTATTGAGGCCTTTCCTTGGTTTTCCGATGCCCCTCTCTTGGCAAGGAAGTTTGGAGATTTTCTCTTCTCTCCTCCCACACCTTTTAATAGAAATGTCAGGTGATCACCCCGCACCGAGAGATCCTGCGATCCGGAGAGACCCCGTCGCACCGTATGATGGCGAGCGGAGGCCAAATAAGGAAGCGAGAGTGGATGAGACAGTGTCGACTGTTACAAATGACTTCCTATTCCTTTTCCGTAAGAATTATCACTTCCCGAATGATGTGAAGACAATGGTCCCTAGGAGGTCTGATCGAGCGAATCTTCCTCCTCCCGGGTATGTGGCCGTTTCTGAGACCCACTTGCGGGCTGGTTTACGCTTTCCGCCTCCTATCGAGTTGATTGAAGTCTTACAAAGGTGCGGTGTGAACCTATCCCAACTTTCATTTAGAGCGATGTCTGTGGCTGTGGGATTGATTGCTCTCTTTCGGGATCGGAGAGCTACTATGACACCGGAGCACCTTTCATGGATGGGTCGGTTCACCAGTGATACGTCCGGGCGTGTAACTTTTAGATCCAAATGGTTGGATGTGCGTACCCGCGATCCTTCAAAGAACTGGCTTAGTGCTTTCTTTTTTGTGAAGAATGATTGGGGCTTGATAGAGAAGTGGGGGAAGATGAGGGATCTGTCATCCCCTCTGCATGTCAGCGAGGAAGACATAATGAGAATCTTGAAGGTTTCTGATCTCGATCATCTTCTATTTGAGGTTCGTCACATGAGCAAATACACTGAAGAAGAGTTCTTATTCAAGGTTGGGATTTCATTTCATGCTGGGAGGTCTGATGCAAGGATGTTGAAGCCGACATCCAGGATTTCTGAGCCTCCTGCCCCTACTTCAAAAGCGGCTCCCAAACGACCGGCAAGAGGCGAAGACCCCTAGGTTCCGAAGAAGAAGAGGTTGGAAGAGACTGCAACAAATACTGACAAAATCCTACCTGACTCTTCCCCAGCCAAGCTGCATATCCCTAAGGATGTCTTGAATCATCAATGCATCGGACATAACAAGACCAGTAATTTGGTGAGTAACATCTCCCAATATTTTTATCTCATTTGCTTCTGGGGTGACTTCTAATAAACTTTTCTTTTCTATTTCAGCTGTCACGTTTTGAGATCGAGATTAATGACTGGAACAGTGAGTTTGTTAAGATCAAGTATCTCCAGGGAGAGTTCAAGCGGAAGTATGAGCATAAAGTTAAGGAGGTGAAGGTGCTTGAAGATGAGTTGAGCGAGTGTAGGACTGAGCTGGCCAACACAATGCGCTTTGTATCTCTCCAGAATCGGCAGGCAGATCGGCATCAGATAGATCTTGAGGAGGCTCAAGCGACGATCACCAGGCTTTTGAAAGAGCAGAAAGTTTCTGAAGAGAAGATAGTGTCGCTTGAGGCGAAGGATAAGAAGTCCCATGCCATTATAGCTGAGAAGGAGGCTGCTCTTATTGGTTCAGAACCTTCAAGAGTTATTGAAGATTTCAAGAAGTCCATAATTTTCAAGACTATCGTTCAGGATCACGTTGAGGAGGCCCGAGATCACATCTATGATATAGAAGTGAAGGGTTTGGAGCAGCAGTGTACTGAAGATGGATTTATTAGAGGCTTCTTTAAGGGGGTTCACCTGATGCAGCGAAAGACCGGAGTTTCAGCTGAAGAGGTGACCCCTAGCCAGGCTTTAGATGACTTTTCTTCAGGCTCTGATGGTGATGAGATAGAGAGTGATCTGCGAAAGGTCCTTGATCTTGATGCAGATGATGAGATAGTAAATGTTGAGTAGGTTTTCTAGTTCCTGTTGTATGTATTAGTTTATCTTTTTTAGCGATTGTGATGTACCTGATGTTTGTACTATTGTGTGATATCTACTTTGACTTAGTAGCGGATTATTGTTCTGTTGTTATATGACTTAAATATTCTAGTATATTTATTCGTACTAAGTAAATTTTATTCATGTTTGCTTAAGGTATTTGTCTTCCAACTTGTGCTTAAAAGTTTAAAAAGGATCCTCTAAGGATGTGTGGTCTATTCAAAATTGTACGCCAGAGCCTTGCTTGATGACGCCAACCTGTATGAAAGAGGTCGAGAGAATCTACCAATGATGTAGGACCTATTCGAGGTTGTATGTCAGAGCCTTTGCTCGATGACGTTAACCTGTGTGGAAGAGGTCGAGAGAATCCACAAAGGATGTAAGACCTATCCGAGATTGTATGTCAGAGCCTTTGCTCGATGACGTTAACCTGTGTGGAAGAGATCGAGAGAATCCACAAAGGATGTGAGACCTATCCGAGGTTGTATGTTGGAGCCTATGCTCGACGACGTTAACCTGTGAGGAAGAGGTCGAGAGAATCCACCAAGGATGTAAGACCTTTCCGAGGTTGTATGTCAGAGCCTTTGCTCGATGACGTTAACCTGTGTGAAAGAGGTCGGGAGAATCCACATAGGATGTGAGACCTATCCGAGGTTGTATGTCGGAGCCTTTGCTCGACGACGTTAACCTGTGTGGAAGAGGTCGGGAGAATCCACCAAGGATGTGAGACCTTTTCGAGGTTGTATGTCGAAGCCTTTGCTCGACGACGTTAACCTGTGTGGAAGAGGTCGGGAGAATCCACCAAGGATGTGAGACCTTTCCGAGGTTGTATGTCAGAGCCCTGCTCGACGACTTTAACCTGTGTGGAACAGGTCGCGAGAATCCACCAAGGATTGATCATCTGGTGACTGAGCTATGATTATGTATTTGCTCGAATCAAGAATATTAAAGTTCACAGCTTTTGCAAATTTATCAACATAATTTTGCTCGAAGAAGATAAAGAAACAAAGTCTTACTGCATTAAACAAAAGCATAGCTCCCTAAGACAACTTAGGGAGGGAGAAGCTGCAAACACCACAAACAACATTAAAGACAGACAATACTGAAGTCACACAATATTAAAGACATATGATACTTAAAACAAGTAGCACTACTGTGCTCTACACAATTAAAACTCGACAAGGCGTTGATAGGCCCCCATCAATGGTTCCAATTTCCCCCACTATTTGGCGATTGTTTATCGACTGCTTTTGTTATTGATTCTGCCCCCCAGTTGGACCAACTTCATCTCGGGTTGGTGCATTCTTGATGAATTGTTGGAGATATCCTTACTGGATCAGTCTCTCAACTTCTTTCTTGAGTTGCCAACATGCTTCAGTAGTGTGCCCACGGCTACGGTGGAAGTGGCAATATTGCTCCTGGTTTCCGACGTTGGGCTTCAAAGGGCGTGGCCATTTCACGTTCTCCTGATCCCGGATGGCCATTAATACATTTGCTTGGGATGTATTGAGTGGTGTGTACTCCTTTTCTTGGCGAGGTTCTCGTCGCGGCTGTGAGGGTCGAGGAGGAAAATTATAATTTCCTTGCTTTTTCCTTTGTGAGGGTGGATACTCCATTTATGGTGGATATTTACGCTTCCCATTTGTTTGTTCAAATTGTCTCCTGTGAGCATTAATGGCTTCGTTGGCAGAGATTTTGGCCTCTACTCGATGGATTAGATCAGCATATGAATGGACCGTTTCTCGCATGAGTGCCGAGTAAAAGGGGCCAGGACAAAGCCCTCCGAGAAATACACCTCTAAGCAACTCGGGATCTACCCCTGGAATTTGCCGGGCTTCCGCGGAAAATCTTTGAAAGTATTCTTTGAGAGATTCTCCCTCATTCTATCGTATCCCTGAAAGATGGGAGGAGTCTTTAACCATTCTTCGGTTGGCAACAAATTGTTCGACGAATAATTTGGCCAATTTAACAAATAATGGAATAGACCGGGCAGGCAGTTAATAGAACACGTCCGAGCTTGCCCTTTAAGAGTGACAGGAAAAACATGACAGAGTAGAGCATCCGGTGCCTGTTGGATATGCATAATGGTGCGGTAGTGATCGATATGCTCGTAGGGGTCTGAAGTCACATCGTAAGAATCAATATTCGGGAGTTTGAATCTCGCTTGAATGGGGTGTTGGAGGACAGCTTCCGTGAAAGGGGATGACTCCTGAAGGTCTCGTTGACGAAGAGATTGCCTTATATCCCCTGTGGGGAACTCTTCTCGGACTAGCCTTCGCAATTCATGTCGTAGGGTGTTACGAGAAAGTTCAGTGATGTGTTATTGATCTAAGTCCTCGGGAACGTCGGGAGGAATGTAATGCCGGTGGCCTGTGCGCGAAGGATGGGTAGAGCTTGCCGTGTCAGCAAGCTCATTCTCTGGACGTGTTGGAGGGCGCATTCTTGGCGGAGGAAGGGGGACTTCGACATGAAGAATATCTTCAAATCCTGGCTGGTCTCGAGGGAGAAGAATATCTTCTTGTGGTACTGGTACCGGTACTCGAGTCTCCCTTAAGATTTGAAGGATCTCATTCTGAGATTCCTCCATCTTTCTGATACGTTCTTCTAGGGATGGCCCTGAAGTCTCTTCTCCTGCAGGGTGTCGGTCACTGGGGTGAAAGGAGGCAGATGCCTGTCGTCCTTGATTCAGGGGCTGATTCCTGGATTGGTGTGAATTAGAGTGAGAGGTTCCCATGATGCGATGGCTACGCCTGTTGACCATTGGAGGATTCCTTAAAGTAGTGGGATTGACGTTCCCACAGACGGCGCCAAACTGTTGCGGGCTAGAAAATACTCGGCGATGGAGATTTAATTCTGTGTCTTAACGTTGTACATATAACTAGCTCACACACAGAGAACACAAGATTTTTTACGTGGAAAACCCTTAAAAAGGAAAAAACCACGAGGCTTAGCCCAGTTGAAAATGATTCCACTAGACTTTGAGTTGATTACAAAGGACTGAATCACCTCCAAGGGTGATCAGATTACAATCAGTTACTTAAGTAAGATGTCGGGTCTTTGGCAGGACGTAGGGACTGAACGTCGGGCCCTGAGCAGGACGTCGGGTCTTCGGCAGGACGTAGGGACCGAGTGTCGGGCCTTGAACAGGACGTCGGGTCTTCGGCAGGATGTAGGGACTGAGTGTCGGGCCTTGAACAAGACGATGGGTCTTCAGTAGGACGTAGGGGCTGAACGTCAGTCCTTAAGGCGGTGGTCCGGCGAGGTTCTGCGGTGGTCCGGTGAGGTTCCTGCGGTGGTCCGGAGAGGTTCCTGCGATGGTCCGGCGGTGGTCCGACGAGGTTCTGCGGTGGTCCGGCGGTGGTCCGGCGGCTGTCGAGGAGGAGCTCCTTCCTTCTCTTCTTCTCTCTCTTGCTTCTCTCTCTTGCTTAGATCCCCCCTTGTGAAGAATGAGGGCTCTATTTATAGATTTTCTGGAGTGGCATGACCCGTAAATAGGAGTGAGATCAAGGGCGAATAGGAGGTGGTTCGAATGGACGGCCGATAGTGAACCCTTAGATCGTTCACCGTTCGTTGGACATTTGGAGGCCTTAATGATGTCGGAATTCAGTGATCTTGGGCTCGTTGGATTCGTCTCGTCGAGCTGTTCGATTCGAGTATAAGCTCATCAAAATCGGAGACCGTTTGGTAACTCAAATTGCTGTTTGAACCTTCTGACAGCACTTTGAGCCCTTGATTTGGACTCATTGGGGCTCAGATTGGGTTGAACTTGGTGCCGTCGGGTTCGTATTTCCGAGACGCTCAGTTTGACTGTAAGCTCGCTGAAATCGGAGTTCGGATGCTCCCGAAATTAAATTTTGAAGTTTCCAACTAGCTTTTTGCCTCGAGATTCGTGTCCGATCAAGATAATTTTTGCATGACGTATCAATTATAATTTTTTTTTTTCTAATTTCATACCTGAATGGATAAACCATTGCCAAAACTGAGGAGAAAAAAAATCAGCTAAAAAAATTTGATAAAATTTTAGAAATCATCAAATTGTGCCCCCACTAAAGAAATTTTTTGACTCCGCCCCTCTCATAACTAAGAAGAATCTAGGCAATTCCTTTTGAAAGAATGTAGATTCAGGCTTCACTTGAGATGATTTTTTTTTACTATTTCTTAAAGTAGTTAATTAATAAAAATTAAAATTTTTGTGTAGTAAAAAAATCGTCCCAAACGAAATCTCTATAAAGCTAGGCAAACCTGACCAAGATGTCCCAAAAAGATTAATTTTCTAAATATCCTCCCAATAACGACTCAAAATGCTTAATCCACTTTAAACAAAGATTATAAATCCTAAACATAAAATATTAGATATGATAGAGATTAGATGATGACATGACATCTGATGCATAATTGTAAAGTCAATTAAGCTTCCTTTACATTGAAGGAGATGCATGCACAATCATAATGCAATGAAAGACTAATTATCAATAATTTCATGAGCAAGTTTGTTCGTCTCTATCAACAAAAAAATTCCATACTTATATATTTACTAAAATAATAAAAATACTGCACCATATCTACTATTTTGATTATTTTTAGTTCTTTTATTTTTATTTTTTTTGTAATGGGGGGCATCTACCCGCCGTCACTCCCATAGGAGGCGCTCGGAGGCGTAACTAATCCCTCGACAAACCTACCAGCATATTAGCAACCAGCACCACAGGTGCAAGACCCGCAATTATTTTCTCCCCACTTAGGAGGTCGCGCTGCATGAGAGGGTAATAAAACATTGGTTGGGAGTTCCCAATCGTGCTCGCCTAACAATGAGGTACAATATCTACTGTTCAAATACTGTCTTAACAATCATTTAAAACAAAACTAATATCTTATACTATCTTGCAATAATATTTATTTATTAATTTTAGTACATTGAATAGTGATTAAAAATTAACAATCAGCGCACTGAAACGTCAGCCTACCGTGCTGAACCGTACCACTCACCGGCCACGGATCCGTGCACATGCAATAAAAATTAAAAACTCCTTTCCCGCTTCTATTTTTTTTAAAAAAAAAAAAAAAAAAAAATCACACAAATCACAATCACACTTTGAACTAAAAAAAAAAGCACTCCTCTCCTTGGTTTGGAAAATTATTACGTGCTGCCTCCAGATTAGTTTGGAGACTAATTCGGATGCGCCACATCACCTTGAGCAAGGTGCATCCGGATGACGTGGCGTGTTTGAATTCGCCTCCTAACGGTCTGGACACCACACGTAATAATCTCTCCTTTGGTTTGCTACTTGGGAGTTTTTGTTGCCAACTAAGAGGTCTCAAATTCGAGTCTTAGGTATATGATATATATGCGAGTTTTTCTTAAATAGCCTAAATATCCAATTTTTTTTTTCAAATGAACATATCAATATGAGTTGCAAGCTATTATCAACAGTTATGGAATGCTTAATCTTCTATTCAATTCAATTCAAATTGATAGGTTGAGACAGCAGGTAGCAATGGTAGCTAATGATGGCTGCCGATGACGGCTGAAATCTATAGCAATTGGTGGCAGTCGTCATCAATAGTAATGATGACAGGTGATGGCAGCAGTAGCAAAATAAACTAAGTTTGTCTGCAAGCTGGTATTTTGTATCTTGTCAAGCGCATTCAATTAGTTTCTGAAAGAAGGATTACCAGCAGGCAAACCTTGAAGGTCAGCTTCTTTCACTGGGAGGATCCTGAAGGCTTTTCATTTTTGTCCTACAGCATGACGCCATAGAGTGTTCCAGTGTGCACTAAGACTTTCACTGGTTTAATCCAAACAACCACTTGTTTCTCTGCAAAACAGAAAAATAAATAAAAATGCTAATTAGATAGAATTAGAATGAGCCAAATCATTATAAAAGTGCTTTTTTAATATAAAAAACTCATATAAAAAAATTTATGTTAGTACTGATGATGTTAAACAGTTTCTTTGAGGGGGAGAGATAATATGAACAGCTTTCACATAAGAAGAAATTATTAAAACATAAGAATATTATATTTAAGCTTCGTTTGAGATGGCTTTCTTACTGCTTCTTAAAGCAGTTTTTTAATACAAGAATTAAAAATTTTGTACTAAAAAACTATAAAAAGCATTAAGAAAGCTGTTCTTAGGCTTCGTTTGCAACAACTTTCTTATTTCTTTCTAAAACAACTTTTTAGTACAAAAAATTTTTTGAACCAAAAAGTTGTTTTAGAAAGCAGCAAAAAAACTGTCCCATTTAAAGCCATAATCTTATATAAGAGTATTTGAAAATATGTTGAGATAGAAAAGTTAAAAGATTAGCTCTCATTCATATTCTTAAACTTTTGACTTGAAAATAAGTATCATTAGGCCATCAAATTAGTTAGAGAAAGGAAGACATTAGGTTTCTTGCAGAAAAAGATGACAGAAAATCACTTACAAATCAAATTTCACACAAGAGCAAACGAATGTTTGGTTAGAAGAATGACGCAGATAAGACTGAAACTTACAAACAGTACTAGCCTAAGAACCACGAAGCATACCATATGAGTTAAAGTTCAGAGAGTTACTTAGGGCATGCTTAGTGCTCATGCATATTCATATCTTCATCTTCCTATAAGATGCCAGCTTTGATATTTAGTTATTCAATAAAACTGATATAATGAGCTGTACATTTGCTCCCTATCAAACGCATTAGCTTTTACATTTGTTTGATCGATAGTGCCCGACGACTAATTTCTGACCAATGGTCGATTTCCAGATTCAAGCCAAGTAAAAACTGATTAGACATACAAGTCCTTGAGTAACTATGCCAGCCTACTCTACTCATAACATGAGTAGGGAATTATAGAGAAATATTTAGGCTTTGTTTGGGACGGTCTTTTTATTGCTTCTTAAAGCATCCTCTTAGTACAAAAAAATTAATTTTTATACTAAAAAGTTGCTTTGAGAAGCAATAAAAAAGCCGCCCCAAACAAAGCCTTAGGCTGCTCGTCCCACGTTCAGTACCATTTGTAAAACTTGAATAAAAGAAGAAAGTCCTTTGATCTGCTGAAACTCTATTTGCTAATTAGAATAGTATGTAGAATAGATTTCATTGACATTTCAAAGTTCCAAATCAAACTCCAAATTGAGCAAAAAAGAAATCAGATTCACTCTGTAAAATCTAAGTGCTCTACTATTTTTTGTGCAAATTCTCTTACAAAATACATGATTTATAATGTATTTTAGGTATTACAACATATTTTCTTGGATTACAATACAGTTTTTTAATATGTTATATGACAATATTTGGCTTAAAAAAAATAATAATTTATAGCTCTCTTAGCTGTTGCGTTGCAAAACTAAGTAAAAATACTTACAAATACGTATCATTGTCTCGTACTCCAAACTAAATAAAAAAAAAGAATTCTTACATAAGATTTCCATAATCCATGGATTAATCGTGGCATATAAAGTAACAAACAAACAATTTAAAGAACCTTAAAAAGTTAAAATACATTTGAATGACTTTAAAGCATAATTACCTGATTGATAGTGCTGCTGCTGCAGAATTAATTATAAATAGAACAATTGCGAGGAGAGCTTATGATAAATATGTAAGCATTTCTAGCTAACATCACTATGCTGCTGCTGCTAAAGGGCATTTCTAGCTAACAATAATGACGAAAAAACAAATAAAACCAAAGAAGAGTATGCAGATTAAAAAAAAAAAAAAAAAGCTTAGTACCAGCTAGGTAACTAGCTCCAAAATTGAAACACTGCAGCATAGTGAGTGATACCTGATGCATGACTAAAATGTTTTAATTGAATGCGATAAGAATTTACACGATCTTTTGAATAAAACAATTAGGATTAAAGCTTTTAGCAATCAAAACGACAAAGTAAAACTGATGCGGACATCCAACCGTCCATGCCAATCCGAGGAGCTGAAGATCGACGACCGAGATCACTTTGCTTTATTTTCGTTTATTAAGTGTATATTAATTTAGTTTTGTAATTCCCATTTTACCCTCTTGTTTTATGTAAGCCCAAGGGGCGAATGTGTCTTTTAATTTCTCTTGAGGCCTATATATAGAGGCCCCTTATCTTGTATTTGGAGGATGGATTATTGATAATGGAAAATTTTATTTTCGTGTTGATCTCTTAGTGAGTTCAGAAGGATCTCTTTGTGAGTTCCGAGATTCTCAAGATCTCTTTGTGAGTTCTTGAGGAGAGTTTCGCGGATCTCTTTGTGAGTTCCGAGATTCTCAAGATCTCTTTGTGAGTTCTTGAGGAGAGTTTCGTGGATCTCTGTGTGAGTTTCGACATCCCTACAATCTCCTTTGAGATCTTGAAGTTTAAGAGCGTGAGGTTAGAAATTCCAAGATTTCCCCAAACTTCTCATCCTCTACCAAGCTCAGGCTTTTCCTCCCCAAGTTCTCCTTGCCGCCGGCCCTGTTGGCCCGTCCAGAAATTCACCCGCCGGCCATCCCTTAGGCCGACGCCCACCAACCCCCACCTCCCCCTCTCTTCCTCCTTGGAATAAAGAAATTTCTTAATTAGGAGAGGCTCAAAATTAATGACAATTCAAATTCAAAATTTGAATTTGAATTAGCATTAATTACTCCTTAAATTCGTCCCTCCAATTAAGTCAATAACCATTAATTTAAATCTGAAATTTAATTTCAGATTTAAGTCAATTAATAATTTAATCCTCACAATTAATGACAATTCAAATTCAAAATTTGAATTCAAATTAGCATTAATTACTCCTTAAATTTGTCCCTCCAATTAAGCCAATAACCATTAATTTAAATCTGAAATTTAATTTCAGATTTAAATCAATTAATCATTTAATCCTCTCAATTAATGACAATTCAAATTCAAAATTTGAATTTGAATTAGCTTTAATTACTTCTTAATTTCAGATTTCCATTCTCTCTCCCCAAATTAATTTGGGCTTTAATTAATCTTGCCACCTAGGCAAGTATATGGCATTTACGTTTCACATCAGTTTGGTATCAGAGCATGGTTGCTCACCCGGGATGCGAACTTGACGGAGTCGAGTCTTTTCCACCCCGGGAGAATGATGCGGACATCCAACCGTCCATGCCAATCCGAGGAGCTGAAGATCGACGACTGAGATCACTTTGCTTTATTTTCGTTTATTAAATGTATATTAATTTAGTTTTGTAATTTCCCATTTTACCCTCTTGTTTTATGTAAGCCCAAGGGGCGAATGTGTCTTTTAATTTCTCTTGAGGCCTATATATAGAGGCCCCTTCTCTTGTATTTAGAGGATGGATTATTGATAATGGAAAATTTTATTTTCGTGTTGATCTCTTAGTGAGTTCAGAAGGATCTCTTTGTGAGTTCCGAGATTCTCAAGATCTCTTTGTGAGTTCTTGAGGAGAGTTTCGCGGATCTCTTTGTGAGTTCCGAGATTCTCAAGATCTCTTTGTGAGTTCTTGAGGAGAGTTTCGCGGATCTCTTTGTGAGTTCCGAGATTCTCAAGATCTCTTTGTGAGTTCTTGAGGAGAGTTCGTGGATCTCTGTGTGAGTTCCGACATCCCTACAATCTCCTTTGAGATCTTGAAGTTTAAGAGCGTGAGGTTAGAAATTCCAAGATTTCCCCAAACTTCTCATCCTCTACCAAGCTCGGGCTTTTCCTCCCCAAGTTCTCCTTGCCGCCGGCCCTGTTGGCCCGTCCAGAAATTCACCCGCCGGCCATCCCTTAGGCCGACGCCCACCAACCCCCACCTCCCCCTCTCTTCCTCCTTGGAATAAAGAAATTTCTTAATTAGGAGAGGCTCACAATTAATGACAATTCAAATTCAAAATTTGAATTTGAATTAGCATTAATTACTCCTTAAATTCATCCCTCCAATTAAGTCAATAACCATTAATTTAAATCTGAAATTTAATTTCAGATTTAAGTCAATTAATCATTTAATCCTCACAATTAATGACAATTCAAATTCAAAATTTGAAATCAAATTAGCATTAATTACTCCTTAAATTTGTCCCTCCAATTAAGCCAATAACCATTAATTTAAATCTGAAATTTAATTTCAGATTTAAATCAATTAATCATTTAATCCTCTCAATTAATGACAATTCAAATTCAAAATTTGAATTTGAATTAGCTTTAATTACTCCTTAATTTCAGATTTCCATTCTCTCTCCCCAAATTAATTTGGGCTTTAATTAATCTTGCCACCTAGGCAAGTATATGGCATTTACGTTTCACATCAAAAACAAGATAGGGATGCCTATGTTTAGGCTAAGCCACTTGCCAAACACTTGAAAAATCAAAACAAGTTATAAATTCAACAATCATGTGAATTAAGTAGCTTTCAACAAAATCTCTAACTCAACAACAAGATTAAAAGCATAGAAAACATGCTCAATCCTATTTTTACTAAGCTTAGGCATAAGACGAAACATGGCTCCTTGTGAATCATTACCACCTACAAGATTAGAGTATTAGGAAAGTATTTGAAAAGGGGAAGAAGTTCACCTTTGTCAAGCTCGGATGTAAGTAGTTGAGATGTTGAAGAAGTTCGTCGTAGCTTCCTTAGAAGGTTCAACAGGAGAGAAAGAAGTTTCTCCCAAGCGTTGAAGTGTTGAATCCGCGAGTTGGTACTTCCCTTGAAGGCTCCTATTGAAAGAGAAGAGCTCTGCTTGAAAACTCCTAAGGAGTGGTCGGCCATGGATGGAAGAGGATTGGGGAATTTAGGTTCAGATTTTTTTGGGAGGTTTAAGTGGAGGGAAATTAATTCAATCAATGTCCTTCTAGATCCTTGAGTGAAATATTCAAAGAAGAGAGAGGATGAGAGGGGGCCGGCGGCAAGGTTGATAGGGAAGGGTTTTAATTTACTTCCAAAAGGATAGGCTCTCCTTTGGAAATAAATTAACTAAGAGATGTTAGGGGAGGGGAAATTCGGCAAAAGAGGGTAGATGGGTTTGAATTATTTCCAAGAGAGGAAATGGATCTTTAATGATGAGGTTAGTGGACACTGGTGGCTATGGGATAATGATGGGCACGAGAAAGGTGGAGATGGTTAGAAGATTTTGTAGGGGAGTAATGCTAACTATACAAGGGCTGCATGTAAGGGAGGATTTCCTTCCCTTAGAATTGGAAGCACCGACGTCATATTGGGGATGAAGTGGCTACAAACTTTGGGGTAAATTATGGTCAATTGGGGAGCTTTAAGAATAGAATTAGTGGGGGAAGGATGAAGGATGATGGGCGATGCAGGGCTGTCACGATCTAGAGTATCTCTCAAATTCATGATAAGGAGCATACAAGAGGCAGGAGGAGGATATTGGGTGGAACTGCAAAGCTTGGAGGGGATCATTGTGGGTAAAGAAGGAGAAATCCCTCTTGCAATACAACCAATCTTACAAAAGTTCAAGGAAATCTTTCATCCACCTCAAGGCTTACCACCCACCAAAGATCAGGAGCATGCAATTATTCTGAAGGAAGGGTATCACCAATCAGCGTATGACCCTATCGCTACCCCCACATTGAGAAGGATGAGATCGAGAAGCTTATCAGGGAAATGTTGGAGGCAGACATCATAAGGCCGAGTGTAAGTCTTTTCTCTAGTCTCGTCTTGCTAGTCAAGAAAAAAGATGGGAGCTGGAGGTTCTGTGTGGATTATAAGACATTAAATAAGTAGACTATGCCAAATAAGTTTTTCATTCCGATGATCGGTGAATTATTGGATGAGCTACATGGAGCAAAGGTGTTTTCCAAAATGAACTTGAAATCAGACTACCATCAAATTCGAATGAAGAACAAGGATATTGAGGTTGACACTAGAGGTGGTTTAGCTCCCTTGTGTGAGCTTTTTGGTGCTGGTTACTCTCATAACGGTTGTTATATTTTCAGGGACATTAAAACTTTACTGTTTCAATTTCATTATCAGATTTCTCAGGTGGGCAGGTTGGGAAATTCTGCTGCTTGTTGATTGGCTGAATGGGGGTGTACTTTAGATGATATCACTGATATTATTCCTAACTCTATTCCTTCGTACCTTAGAGGTTTACTATACCTTGATAAATGTGGTTCTCCTCATGTTAATGTGTAATTGTGCTGGCCGTGCTGGTAGTTTGTGGTTATTTGCTATTTTCTGGGTGTTCTTTACTCGGTTTTGTTCCAATAATTTTCCTGCTATTTCTCTATGCTTCCCTGGGTTTTCCTTGTGTTGCATTGGTGCTGGGAGGCTTTGGTTTTTCCATAGTCTGTTGGCTGTTTCTGCTATCTGCAAATTTGTTTTTCATTTAGAATTGTGTTTCCTGCTGTTATCATCTTCGGAATCTGCTTCTTTTTCTGCTATGGCTAGGGGTTGTTGGACTAGAGCTATGATGTGGTGGGTTAGTGGACTGAAGCTCAATCCTCTAGTTGCTCTTCTTCTTGGGGGGCTTACTAGTTGGCTGGGTTGCATGTCTTTGGAGTGGTTCTATGGGGGTTCTGTGTTCGTTAATGATGGGTTTGGTGGTTTTACGGGTACTGGTTATTCCTCTTTTCTGTCGATTGGAGATGGTGCTGGGGGCTGCTGTTTATTGGTCTTTGGCTTGGTGTTTTCTGTGGAAGCTTATTTTCCATTGTTGGTTATTATCGGTATACCTGTTGGGCTTCTTTCCTGTGCGTTCGTTAGTCCCCCTTTTGTTGAATTGAGCGGCTTAGGGATTGGGCTTATGATGCCTTTTTCGAGAATTTCCTGAGCTCTCTCTGTCTCTTTCTTAGGCATTGCATTAATTGGAGTTTTCTGTTGTTTTTAATGCCTTTATTTCTTTCTTTTCAATCTTTTTATCTTTTGGTTGATTACTTCACTTTTGGGTATAGTTTGGTTTTGTGTTTCTCTCTTTTTTTGCAGGTGCGGATTTTTGTTAGGACCATTCTGGAATTTATCAGACGGCTTTCCAAGGAGTGGAGGATCCTCTGCGGTTTTTTATTGAGGAGCTTTATTGGGTCTAATTTTTGGGTGGAGCTCTTTTTGGATCAGTCCTATATTTTTTGTAGAAAGATTGTGTTTCTTGTGGAATCTTTCATCTTTCTTTTTTGGATATTTGTCCGTAGCATCATTAGCTTGTATTCATTTGTGGTTTTTGCTCTTTCTTTTTGTTTGGGGTTTGTATCTCTTAGGTCCTTATTGTATTATTTTGTGAGCTTTAGTGAGCCGTTGATCCCTTTTTTTCTCTTGTAATCCTTTTTCTTTTTAACACGTATTCCCTTTTGGGGTTTTTGTTAAAAAATAAATAAATAAAAATATTAAGAAGATGGCCTTTCGAACACACAAAGGGCACTAAGAATTCTTGGTAATGCCATTTGGACTTACAAATGCTCATGCTACCTTCCTATCTCTAATGAATCGGGTATTCAGGCTATACCTTCAGAGGTTTGTCTTAGTTTTCTTTGATTACATACTTGTATATAGCCAAACCACGAAGGAGCATTCGGAGCACTTAAAGGTGGTATTTGGAGTCCTACAGGAGCATCATCTCAGGGCAGACCTGAAGAAATTCAGCTTCGCATAACCTAGGATGGAGTACCTGGGCACGTGGTCTCCCAAGAAGGGGTGGAAGCTGAGCAAACCAAAATTGAGGCTAGGGCTGCAAGCGAACCAAACGTTCGACGAGCTACTCGTTGTTTGGTTCGATTAAAGCTCGTTTGTGATCGTTTAATTAGCTAAACAAACAAACTTAAACAATATTTTAAATACTCGATTCTTAAATAAACAAACTTGAACACTAATGCGTTCGGCTCATTTATGTTCGCGAACAACATCATTTGAAGTTCGTGAACAATCTCGACTTTAAGCTCGATAAAAGCTCGATTCGTGTTTGATTTTGAACTCGTGAATAAGCTAGATAAAAATAATTAATATTTGATTTTAAAATTAATAAATATAAATAATCACTGTCTTTGTTACATATACAATTGCTTTTATTATAAATGTGTTTGTTCATAGAAATGTTCATGAACGTATTTGTTTGATAGTTAAAAAAAATTCGTTAAATATGTTCGCGAACAAGCTCGATAAGTACTAAACGAACAAACATGAACTGAACATGAACTGAACATGAACCGAACATGAACACTCATTAATTTAAATGAACCAAACATGAACACAAATAATAAAGCTCGAACAAACATGAACCAAACTTGAACAAGCTGATGTTAAATGAACACAAACATGAACACTCACATACTCGGCTCGGCTCGGCTCGGTTCATTTGCAGCCCTGATTGAGGCTATGCAGAAGTTGCCCATACCAAGGAACCTATGAGAGTTGAGGGGGTTCCTAGGACTCACATGCTACTACCAGAGGTTCGTAAAGGGATACAATACCATGGCAAGACCCCTAACCGAGCAACTAAAGAAGGACAGCTTCTTACGGGGAAAAGAAGTTGAGAAATTAAAAGAAGTCATGGCGACAGTCCCAATTTTAGCTCTTCCAGATTTCAGTCAGATTTTTTGTAGTTGAGACCGATGCATCCGGATATGGGTTGGGGGCGGTACTCATACAGAACCATAGGCCTATACAATGTTTAAAATTGCGTATTCGGGTATTGAGGCGTTTTTCATTTGTGAGGCGAGGCGTAAGCCTCAAAATCAAAAGATTGCGTAAACGTAAAATGATAATTTTTTTATATACTAATGAGTGAATAATATAAAACATAAAAAAGCATAAGATATGAAGTGAAATCAAAATATCTCAATAATAAGACAACATGAAATATAGTTCAACTCAAAATTCTATCTTTCCCAAATCCCAATATTTTTTTTCATTAACATATAATTCCAATTTCCAAAAATAAATAGCAATGATATATCACATAAGAACTCATAAGTCATCAGCACTGTAATCACTAAGGGGTTTTCCATTTAAATCATCATTATGGTGAATTGCTCTCTCCCCTTTCTCCTCTCCTATAGAGTCCAATGTCGGACATTTACTTCAAGATTTATGTAAGTTTTAATATATATAGTGTGAGGCATAAGCCTCATGCCAGTGAGGCGAGGCGGGCCTCAACCAAGTTGAGGCGCAAGCCTCATAAAAAAAACTCGAGGCGTAAGCATCGAGGCGTTTTTTACTGGAATTGCGCAAAGGCGAGCCTCATATTGCGCAATTTTAAACCATGGGCCTATAACATATTTCAGCCAGACCCTCTCAACCAAAGCTCGGCTAAAATCAATATATGAGAGAGAGCTAATAGTGATTGTGCTGGCAATCCAAAAATGGCATCCCTATCTATTAGATAGGCACTTCATCGTTAGAACAGATCACCAAAGTTTAAAATACTTACTCGAGCAAAGTATGGTGACTGAGGAATATCAGAGGTGGTTATCCAAACTCCTTAGCTATGATTTTGAGATCCAATATAGGCCTGAATTGGAAAATAAAGCCGCCGACACTCTATCAAGGTGTGTGGGCGAATTGCAAGGGATAACAATCTTGATACCATTGATATTAGACTGGGAGGCAATCAAGGAAGAAAGTATGCAGGATGAAGGGTTAAGAAGGATAAGGGAGGATTTGGTAAAAGATACAGGTAGCCATCTCGGATACTCACTCGATGGAGGAAGACTCTTACATCAAGGAAGGTTTGTGATGCCAAGGACTTCCATCCACATTCCAAATCTGCTACAAGAATTTCATGGAAGTGCAGTTGGAGGCCATTCAGGGGTACATAAGACATACCAAAGATTAGCAGCTGAATTATATTGAAAGGGGATGCATAAAGATGTGGAAGACATGGTAGCGAGATGTGAGGTATGCTAGAGAAACAAGTATATGGCAATGGCTCTAGGAGGATTGCTATAACCTTTGGCACTTCCAAACAAGGTATGGGAGGAAGTGTTCATGATTTTTATAGATGGTCTACCCCGATCCGAAGGATTCACAGTCATCATGGTGGTAGTGGATAGACTCAGCAAGTACGCACACTTCATTCCTCGGCACCCCTACACCGCAACAACAGTGGTAGCCACTTTCATCAGGGAGATAGTCAGATTATATGGAGTACTAGAGGCAATAATATCATATAGAGGCAAAATATTTCTCAGCCATTTCTGGAGGGAGTTGTTCATATTACAAGGAATAGTTCTAAAAGTAGTGCCTACCACCCATAGATAGATGGCCAGACATAAGTGGTTAACAGAAGCTTGGAGACCTATCTGAGGTACTTAGTATCAAAGAAAACTAAGCTATGGGCCAAATGGCTATCATGGGCAGAATATTGGTACTAACACCTCTTATCATTCTGCTTCTCAGATGACCCCTTTCAAGGTGTTGTATAGAAGGGATCTTCCTCTCTTAGTGCCCTGTGGGAGTAGCAGCACTCCCGTTTCTTGAGTAGAGGAATACTTGGAGGAAAGAGATAAAGTGTTAGAAAAACTAAAGGAACACCTTCTGAGAGCCCAACAGATTATAAAACAACAAGCTGATGGGCATATGAAGGACGTCCAGTTCGAAGTTGGGGAGGTCTTCCTAAAGCTTCGACCTTATCGACATAAAATAATGGCCAACATAAGGAATGAGAAGCTCGCTCCAAGATACTTTGGGCCTTATGAAGTCTTAGAGAAAATTGGGGCAGTGTCATATCGGCTAAATCTACCACCGACGGCTACTATACACCCAGTTTTTCATGTATCTCAGTTAAAAAGAGCTATTGGAGACTGTCCAATCAAATCCGAATTACCCGTCACTTTAACAGAAGATCTAGAAGTAAGTTTGGAACCTTGTGAGTTACAAGGGGTGCGCCAAGGAGAGGGAGGATTAAAGGAGGTGTTAATAAAGTGGAAAGAGCTTTCAGTTTATGAAGCAACCTGGGAACCTTATGAGCATGTGAAGCAATAGTTTCATTCCTTCCACCTTGAGGACAAGGTAGCTCTTTGGGAGGGCGGTATTGATAGGTCGTTTCATACTAACCCAACCTTGGAGAGGTCGGATCCTCCCGAGCCGACCCAGCCGGCCCCACATGGACTAACCCGGGTATACTAGAGGCGGTGCAAACCGCCTCTCCCTAATCTTACCGCCTAGGCTGGTAGGGCCCATAGCCTATTTTAGGCTTGCCTCCTAAAGTGGGGTCCACTAGGGAATTTAAATTCTAAATTAAATACATATATGAAAGTTGGGGAATTTAAATTCTAAATTAAATATATGTATGGAAGGTGAGATTGGCAGTTATGGGGCTAGAAAGGCTTACAAATAGAGATGAAGGGGGAAGGGTGAAGTTATGCTTAGATTGGTGTTCTCTTGGAGTCTCTTGGAGTTTTGGGCTCTAGACTTAGTGTTTAGAGATTAGGAGAGAATGATCTTCCTCTCGAATAAAGGATCAATTGTATATTTTCTTATAGCTTATGTTTGCTTTAGTATTCAATAAAGTTCTATTATTTTCTTGGCCGTTTTATCTCCGATCTTGGATATTCTCGTAGTTTTTTTACCAATTTCGTGGTTGCTTGCGAACTCAAGTAGATCCGATAGGATTGCTCGCTAACTCAAGTATTTCCTATCAGTGTCTTAATGAGGATGGAATTAAGCGATCTTGTGCTCATTGTATTTGTCTTATGGAGATGCTCAATTTAATTATAAGCTTACAGAATTTGAAGATAATTTGCATTGATATTCATCCTCGACCATGGTAATTTTGCTCTAACGTATTAATGGGGACATCAGAGCTTGGAAAGCCTATCAGAGACGTAGCCATCGATCGACGACCACGATCGAGTCGATGTAATTATGAGTCATTTCATGTATTTGTCTTTTATTATGTTATTTATCTTTTATTATTTATGTTGTAGTTATTTTTCCATTTTTACCCCTTAAGGGAGGTTGTATGTAAGCCCTGAGGGCATTGTCGTCTTTCTTATTTTGACTCTTATGTACGAGGCTATTTATAGCCCCTATGTTTCTCTTTGAAAGTTTAATGAATGAATGATTGAATGATAAATTTTTTTCTTCTTGTTTGAGTTCTTATGAGAGCTTGAGAGATTAGAGCGAGGTCCCTTGGAGAGGGAATTTGGAACACCCACCAACCTTGGAGACGGCCGGGTTTGTGGTTCTACTTCTTTACCTATTTTCTCTTTTGTTCTTCATTCCCTAGCTGCCGGCCAAGAGCTTCCCCGGACCTCCTAAATCGCCGGCCATTGAGACCTCCATCACCACCCGCCGCCAAAGTCCCCACCCCACCCCCCTCCACGGCCGTAAACCCCTCCCACCGCCGGCCATCTTTGGCTTTTTCCCCATCCCCACGTGCCACCCATCATTCCTATATTAGGTCTCATAATTTTGGTAATTTTACTTATGATTAAATTCAAATCAATTTGAATTTGAAATAGTTACCTAATTTATGAAATCCTATTTTAGGAAAGTTATTAAATCCAAACTTATTTAAATTTTAAATTAAGATGGGATGAAATATTTCTTTCCAAACTTTATTTAATAATTTAAGAAAGCATTAAAGGCCTCTTTAAACCCCCTCCCTCCCACTATAAGCTTACAGAATTTGAAGATAATTTGCATTGATATTCATCCTCGACCATGGTAATTTTGCTCTAACGTATTAATGGGGACATCAGAGCTTGGAAAGCCTATCAGAGACGTAGCCATCGATCGACGACCACGATCGAGTCGATGTAGTTATGAGTCATTTCATGTATTTGTCTTTTATTATGTTATTTATCTTTTATTATTTATGTTGTAGTTATTTTTCCATTTTTACCCCTTAAGGGAGGTTGTATGTAAGCCATGAGGGCATTGTCGTCTTTCTTATTTTGACTCTTATGTACGAGGCTATTTATAGCCCCTATGTTTCTCTTTGAAAGTTTAATGAATGAATGATTGAATGATAAAATTTTTTCTTCTTGTTTGAGTTCTTATGAGAGCTTGAGAGATTAGAGCGAGGTCCCTTGGAGAGGGAATTTGGAACACCCACCAACCTTGGAGACGGCCGAGTTTGTGGTTCTACTTCTTTACCTATTTTCTCTTTTGTTCTTCATTTCCTAGCTGCCGGCCAAGAGCTTCCCCGGACCTCCTAAATCGCCGGCCATTGAGACCTCCATCACCACCCGCCGCCAAAGTCCCCACCCCACCCCCCTCCACGGCCGTAAACCCCTCCCACCGCCGGCCATCTTTGGCTTTTTCCCCATCCCCACGTGCCACCCATCATTCCTATATTAGGTCTCATAATTTTGGTAATTTTACTTATGATTAAATTCAAATCAATTTGAATTTGAAATAGTTACCTAATTTATGAAATCCTATTTTAGGAAAGTTATTAAATCCAAACTTATTTAAATTTTAAATTAAGATGGGATGAAATATTTCTTTCCAAACTTTATTTAATAATTTAAGAAAGCATTAAAGGCCTCTTTAAACCCCCTCCCTCCCACTATAAGCTTACAGAATTTGAAGATAATTTGCATTGATATTCATCCTCGACCATGGTAATTTTGCTCTAACGTATTAATGGGGACATCAGAGCTTGGAAAGCCTATCAGAGACGTAGCCATCGATCGACGACCACGATCGAGTCGATGTAGTTATGAGTCATTTCATGTATTTGTCTTTTATTATGTTATTTATCTTTTATTATTTATGTTGTAGTTATTTTTCCATTTTTACCCCTTAAGGGAGGTTGTATGTAAGCCCTGAGGGCATTGTCGTCTTTCTTATTTTGACTCTTATGTACGAGGCTATTTATAGCCCCTATGTTTCTCTTTGAAAGTTTAATGAATGAATGATTGAATGATAAAATTTTTTCTTCTTGTTTGAGTTCTTATGAGAGCTTGAGAGATTAGAGCGAGGTCCCTTGGAGAGGGAATTTGGAACACCCACCAACCTTGGAGACGGCCGGGTTTGTGGTTCTACTTCTTTACCTATTTTCTCTTTTGTTCTTCATTCCCTAGCTGCCGGCCAAGAGCTTCCCCGGACCTCCTAAATCGCCGGCCATTGAGACCTCCATCACCACCCGCCGCCAAAGTCCCCACCCCACCCCCCTCCACGGCCGTAAACCCCTCCCACCGTCGGCCATCTTTGGCTTTTTCCCCATCCCCACGTGCCACCCATCATTCCTATATTAGGTCTCATAATTTTGGTAATTTTACTTATGATTAAATTCAAATCAATTTGAATTTGAAATAGTTACCTAATTTATGAAATCCTATTTTAGGAAAGTTATTAAATCCAAACTTATTTAAATTTTAAATTAAGATGGGATGAAATATTTCTTTTCAAACTTTATTTAATAATTTAAGAAAGCATTAAAGGCCTCTTTAAACCCCCTCCCTCCCACTATAGCCCCCCCCCCCTCGAATTAAATTAGATGCAGGTTGGAAGGACCATTGTCAGATGACGGTGGTCGAAAAGACCGTAGTCGGCCGGTGTTGGAGGTCAAAAGGATCGTAGTTGGCGTTGGTGATTGGAAGACCGTTGTCGACGGGCAACGGAGGTCGAGAGAAACGTAGTTGGACGACGCTAATCGGAAGGACTATAGTCGATGCGCGATGAAGGTCGGGAGGAACGTAGTTGGACGATGGTTGTCGGGAGAACCGTAGTCGACGAGCAATGGAGGTTTTTTTTGAGTGTGTCATGACTTATAAATATGGAGAGGATCAAGGTCAGAATGAGAGTGGTTTGAATGGATAGTCGATATTGATCCCCTTGATTGTTGATCATTTACTGGTCATTTGAATGTCTTAATGATATTATAATTTTGTAGGTCTAGAATCTAGGTGGAGATGAAATTGTGGGTTGCCCCACTATTTATGATTAACACTACCACCTTCTTAATAGCTATTTCTCCTTTGACCTTCATAGTGTGATTCAGAGTAAATCCCACTACTGAGTTAGGGAGACTTCTACTACATCTAAATGCATCTTCTCTTCTTCCTCCGTTTCTAATCTACTTCCACCTCCCCCTTCAGCTTCCTCGTCATCACAGACGGGAACTTGAAGAGTTTGATCATTGCACCTATGCCATGGCATGTACTTCGCGTCACACCTAAAACATAATCCCTTTGCTCTTTTCTCTTGTATCTTTTTTTTGGTTAACTTTTTGAAATTTCTCCCACTTCCTCCTCCACCGGCTTTTTCCTTGGATGCTTCCTTCAGACTCACTGGTGCTGGTCCTTTAGATGGTAAGAATGTGATTGTCATCCTATAAGACCCCCCCCCCCCCCCCCCCCGAGTTGTTCCCCTTAGCCACTCTCTCCATCTTCTTTTGATATTCTATCCGTTGTGCTAATTCCATGGCTTTTCCCAAGTTTCTTGGCTCCAATACTCTTACTATTGCCCAAAATTTTAGTTTAAGTCCTTTCATCTAGTTATCTTCCAGTACTATCTCTGAGAGTCGATCCAATCTGCTGGCTAGGTACTCGAATCTTTCTCGGTAGTCTGCCACAGTTTCCTCCTATGTTAAGGCAAAGAATTGCTTATAGAAGTTTCCTTCCCTATCTGTCCAGAAACATTCGAGAAAGCATTCTTTAAATTCCCTCCAAGTCTGAATAGGCTCCCTCCTGTCCCTCCATTGGTACCATGCCAACACCTTTCCTTCCAAACATAATCCAACTGCTGTTAGCTTCTCTTCTTCCGTTAGTCCATTGACGGTTAAGTATCAATCATTCGACCTTGTAGATCCAGCCATGACCGTCCTCTCCCTCAAAGACGAGCATCTTTAATTTCCTTACCTTTGGATCGCCTCCGTTCCCTCGAAATCCACCATAACCTCCAAAGTCATAAGTAGGACGTGCTCCCCAGTTGTCCCGATCTTCCCTCCGACAATCATACCTGCATTCCACATCAGATTCCATTCTTCCTCTTTCAAATTTAGCATCTTGGTAGTAGAACTCCTCTCTCCTTCCTGGAAATTCAACAGCCCTTCTGTTGAGTCGGGTGCTTATCTTCTCCCTAGAAAGTGGTTCTAGATGAGGCATGTCTCTTCTCCCTCCAAGATATCTACATCTGAATTTTCCCTTCCCTTAAACTTGTTAGGGTTTTCTCTTCATCCATGGTCGAAGTTAGTCTCCCTTGCTTCCGATGTTGCCGGAGTGGTCTTCACCTCAAGTAATTTCTTTAACATCTCCTCCATGATGAAAAACTTACCTTCCATCCTTTCGTTGTTGGTAGAAATCTGATTTTGAAAATCATTAAAAAAAATCTTCCCTCCAAATCATTTTTGAGTTGTCCAATTTCTCCTTCCAACACTTCTACCTTCTTTTTGGCCATCTTCCTTCCTATGAATCGCAAGAAGTTTGTCTTCTGGATGTGAAATCACTGTTGAAATTTTAAAAATTCAGCCATCATTGGTCCCAAGACGATGCTCTGATATCAATGTGATAGAAAATACTTAAGTTTGCAAGTAATCCTATCAGATCTACTTGAGTTCGCAAGTAATCCCATCTGATCTACTTGAGTTCGCAAGCAATCCTAATACGAAATTGGTAAAAAATAGCGAGAATATCTAAGATCGGAGATGAAACGACCAAGAAAACAATAGAACTTTATTGAATACTCAAGCAAAAATAAGCTAGAAGAAAAGATACAATTGATCCTCTAATCGAGAGGAGGATCGTTCTCTCCCAATCTCTAGACACTAAGTTTAGAACCCAAAACTCCAAGAGACTCCAAGAGAACACCAATTAAGTATACGTTCACCCTTCCCCCTTCATCTCTATTTATAAGCCTTCCTATCCCCATAACCGCCCCTCTCATCTTCCATACATATATTTAATTTATAATTTAAATTCCCCACCTCTCATATATGTATTTAATTTAGAATTTAAATTGCTTCTACTGGACCCCCACCTTGGGCGGCAAGCCTAAAATAGGCTGTGGGCCCTACCAGCCTAGGCGACAAACCAGGGAGAGGCGGTTTACACCGCCTAATTTAAACTCCCTAGTCGGTCCATGTGGGGCCGGCTGGGTCAATTCGGGAGGAACCGACCTCTCCCAAGTCAGTTTGGCACGAAACGACCTATCGGACACTTAAATATTGAAATAATGGTCTATTATTAGTGGCGTTAATTAGGGCCGTCTGGTAGAGTATTCCTGATTTTAAAGGGATTGCCACTCTCAAAATCTACAAATAGGTCTGCTTTCTACATAAAGGGGGCTTTAGCTTGCCAGTTAAGAGAGCTTGGATGCTTGAAAAATCTTAGAGCTCCACCGCCATACCACTGCCCGGCTAATATCGTCAAAGCACCACTCATTAATGTTTTGGACAACCATCCAACTACCACCACTAGATCACCACTCGATCGTTGTCGTCCAACCATCGCCATCATTAAACCACTGTTGTCGGACCATGTTGTCAAGCCCCAAAATCTAAGTTGGAATAATTGAATTTCTTTATCATTTAATTTAAATATCAACTAGAGTTGTCTAATTTCATATAAACAGTAGAATATAAAGGAAAAAAAAAACATAAATTCATTAATTTGATATTTACGACTTGATACAACCCCAAAATAACTTTTATATAATAGTCATGATACAAAATAAGCTGGTCCATCACTACTACATATCATGACTACAAAAGAATAATTAATAAGTGTAGAATAAAAAATAAAGCATGTTGTCCAAAAGCTCACTTCACATGATCCTCACCCTTACCCGAAAATATGTAAAAATTACAAAATGAGTATAAAAGCCCAGCAAGTCATCAATATCTACAATTTAAATCAATGCATCAATAGAAATAGTAATGATATAACTACAGTGTAACAATCAATATGAAAAATATCATGTAATTCATATACATTCTTTTATACACACACACACATACATATACCTATTAGTCATATTTTTGTCATATATCATATGATCATGTTAGTATTCTATCAGTCCGATGTATATTAGTTAGGTTAATCATCCAATCATATCATCAGTTAATCAATCATTGTATATCATATCTCATGTATCATCAGTCTTATCAATCATCAATCATCGGTCACATATGTGATCAGCCTATCCATCATATCTATCATCAGTCTATCACATCTATCATATATATCATCAATCATCAGTTTTATAAGTTGTCATTCTACAGTTCTTACCAATCAGTCTTATGCCAGTTTCCAAACATTAATCATCCACACACACACATACATATACATTAGGTTTTATTTTGAATTTTGTTGTACTTTTTGAACTTTAGCAAGTATTTTATCCTTAATGAACTTGTAATCTATTTTCTTATTCAACGTGTAAAACCTATCAGTCTTATGCCAGTTTTATACTATCATATATTTCAATCATATTTATAATGTTTATAACCAAATGATGCAAACATCTAAAGCTTTGAGGATATTTTTGACAACAATCTTATTAGCTGCAAGAAAAGATCATATAAACCAAAACCAAAAATGAAGACTGCTAAAAGTTTTCAGATTCTGATGGAACTTGGTGTGTAAATTTCGGAATCCAGTCAAAACAGCCCAAAAACAGTGGAAACATGGGGAATTTCTTGGATGAAAACACTCACAAACACTTCATTAACTTAAATATTAAAAGACTTACAAGTTTCCACGGATACAATGCTCTCAATTCGAGAAGAGAAGCTTTCTCCCAAGCCCTAGATTAGAAAAAAACCTAAAACAGCCACCAAACAAGATCCCTTCCAAAATAAACCCTAACTCCCTTTTAACTCTCACATAAACCCCTCAAAATCCCCTAATTACCCCTAGGGCAAACACCTCATCCTCCCTCTTCAATTTGGTGGGCCCCTTGGGCCCACCCTCCTCCTTTCTCCCTTTCGGCCGTCCTCCCAGGCAAGCGGGTTCTCCGCCTGCAGTACGTGAGAACCGGCCCTTTTTGGGCCGGTGTTGCTGTGGGCTGGACCGGCCAGTCCGGTCCATCATCACTTCCCGCCCAAAGATTAACCTTGTCCTCAAGGTTGAAAGCGGGAAACTGGGCTTGTATGATCTCATAGGTCTCCCAAGTAGCGTCATGTGTCGGTAGATCTTTCCACTCAATCAAAACTTCTTTCCCTCCTTCCTCAGTGTGTCTAATCCCTTTCAATGCAGAAGGCTCTAATAGACTTGTACCATCTTCAGACAATGTTGGCGGGAGAGTATCAACTGGTACAGAATCTCCCTTGAACTTCTTTAACTGTGACACATGAAAGACTGGATGAATCGTAGTAGTGGGTGGTAACTTCAGGCGATATGCTACATTCCCAATCTTCTGCTCTACCTCATAGGGGCCATAATACCTTGGGGCCAACTTAATACTTAGCCTCCTTGCTAAAGTATTCTGCCTGTAAGGCCTCAACTTCAAGTATACAAATTCCCCAATCTCAAATTAAACATCCTTCCTATGATGATCTGCTGCCTGCTTCATGATGTTATGGGCTCGTAACAAGTGGTTCTTCAGCTCCCCCAAGATCTCATCCCTTTCTGACAATTGTTGCTCCACTAAGGACACTGATGTAGAATGAGGCCTGTATTGTATCAGGGTTGGAGGATCCCTTCCATAAAGCACCTTGAAAGGTGTGACCTGCGCCGCCTTGTGAAATGAAGTGTTATACCAATATTCCGCCCAAGGTAGCCACCTTACACAATGCTTGGGCTTCCCCCCTGCAAAACACCTAAGATAAGTCTCGACACTTCTATTGACTAACTCAGATTGCCCATCTGTTTGTGGGTGGTAGGCTGAACTGCGCTTCAAATGTGTCCCTTGTAACTTGAACATCTCCTTCCAAAAGTGACTCAGGAACACTTTATCTCTGTCGGAGACTATCGACTCAGGAAAGCCATGAAGCCTCACAATCTCTCTGATGAAAACTGCTGCAACGGTAGTGGCATTAAAAGGATGTCTCAATGGTATGAAATGAGCTTACTTACTAAGCCGGTCAACTACAACTAGAATGACAGTGTAGCCTTCCGACTTGGGTAAGCCTTCGATGAAATCCATGGTCACCTCTGACCAAACCTGATCAGGTAACTCAAGTGGCTGCAACAGTCCTCCAGGGGCACATGCTTGATACTTGTTCCTCTGACAAGTATCACATTGGGCCACCATCTCCTCCACATCTTTCCTCATCCCCTTCCAATATATCTCTCTAGCCAATCTCTGATAAGTCTTCTGCCCTCCTGAATGTCCTCAAATAGCACTGGCATGAAACTCCTGAAGTATCAGTGGAATCTGGGAAGAGGTCCTAGGTAAAACTAACCTTCCTCTGTGTAGCAAAAGCTAATCCTCCATTGTATATCCTGATGGTATTTCTTCCCCCTTCCTTATGGCCTCTCTAAAGCTCCCCAATTCTTCGCTAGTCATATTTTCTGTCCTCAAATTCCCCCAATCCACTAGCTGAGGCACAGATGTAGCAATAAGTTGTGAGCACTCCACCTTCCTGGATAAGGCATCAGCAGCTTTATTCTCCAATCCTGGCTTGTACTGAATCTCGAAATCATAGCCCAATAATTTGGAGAGCCATCTTTGATGTTCTTCTGTCACCATGCGTTGCTCCAACAAATATTTTAGACTCCTTTGATTAGTCCTCACAAGGAATCTTCTACCCAACAAGTACGGTCGCCACTTCTGAATGGCCTTAACAATGGCCATCAGCTCTCTCTCATAGACAGATTTGAGCTTTGCCCTCCCTGATAATACCTGACTGTAGAAAGCTATGGGTCGCTCTTGCTGCATGAGAACTGCTCCTAACCCCAAACCAGATGCATCAGTTTCCACCACCAGCTGCTGCTTGAAATCTGGTAATGCTAACACCGGAGCACTAACCATAGCTCTTTTCAAAGCCTCCATAACGCTATCTGCCTCCGGTCCCCAATTGAAGCTGTCTTTCTTCAACTGCTCAGTGAGTGGAGCTGCAATAGATCCATATCCTTTTATGAATTTTCGGTAGTATCCTGTGAGTCCTAAGAAGCCCCGGAGAGCCCGAAGGTTCTTAGGAGTTGGCCAGCTCGTCATGGCCTCCCACCTTGGATGGGTCAGCTGCTACCCCTTCTGCTGAGATAATGTGCCATAAATATTCCACACTTCCTTGAGCAAAAGAATACTTTTTCTGATTGGCATACAACTGATGATGTTGTAAAGTGCTCAAAACCTTCCTCAAGTGCTCCAAGTGTTCCTGTAGGGACCTGCTATATATCAGAATATCATCAAAAAATACTAGGACAAACCTCCTCAACATGGGTTGAAACACTTGGTTCATTAAAGCCTAAAATGTAGGAGCATTGGTGAGTCCAAATGGCATCACCAAGAACTCATAGTGTCCCTCGTGAGTCCTGAAAGCAGTCTTGGGAATGTCCTCCCTCCTCATCCGGATCTGGTGATACCCTGACTTCAAATCAAGCTTGGAGAACATTGTAGCACCCCCCAACTCATCAAGAAGCTCATCAATAACGGAGATTGGAAATTTGTCTAGAACAGACTCCTTGTTGAGAGCCCGATAATCAACACAAAATCGCCAGCTACCGTCCTTCTTCTTCACCAATAGTACTGGGCTCGAAAAAGGGCTCACGCTAGATTGGATGACCCCCGCCTCCATCATCTCCCTGACTAGCTTCTCAATCTCCTCCTTCTGAGCATGAGGATATCGATATGGCCGCACACTAACTGGATCTGCTCCACCTTTCAGTACAATGACGTGCTCCTTGCTTCTCTGTGGTGGTAGCCCTGCTGGCATCTGAAAAACTGGGGTGAAATGCTCCAACAACTCTACCACCTCTTCTGGGATATTACTCTGCTCAACTGGCTCACTACCCTCCAATCGTCATAACTCTACCAGAAATCCTTCCTCCTTACTCCTAAGAGACTTGAGAATAGTCTTCAAAGCCACCTTAGATCGGCATAATTTGGGGTCCCCATGCAAAGTAACTCGATGCTCCCCTTCACCATACTCCAACATCAAGGTCTTCCAGTTGACCTTCATCTCTCCCAAAGTTTGTAACCACTGAATACCTAAAATAACATCAGTATTACCCAGCTCGAGCACCAAAAAATCATGGGTAATATCTTTCCCCTGTATGGATAGAGTAACCCCGCTGCATCTTCCCGCACACTGCTCCTTCTGACCGGTCCCCAAGGAGACTCCCACTCCCTTCCCTTGGACCATAGGAATGCCCAACTCTTCCACTAATCTGCAAGCTATAAAGTTGTGGGTGGCCCCACTATCTATCAGCACCGTGACTGTATAGCTCCCAATCCTCCCTTCCATCTTCATGGTGGAATGTGTTGTCAACCCTGCCACTGAATTGAGGTAAACCTCAATCATGATGTAGATGATCTACACCTTCTTCTCCCCCTCCTAACTCTTCCTCAACTTCCTCCACCTCGGGGTCTTCCACCAATAAGACTTGGAGTGATTTGTCTTTGCACCTATGCCCTGGCCCAAACTTCTCATCACACCTGTAACAGAGCCCCTTGGCTCTTTTATCCTTCAGCTCTGCCTCAGTGAGCCTCCTGAACTCCCCCTTGGTCGGTGCACTCCGATCCCTCTCCTTCTGTCCTTCTCCTCCTGCCCCCAAGTAAGTACCCTTGGCTCCTCCCGTAGGATTTGCCACCTTCTGTCCTCCTCCAAAGAAAGCAGGCCTGCGGTATTGATCAGAAGACAGTCTATCCTCTATCAGCTCAGCCATCTCCAAGGTCTCCCTCAGACTCCTTGGTTTGGCCGCTCTAACTGCTGATCGAATGTGGGGCTTCAAACCCTTCATGAAGTTCCCCTCAAGCACCTCATCCGTCATCCCACGAAGTCTACTGGACAGCAACTCGAACCTGTCCCTATAAGCAGATACTATACCAGTCTGAGTCAGTGCGAAGAACTGCTCATGATGAGTTCCCTCCTTTAGCGGTCTGAAGCGGACTAGGCACATCTCCCTAAACTCTGCCCAACATCTGAATCTCTGCCTTTCTTCCATCCACTGATACCAAGCTAGGGCTCTTGCCTCCAAACATAAAGGTACCGCTAAGAGTTTCTCCTCATCCGTCATCCCCATCACTGTGAAGTATTTCTCCGCCTTGAAGATCCAACCATAAGCATCCTCACCTTCAAAGACTGGAAGCTTCAACTTCCTCATTCCCCATTCTCCTCTCCCATTCACCCTGCCGTTGCCCATACCTCCTTGCCCATATCTCCCATTTGGTTGCCTCTCCCATGGTCGTGGGTCCACCCCACGATTCTCCCTTCTTTCCCAAGCTTGAGGTGCCACCGGATCCCCCCTTGCATAACCAGCCGACCCCCAATGAGGCTCCCTAGGGTCGGCCTCCCCTCTGCCTCGATACGATCCTCCTCCCCACTGATTGTAAGGCATGCTTCCTCCCTCCCTTCCTTGGTAAAATTGATCTGGCTGATTCTGAGTATAGCTTGCCCTAGCATCTCCCATAAATCCGGCGGTAGAGTAGCCCTCCCCTCCACGGTTTGGGCCATACATGCCCCCCTTAGGGCCGGCGGACCATGCATCCCCTCCATGGTCGATAATGTCAATGGCCTCTTTCCCTTTTGCATTAGGTCCCTCACGAACCCTACTTCCACCTTCACCATCAACCGGCTGCGCATTAGGGTTAGGGTTAGCCGAACCCCCTATGTTGTGTTGGCCCGCCACCATTTGTTTGATCATCTATTGTAACCCTAACATTTGAGTCTTCAACTCTTCTACTCCATCAAGCTTTTCGTCAACGGATGAAAATTTCTCTTTGAGGGCGGTGAACTCCACTTCCCACTCTCCGACTTTCTCTTCAATAGATTCAATCCTTCGTGTACCCATCCCTTCCTTGTGGATCTAGCGCTCTGATACCACTTTGATGGAACTTGGTGTGTAAATTTCGGAATCCAGTCAAAACAGCCCAAAAATAGTGGAAAAATGGGGAATTTCTTGGATGAAAACACTCACAAACACTTCATTAACTTAAATATCAAAAGACTTACAAGTTTCCACGGATACAATGCTCTCAATTCGAGAAGAGAAGCTTTCTCCCAAGCCCTAGATTAGAAAAAAACCTAAAACAGCCACCAAACAAGATCCCTTCCAAAATAAACCCTAACTCCCTTTTAACTCTCACATAAACCCCTCAAAATCCCCTAATTACCCCTAGGGCAAACACCTCATCCTCCCTCTTCAATTTGGTGGGCCCCTTGGGCCCACCCGCCTCCTTTCTCCCTTTCGGCCATTCGCCCAGGCATGCGGGTTCTCCGCCTGCAGTACGTGAGAACCGGCCCTTTTTGGGCCGGTGTTGCTGTGGGCTGGACCGGCCAGTCCGGTCCATCAGATTCATCCAATCATAAGAATGAACTAATATGAGTATTCAAATAAGAAGGATTTTTAAGGATGCAAAAAATTGGCAAGAGTACTTGGAAAGTAGAGAGCCACCACATTACAAAATAAATATACTAGTAGATGAACACATCGATCTAAAAGCATAAGCTAATTAGCGAGGATCACCAACACTACATAAGAAATTTAACTCATTTTTCACTTTCAATAAAAAAACTACTTCAATGTGAATTCATATCAATCATCACCCATACTCAAATAAAAACTTTACTGAATATCAGCTAGTGGCATGTACCAAGTAACAACTTAACCACGTAGAGATCGTGGGAGTTCCTCACTCTCAAATCTTGCTCTACCATGATACAATATTTCAAGACCATCAGAATCACAAGCTGCATTGAATATTGTGAGCTTATGAAAGGTGATCTAGCTTAAAAATTTTAGTGCTTGATTTACAAATTTTTTTCCAGAGAATTAAGATTTATCAAGATTTTAGCTCAAGGCTCTTTATTGGTGCCACTACCCATAATTAATCACCCCTCTAATTAGGGAGGATGCATGAGCTCAAATTTAGACTTAAATTTAGTTCATGAATGATATAGTTATGCGAATGAAAATAAATATGATAAAGATTCTTCGATTCCATCATCTTGAGTTTACTAGACAGAGAGTCAAGTATATTTTTTGATCAAATAAGTAGCAACTTATGATGCACTGACACTTCTCCTCAAAGAGGTGTACAGTGTCCGTCATGTATTCGATACGACATGCACCCGACACTCTCCCAACACGTGACAAACACACCAAAAACGTGTCCAATTAAAAAAATATTAAAAATAAATTGGACACGCATGTCCGACACTCGTATCTTAAATATTTTATGACTTTTTCAAAAATATAATTTCTTGTATTTAATTTTTTTTACTTATTTATAATATAAAAATTAAATTTCTTATTTTTTATCTACAACACCAAATCAATAGCCCTCTCAACATCGACGATAAACACCCTCTTAATATTGATGGACAATATTTATTGCATAACATCAATCCCCGACTCTCCACAACATTGTCATCCTTCTTATTAGAGATCTCCTCTCTTGATGACTGATAAACGGCATCGACGTCTGACTCGATATCCTAATATTAATTATTTTAAGTAAAAATTCTAGTTAAATGACTTATTATTTCTAAATTATTTTTAAAATTATAATTATTCAATTTTTATACATTATTTTTAAATTATAAAAACTATAATACTGTATCCAACCCGTGTCCACGTCCTATATTTTCAATAATTGACGTGTTTTGTATCTGTGTCTTGTCATATCTGTGTCTGTGCATCATAGATATCAACTATGATTTATCCCATCCAAATTTGGTACGAAGGATCATGGGTGGAAGTTTGTTGAATATGCAATTCTCAATGTCAACTTTTAGCTCATTTATTAGTAAAATGCATATTGTACCTCTCCAGCTAAATGGTTCATAGGTTTAGCATGCTAAGGCAATTGAAGATTTAGGTTTACTCAAATTGGGGAAACAAAACTTAGATTTAAGAAGCTGATGATGTTTGTACAGTCACTCCTTGGAGCGATGATTATAGTCTTCCTAGGATGTTTTGATGCCTTAGCATTTATTTGAGTTAATGGATCCTTCTATACTTGATGCATATATCGAGGAGATTTAGATTATTAAATGCCTTAACACATTTCCCAGAGGTACACATTTTAGCATATGTCAAGATCAAGATGATAGTTTCACTGAGATCTTTAGATTAATTATTAGTTTAGATTAATTATTAGATATACGTTTGCAAGCTTTTTAAATAAAAATAAGTTTATAGCTGTTTTCCTTAGTAAATTAGGTTGATATTGTGTAATTTTGATTAATAAAAGCTTTATTAGGAACCATTGAAGAGAATCATGCTTGGTATGCAATAACATGCTTTTTGATGTATTAGCATAAATATAAAGGCAATAGTATACACGCACATGTTGGATGGTTGTTAATAATTCTATATATTTTTAAAGATGATGTAAAGCTTAGGCAGGCTTTACAAAGAAATAGGTGTGTCAAAATGAGTGTTCGTATTGGGGTCGGGTCAAATCCAAAATTGACCCGTCTTCGACTGATCTAAGACCAACACAACCCGGTTAGACAAACAGGTCAAAAATTGACAATGGATCTAACCCGCACGGATACTAGGTTGACCCGACTTGACCCGCAACATCTATACCGCGTGTTGTGAGAGTGGAGAACAAACTGCCCGATTGCAGACGAGGGCGGCCTGGTAGGACCGTGCGGTGTGCGGCTGCGAGTGGGAAAGCGCACGAGTACGGGAATGCACGAGCGGGCGAGGGCGATCTGGCGAGACCACGCGAGTGCGGGCTTGTTGTGGCGAGCTAGGGTAGCCAGGCGGGACTTCATAGAGTGTAAAATGCAACTACCTGGGTGAGCTGTGAGCGAGTGCAAGGCAACTAAAAAGTTCAAACGAGACTCGAGTCAAATTCGGGTTAGACCCGGGCTTGACCCAATTTTTCAAGCAAATAAAAGTTTTGCCAGATCGGGCTCAGGATTTTATGGATCGAGTTAAGGTCAGGTCAATAATTAACACCCCCACAAAGAAAATTTGTACAGTAGAGTATTGACATTCCTTTTAAATAAACAAATAAAAGAATCGAACAATGCTAACCTTTGGATAAAATTGTCATTTGGAGGTCAAACATGTTGACTTTGATCTCTAGGATTTTATTTAGACTTATATATATCAAAATTCTTTTTTATTTCATCTTAGATTTTCTATTTTCTTATATATTTTAACATTTATTAAAATATTATCTTGACATTCAAACATCATCGATGCATTTTTGTATAACTAGAAGCAATGTATAAATTTGTAGAATTTTTTTTCCATTTTTTTGTCATTCTACATTTATGTTTATATGTAAGCCAATCTTTTAAGGCTACCTTAGAGCATGTAAATCATGTACCACAATACAAAAATTGGCCATAATCAACAACTAAATAAATATGTAAGAATAGACCAAACAATAATCAAGTTAAAAAAAAAATACAATTTTGACGTCAACACTCAACTGACCTACATCCACATCAAATACACACATAGACTAAGCTTTACTATCCATACTAGAAACCACAAGCTCAACTCCTTATTGTTTGAGAAGAAATAGAAACATTTACACTATCTTGTCTAAGGGGCAATAATACTCATTGCTTGATCAAAAACAAGTGCACTCAAGCTTCACATAGTTCCAACAAGTTTCACTTGGGTGAAACCCTACAGTTTATAATTTAAAATCCATCTAAAATTCTCTTGAACTTTGATGAAGAATAAGGGCAGTCATCAACTAAATGTAACAATATAATATCATTTAAAAATTATTAAATATACAAATCAAAGCAAATCACACAAAGCCTGAAGAGAATGGTGAATGAAAGTATATTGCCAAATAGGAGCATCTCAAGCATTAGATTTGGCTGGATGAATAATGAATTTGTCTTTACTCTAAGAAATTTTACAAAGGAAGCCTCAAATTTTTAAAAATTCATTTATTTTTCTCCTTAAACATATATAAGAACCATTAAAAAGGATCCAGAAAAGTCCCCAAAATTAGCCCTCCAACAACTCTTCAACACCCCTTAAAAATAAGTGTTCTTAGTGCTTTACCTGTTTACATGTTTCAATCTATTTCTCCCACTAAAGAGGTGTGCTGCATAATTCACAAAATTTTTAATAAGTTCTTCTAGAAAGGTACATCTTCTACTTCTAAAATTACCTGGGCTTCGTGGAAGAATTGTTGTGGTGTGTTAAATGAAGGTGGTCTTGGTTGCAAGAATTTACATGACCTTGCGAAGACTTTCTCTTTTAAACTCTGGTTTACTTTCCGTGCTAATGAGAACCTTTGGGCTACTTTTATGCATTCTAAGTATTGTGTAGGTCGGCATCCTACTAACATTGTTCCTAAGAAGGGGGACTCCAAAGTGTGGAAAAGGCTTTGCAAAGTTAAATGGGAGGTGGAGCCCCTAATTTCTAGGGGTCTTGGGAAAGGTAACATCTTTTTTTGGCAAGATAAGTGGCTTGGAAATGATTCCATTGATTCTGCTTTAAATTCTTCTTCTAATGCTCTTATTAAAGTTAACCATTTCTTTAATAATAATGGTTGGGATTATGATAAGCTTCTAGTATTCTCCCTGAATGTCTTACTAATCGTATTTTAAATCTCCTGATTAATGCCTCAACTAAAGACATTATTTTGTGTAATTTATCTAATGATGGTGCTTTTTATATTAAGAAGGCTTGGAATTATTTTAGAAAGAAAGGTAACAATGATAAGGTCTTTAATATGATTTGGCATAAAAGCATCCCTTCCACGATTTCTGTTTTTATGTGGAGACTTTTACAGAAGTAAATTCCTACGGATGATAGACTTGTTTCTAAGGGTTTCAGCTTAGCTTCTAAATGCCAATGTTGTTATCATAGTAAGAATTTACATCATATTTTTGTTTCTGGTCCTGTTGCCATTAGAACTTGGATTTACTTTGATGATTTATTGAATCTGAATTGCTTTAATGCTCATACGTCTCTTCATAATTTACTCAAGTTTTGGTTTATTGATACTAAAGGCCATATTTGTAATATTATTCCCTCCCTTATTCTTTGGTTTCTTTGGTTGGAGAGGAATAATTTGGTTTTTAAGGGGGTTAAAATGAATCATCAAAATGTTATTGAAAGGGTGAAGGAAAAGATTGTGGCTTTGGTGGCTGTTAGTTTGATTAACATTAAGAGCTTTAAAGATTGCTATCATGCTAGTAATTTATTAGGAATTACTTGGGACCGACCTTCCTCTACTATCAATGTTGATTACTAGTGTAAGCCTCATTCTAATTTCTTTAAATTAAATGTTTATGCTGTTAATGTGTGGATGATTTGGTTGGTTGTGCTGGTCTTATAAGGGACTCCTTTGGTAATCTTTTGGTTGCCTTTGTGGGGCCGACTCCTATTTCTCATCATCAGACGAATATTCTTAAGGCTATTCTGTATGGTTTGCAGTTGTGCAATTCTCTGAATTTATCTAATTTGTATATTGAGGTTAACTCCGGCATTAATATCTCCCCTTTGCGTGAGATGGTGGATGTTGGTTGCTCTCATAATGATTTTTATATTGTTAGGGACATTAGAAGGCTTTTGTTGCATTCTCATTTTCATCTTTCTCAGGTTAGTAAGTTGGGAAACACGTTTGCATCTTGGCTGGCTACCTAGGGGTGTAAGTTAAACTGTATCACTGATTTCATTCCTACGTACTACTATTCCTATTTATCTTAAAGGTTTACTTTATCTTGACAAATGTGGTACCCCTTATGTCAATTTATAAATGTGATGGTTCTTCACTTCTTTGTTGTTTCTCTGTATTTCTTTGAGTGCTCAGTGGGATTCTTATTGTTTGGTTCTACTGAGGTTTTGTCCAGGTTTGTTTTTCTTCTTTGATTATGCTGTGGTTTTCATTTACTTGGTGGTTCTCCATTTTCTGATTTTTCCCAGCCCGGTTCTTTTATGTGATTTTATCTGTTTGGATGGTTGCAGCTTTTGGGGGTTTTCGGTTGTTGCTGGCAACATTTGGTGGATTTTTCCTAGTTCTGCGTTAGTCCTGGGTTTTTGGACTAGGGCTATGATGTTGTGGTTTTTTTGGCTGAATCTCAATCCTTTAGTTGCTCTCCTTCCTGGGATGGTTGACTGATGGTTGGGTTGGCTCTCTTTACTGTGGTGGTGTGCTGGGGGTATTCTTTCTTATATTTTTTGGTTGGGTGGCTGGACGGGTGATGGTAATTCTTCTTATCTACTAGGAAGGGATGGGGGCTGGTGGTTTCAGCTCGCCTAGCCGTGGTGTGTTATTTATTTGATCCTTGGTGTGTCATGTACCGTCTATTTTTGGTTAAGTTGGAGACTATTATTTCTGTGTTTTGGCCCGTATCCTTTGTGTAGGATCGAGCGGCTTCTGGATTGGAATTATGAAGCTGGTATATTCGAGAATAACACGAGCTCGCATAGTCCGATTCTTAGGACTTACATAACTTGGAAGTTTTTATTATCTTAAATCTTTTCTTTGTTATCTACCCCTTTGATTATCTTGATGTTGCTAATAGCCTTTGTGGGTATAGCTTGTGTTTGTGCTGTTTCTCCTTTTTGCAGGTCAGGCCGATTGCTAAGATCCCCCTGGATTTTGTCAGATGGCTTATTTTCTCTTCTGACTTTGGGAAGTTCAATGATTGCAAGGTTCTCAAGTCCTTATTTCTGAAGAGCATTCATACGTCTATTTTCTTTTTTGGTAGGAAGATTGTGCTGAACGAGATCAATCTGTTCTTCCTATTTTTGGGTGTTGTCTCCTTGCAGCCCTTGTTTATGCTTATTATTTTTTGTATTGTAGTAAAGGGAACTCTGGTTCTTAGGTTTTGTTTTGAATTTTTTTGTAGCTCTTTTGAGCTGTAGCGAGCATGAGTTCTTTTCTAAGGTTTTTGTAACCTTTCTTTTTGAGTTTAATGCGTAGGCCCCTCTGGGGGTTAAAAAAAAACCCTTAACAATAGGTAATACACCAAATGAGAATTATATTTCTATTATAGGCAATAATCATTACAAATGAACAGAAGAGCAACATACCAAAAATAACGTTATGAATAAATATAAAAATAATTATTTTTATTTCAATGTTGACATGCATGAAAATTTTACGCCTAAATTTATTTTTCCTCCACAAGTCATTTGGAATTAGAAAGTAAAACTGCATTCTCATTCGGCAAGTGTTGCTTCAAAACAAGTCTTTTGGCCTTTAATAAAATATGCTTATTGCTTAGCATCTTAGGCTTCGTTTGGGGTAGCTTTTTTAATGTTATCCAAAGTAGCTTTCTAGTACAAAAAATTTAGTTCAATAAATTTTTGTGCTAAAAAAATGCTTCAAAAAGCATTAAAAAAGCCATCCCAAACGAAACCTTAGCCTCATAAAAGTTTCCAAGTACCCTGAAACTAGCTTATCTGATGTCCAAGATAAGGTTGCTCATAACAAAAGTGATAGATTATCTTTGATTGCTATGGTTCTGTATGGGAGTTTATGCTCTGATACTTCTGATCTACCAAAAATGGAAACCTCTTAAGACTAGTGCAATGGGAATGCTTCAAGCATGGCAAGTGTCGTCCAAAAAATTCTCAAAATTTGATGGAGCAACACATCAATAGCAAGAACCCTAGAAGCATGAAGATGTGAAAGACAAGAAGAGAATAGGATAAGGTATGGTACAAGGGCGTACCGTAGCTAGGGCTTGAAGGTGTACTGCTGCGGAAGCTAAATGGGACCTCTGAGGGATTCGTCGTTGTCGAGGAGCCTATGTATTCTTTTCTAAGCGCAATGGTGACGATCATAGAGATTGAACTGCTCAACAATCCATCAGAAATTGAAAATTTTCGTAATGGCCGCGCGAATAAGAGAAAAGAGAGGCCAAGCTTAACCCTTAGATATAAATGAGTCGACGCAAGAGACTCGGTTCTGGAGCTCGTTAAGAAAGCTTAAATTTGACTAATTAAAAATATTTTGTATATATTTTATTATATTATTTTAAAATTAGATTTTTAATATATTTTAATTTAAATGTGTGGCTTGATAAATTTATGAGTCAAGTCTAATCGAGCTCGAGCTCGTATAACATGTGAGATCGACTATAGGCTCGAGCTCGAACTTATGGCTCAATAACCTTAATTCATGAGCTTGTTAACTAGTTGAGTTTGAACCAGCTCGTGAGCTAGCTCGGCTCACTTATACCCTATTCTCCATTATCACTATATTGGAAGGCCAGAGCTTGAAGAACTATGTGGCTAATTAAAGCCTTTATCACCCTCAGATGCTTAAACGACTAATAAGAAAATATGTTTAAAAAATGTTGTTTTCATTACTCTTGAATGTTAAAAAAAAAAATTGAATTAATTTTAAAAATGATAGACTTTAAATTAAATGGATACTATTTTTTTTTTTTTAAATCATAAAACCCACCAAAGGGGCTTACGCGTTGATTTAAGGGAAAATTACATAGTCCTTAAGGGGGACAATCCACTCGCTAATGCTCGAAGAGCTACAAAACATAAAAATAAAAATAAAAATCTAAAGAGCAGAAAGTCCACCGCTAATCAGTACAAAAATTCCTAGAAACATGCTAAAGCGGCACTCAGAAAGCGCCCAAAAAATCCAAAAAGAAAGCTAGAGATCTCACATTCAGCATAAGCCTTCTTCCAAAAAATCTACTAAGAGTAAGAACAACCTGCAAAAAAGAAACAACAAAAAACTCTAACAAAAATAAAGAAAAGTTCATAAAAAACCTGGTTACGAATAGACCGCATCTCTGCAAAACAGAAAAAGGAAGCAGCAGCAAAGACCCCAAGAACATTTAACCAGGAAGAGTAAGCAGTCGGTGACACAACCCGAGAACTTCCTAGATAGAATGACAAAATAAAATCCAACCCAAACAAGAGAGAACAACAGCAGTAACACCAAGGAACCAGAAGACATCCAGGAGGACGGGAACACCCAGCAAAAAGCATCATCTCTTTAACTTAAGGAGTTCTAATATAAGGAAGCCCAATTTTATCAAGTCTCGTTAACCCTCTCAATAGTAGGTGAATATTATCTTCCTCAAATTCATGCAAAGAAGGCACAATACAACCCATTTTAGCCAACCAATCAGCACAAGCATTACCTTCCCGATAAATATGGCTGATAGTATAATTCAAATTAGCAAAAAGCATTTTAATTTTCCTAATAATATAAAATAAATTAGGATGGCCAATATTGTCCCTTTGAATAATATGAATAACCAGTATGGCGTCAACCTCAATATTCACATTGTAAAAACCTTTCCGATGGCAAATGGACAGACCAACATAGAGACTCAGCAACTCAGCGCAAATCACAGAACAATGGTTTAAAGGAGCAGGAAAAGCATTAAGAATGTAGCCCATAATGGTTGCGAATAATGCCCCCCATACCAGCTTTTTGAATACCCACAGAACCATCAATATTGAGTTTAACATAGGGGGCAACAGGAACCAACCACCTCACAATAATATTTGAAGCCAAAGTATTGACAGCCGTAATAGAAATACCCATATTAGAAGCCAAAATGGCAACAAATTTAAAATGTTTCCCATATAAAATATTAACCGAAAAAAGCTGAGAGATTTTGTGCTTAACATTGGAAATGATCATATTGGCTTCCATCATAATAGCATTGTGTTTCAAATCATTTCTAGCTTTTCATAAAAACCATAAAATGAGGATAGGCACAATATTAAAGATATGGCCTTTAGTCATAGTAAACCAGGACTTTTTTTTTTTAGTTGAAACCCACAAGAGGGGCCTACGCGTTAATATAAAAATCGGTTACCAGGTCCTTAGAAGGATCCTCCAGCTTTCTACGCTCATACGAGCTACAATCAAAAAGAAAAGTAAGTCCTACGAGCCAGTGGATCCTTTTTCTACCATTACAATATAGGCAAATTTTAGAGCTGGTCGAGAATAGATTGCAGTTGTGGACGATTTGGAGCACATAAGAAAAGAACTTGAAAAAAACTCTCCAAAAAATGGTCTTAGAAACACAATTAGAAACAGAAAAAGAAACAACAAAAACCGTGAAGAATTGCCCCATGGAAAGCAGGTTTTCCATATTAATACAGAAAAACTTTGCCAAAAGATCATCCATAGCCCAGTTGTTCTCCAAAAACATGTTCACCTTACCATTGCAGAACTTAAAAATAGCCCAGAAAGTCCTATCATCACCGAATATAAAACAGAATACATAATAAGATACAAAAAACTCCTAAAACAGAAACCTGCATAACACCATCCTGACAAACCCAGGGACGAAAACCCAGTACCAGAAAATAAGGAGCCAAACAACAACAAACAGCGCCCTAGACACCAAAAACTCAAATTAACCATGTCGAATATAAGGAAAACCCACTTTATCTAACAGAATCATGCCCTTAAGAGGAGAAGGTAGATTATTAACAGAGAAATTTTGAAAAATGGAACTTTGAGCCCCATACTTAGCTAACCAATCAGCACAAGCGTTCCCTTCAAGGTAAATATGAGAAATAAAGTATGAGAGATCATTCATCATCATCTTAATTTTTCTAATAGTGTAGAAATCCTGAGGGTTACCCTCATTACTCTCAGAAATAGCATTAATAACATATATGGCATCAACTTCAATATTAACATGATGAAAACCCAAATTTAAACATCTTTCAAGCCCATAACTCAAACTCAGGAGCTCAACAGACATAACAGAGCAAACAGCCAAAGGGCCAGAAAACAAATCCATAGGATTACCAAGATGATCCCGAATAATCCCCCCAATACCCACACAATTGATACCAACCGAACCATCAGTATTTAACTTCACAAATGGGAAATTGGGTTTCACCCAATTAATAATACGAACTCTCCTCACCTCAACAATAGCAGCAGCATTTAACCCCAGGTAATCAGCCAAAGCATTACAATGTTTAAAATTCTTGCAAGAAATTAGATTAACAGAAATTAATTGTAACAATTTGTTCCTAATATTAGAAATAATCTGGTTTTCATCCATTTTGATCCCCTCATGCTTGGACTCATTCCTAGCTTTCCACAAATACCACATAATCAAGATGGGTAAAAGATTAAGAATATGGCCCTTACCTTTAGTAAACCATAAAGCAAGCAATCCCTTTAAATCACCCTGATTAGAGACCACATCCACCCCAGCCAAAGTACTGAAGTGATTCCACACTTTCCGAGCAATCAAACTATTGATAAAAAGGTGATAAATACTCTCAATATTAGCACAACACTGACATTTAGAAACAATATAAAAACCCTTATTCCATAATCTAGTATCCACAGGCAAATACCCCTTAAGGCATCTCCAAGTAAGTAAAGAATAGGAAACAGGAATAGTGTAATGCCACAAAGCTTTATAAATATGATTAACCTCCTCTTTATATCTAAGGAGTTCTCAAAGCCTTTTGAAGCTAAACTTACCAGTGGAAGTATTTTTAAAAAGAATTTTATCTTTAATGTGTAATTGTAAGGGGATTTTTAAAATCAGAGCAACAACCTCATAAGGGATAGCCTCACGCAGCCTGTCAGTATTCCACTCCCCATTAACTAAGAAAGCATTCACCTTAACATTCTCAAGAGTAACAGTATTCAGAATTCTGTCAATGGAAGCAAAACCCAACCAATCACCCTGCCAGAAAGCCACATCCCCATTCCCAAGACCCCATTGGATGTTTAAATCAGATTCCTCTTTAATTTTACAAATCCTTTTCCAAACCGCAGAATCAGTGTTCTTATACTGGGCATTTAAAGGATGCAAACCTTTACAATATTTAGCTAACATGAATTGAGACCAAAGACTAATATTAGAACGAAAATTGAACCAGCGCTTACGAGAAAAACCTTTAACCATATCAGAAATAGACTTACAACCAAGAGCTCCTTCCTTATAAACACCACAAAACTTAAGCCATTTAGCCCATCTAATGCCAGAGTTGTTGTAAGAAGAACCCCAGAAAAACTTGTTAATAAGAATCTCCAATCTATTACACACATTGGCAGGAGGATTTAAAGTATGAAAAATAAAGATAGGTATGGAATTTAAAACACTTTTAATTAAGGTTAACCTACCACCAAACGAAAGAAATTTAGACGAACAATGCATGAATTTTTTTTGAAAAGTAGTGAAAATATTCTCAAAGAGCATAATCTTCTTCCTACCTTTAGAAAGAGGCGTGCCAAGGTATTTAATGGGCAAGTTAACAAATTACTTTTATCTCTGTTAATAGAAAGACCACTAGCATCCTGGAAATCATCCAAAAAATTAACCAAAATTTTCACATTTCTAATAGAAGCGTTAGAAAAGATAATGAAATCATCCGCAAAACTAAGATGAGAGATAGGAAATCCACCAGCAGTACGAAAATTGAGATTAGGAAACCTTCTATAAAGCTGATCCAAACTTCTAGACATATACTCCATCGCAATAATAAAAAGAGAAGGGGATAAAGGATCACCTTGCCGAAGCCCATTACTGGATTTAAAAAAACCATGGTTTCTACCATTTATGATTATAGGAAAAAAAACAGTTATCAATGCTGTGCTTAATAAGCTGAATAAATGACTGATTGAAACCAAACAGATTCAAAACATTATACAAAAAATCTCAGTTTAAATTATCATAAGCTTTAGTAATATCAAGTTTAAAAAGGATATTGCCACCAGGACTCTTAATGTTAATATCATGCACAAGTTCTTGAGCTAATAAAATATTATCAAAAATACTCATCCCTTTAACAAAACCAGTTTGATTAGAAAAAATAATTCTAGGCAGAATAGTAGATAATCTAGAAGCAATAATTTTCGCCACAAGTTTGTTAAAAAAGGTGCAAAGACTGATCGGTCTAAAATCATTCAAAAAGGTAGTATTTTCTTTCTTGGGAATGAGGACAATGTTAGTACAAGAGAAAGCTTTCGGGTAAGGCTTCCCATTAAAAAACTCATGCACAGCATTAATAACATCAGATTTAATGATATCCCAGGTTTTAACAAAAAATTTTGTAGTGTACCCATCCGGCCCAGCCACGGACTCCTCATTCATGCCTTTAATAGTGCTCGAAATTTCCTCCTCAGAGGAAATTTGAGTAAGGTAAAAGTTATCATTATCATTCAGAAGATTCGGGATGACATTAGTGTTAATGAAAGGGGTGTTATGTTTGATACAATTGAATATATTCTTGAAGAAATCCACACCCGAACTAGTAATAGTCTCAACATTATCATACACCAAACCATTATCATCAACTAATTGATGAATATAGCTTTTAATTCTATTTTATTAGCTAAAGCATGGAAAAAAGAAGTATTTCTATCACCCTCCAACAAAATAGCAGAAGAAACCTTTTGTTTCCAAAAAAATTCTTCCTGCTTTTGCAAATTAAAAAATGAAATCTTACAATTATCAAGAGTAGTTTGATTTTCCAGAGAAGGATTATTCAGACAGGAATCTTCGGCAACTAAAACTTTATCTTCAGCCTCTTTAATATTTTCAAAAATATTTTTGAAGACATGTTTATTCCACAATCTTAAAAATTATTTAAGTCTACTTAATTTAGCCCAAAGTCTAGCCATGCCATAGATGTTATTGTCAGGGAAAACAAAAGCATTCCAATTATCAGACATAGAACTAATAAAAGTATCATGCTCAAGCCACATATTTTGAAATCTAAAAGCATTAGGACCCGTCAGACTGCTGTCAGAAATGGTCAAAAGTAAGGGAGCATGATCAGACAGAGTTCTACTTAAATGTTGCACACGAGTCATTTTGAAATTGCCAATCCAATCATTATTGAAAAGAAACCTATCCAATCTTTGCCACAAATTATTTCTACTCCAAGTAAAGGAACTACCAGAAAAACCAATATCAGTTAAATTGTTAGAAGATATCATATGATTAAAATCATCAATGACATTCATATTAGGAGGGTTACCTCCCCGTCTTTCATTAGCATGAGAGATGATATTAAAGTCACCCCCAACACACCACGGACCATCAATATTATGAGCAAAATCATTTAAACATTCCCATAAAGGGCAACAACCATGTCTAGTAGATGTAGCATAGACAAAAGAAGCATAAAAATTGAACTGGTTATACGAAATAGTAACATTCACCACTTGATGCAAATCAGAAATGACAGAAACATTAAAATAATTTTTCCACATGATCCATATTTTATTAGAGCAATTAGAGAAACTACAAGGGAAACCCAAACTAGAAGCAATGGAGATCCTTTTATCCGAAGCAATAAATGGCTCAAGAAGAATAAAAAAAGAAATGTTGTGAACACGACATAAATTCCTCACCCTGTTTTTCGAATCAGAACCACCAATACCTCTAACATTCCACAAAAGCGTATTAATCATTAGATGTTTTGCTATTAGTTTGAGCCCTCGTCGAACGAGGAGTTTCTGGTAGAGTAAATTTGTTATTTTTCTTTTTCTTTTTTCTTTTGGGAATTAGAAATCCAATCTTCCTTGATTTGCTTTTCCTTATTCAAAAAACCATCAGTAGTATTAACTATACTATTACCCTTACTGACCATCTTATCCATCAAATTTGTCAAATTTTGTTCAGGCAAGTATTCCCCCTCTTCATGCTCCTCAACAGATTCAGTTTCCTTGTTCAAGGCATTTTCCCTGTTCTCAGCAATAGAAATAGTTTCCTTGTATTCGGTATTAACCAGATTAAGAGGTGAGAAAGAGTTATTAAGCATAGAGTCGACTGAAATAAAAATATCAGGCAAAGCACTATTTTCATCAGTCAACTTATCATCAATATTTAAAGTAATATCAGCTGAGATAGTAGGAGTTACCACATTCTCTGGAGGCATCGTATTGGAATCGACTAATAAAACATTTCCAACCTTCTCAACATTGGATTGGACTCCCTCATTTGTCACTATGGTAGCAGTCTCCGGACTATCTATAGCAGGTCCATTTCCTTCCACCAATCCAGTGGAGTTGCTGGAAATTTTCTTCAATTTCGGATGCAGCTTGAAACATTCAACTATAGAGTGTCCGTGAGCTTTACAATGAGTGCAAAAATCAGGAATTTTTTCAAACTCAACTTTTTGTAAATACCCTAACGCCTTAGACCCAACCCAAACTTCCTTAGCATGTTTCTTAGTAATATTCACTTCAATAAGAACCCTAGCTACCGACGACCTAGTTCTAGAAGCAGTGGCTTGGTCCGTTTGCAAGGGGCGACCAAAAATCGATCCTAAAGCGTGCAAAACCGTAGGATTGAAAAAATGCAATCTTAAATTAGGAAAAGATATCCAGATCGGAACTATCGGCGATTCCTCCTTAACATCAAAAAATGGTGTCCACTTTAAGATACGCATTTGGCAATTCAAAATAAAATAAGATATTCTCTCAAAAACCCGACTGTAATCCAAATCATTCGAAAGTTGGATCGCAACATGCTTAGAATCTAGTAAACCAACAGAATAAAAGCCCGTAAGTTTAAGATTACAAAAAAAAGATCGGATAGCATCAAGATTTGGCCGTCGAACACCAAATTTACCGACAAGGGTATACCGAAAAGGAGAAGCAAGCTTAAGAACTTCATCATCAGAAATTAAAACAGCAGGAACTCCGTTAAAGGTCGAAGGAGTAAGAGAGGATAAGATATCACCTGCAGAACCAGCTAGCACATCTTTAAAAGATCTAAATTTAGACGGAGAGGTCATATCAGCATCAATATTAAAAAACCCTTTGTTTTGATCTTGAGTTTTCGAAGAAACATTTCCCCAAGGCGAGAAGGAAGCATCCCCCGTCATAGCTCTTAGACCCAAAAAGGGCCAAATGCAACGAAACAACCCAGTAGACAACGATCCTTTGAAAAATCACATGAAAGCTCCACTGATCAGCAGGAGAAAGCGGCCGAGAAGACGAAGGAGGCGGAAACCCTAAATCGCCCGAGCGGCGCTAGGGTTGAGGAGAGAGAAAGAGTGACTGATGATAGTAAACAAGGACTTGAGCATGTTAATTAAACAAAAATTCTGATCATCCAACTCTTTACCAGCAATACTACAAAAATAAGATCAAATTTTTTTAGAAATAACCCCATTAAGAAAAATATGATTAATGTCTTCACTGTTAAAGCAGCATTGGCATTTAGAAGCCAAAGTAAAGCCTTTCCGTTTAAGCAACAAGTCAACCGGCAAGAAACCTTTAATGCATCTCCATGCCAAAATGGAGTAAGAAGTAGGAATATTATTATGCCATAAAGCAGAGTAAATACTCGATTGCTCTTGTTTAATTCTAAACTCATTCCAAACACATTTGAATGGATACTAACTTTTCAAAACACAATTAATTAGATGAACCCTAAGATAAGAAGAAAATATCATTTTTTATTTGAAACTTATATGCATGCTACTTAAATACTAAAATCATTTTATTTATTAAATTATCACTTCATTAATTTCTATCACGTGCTCTAGCTCAAAACCTCCAAATCTCCGATAATGAAATAGAGATGAGAAAATCACAAACCGATCTTACTAAGCTTACAGAATTAAAGATTCCAATGACGCACAAAGAACTCGACGACATACAATTAAGGAAGTTTGAAAATGGATTAAACTAATATAAATTAAGGCTTCGTTTGGAACAGCTTATTTATTATTTCTTCCTAAGACTTTGCTATTGTTTTTTTATAAGTTGGTTCAAAATTGGTTATTGAGAAAATGGAGTTTTAAGAAAATTTATATAGATAAATTGATGGTTGCTTGGTTAGATTGTTTTTGGAATGCTTGCAAATCTAAAAATATATTTGATTTGTTTGATTGTATTATTAGCTTTAGCGTTTTAATCATATAAGATTAAATTATCTTTATATTAAAATTAAATATATATTATCTTTTTTAATTAATATTTTTTAAGTAATATATAAAATTTTAAATTCTCTAAATTAACATATCATCTATGCTCATTAATTATATATTTGTTACTTACTATTTATTTCTAGTCTTATTAATTAAAAAATTAAATTTATTAAGTTTTACTTTCGTAGTTTGAATAAATTACAATATTAATAATAAATAATAAAAATCTACATATCAAATCTTCTTATCATATTTCAATGTATAATAAAATAAATTAAGACAAAAAAAAATTTAAAGACGTCGAAGTAAATTTCTCAGGAGGTGCTGGGGAATATGAAGGTCGTAGCGTGCTGTTCAACGTACGAACGTGTTGGGATATTTTCAACTGTTTTGTTCTAAAACAGAGGTTTTGAACAAATAAATAGTAATAAAAAATCTTTCTTAACCACCAAACAAACACAAATTAGGAAAAAAGCATTTTAGAAAAACCGCGATTCCAAACATATCCCATCAATTGATTTTTTTTCTTTTCAACATAAAAATGCTCTAATTTAAGCCGCACCAAACGAGGCCTAAGGCTCATTTAAGCCATCTTATGATCACTATTTTTGTATTGCTTTAAAAAAAAATTATACTAAAAAATATTTAAAAAAAAAACAGTCAGAAAACTCATAAGAATCATTAAAGAAATATTCCCACAGAAATGATTACTGCACCATCAATCAACCCTAATAATTTTGGGGCATTAAGCAATGATCAAACATTAAAAGTTAGCAAATAATTGGAATATACAAATCATCAATTATGTACTCGATATATCTATAATAAAAAGAAACCTGTCCTTCAATTTCTTTTTTAAGCAAGCAGCAGATCCTTTTCCCGCTTGAAGGACAGATTCCTATCACCAACAGTAACTTTCCAGTTCTTCATTACTGCCGATCCAAATTGTTTGCTCACATAGGTACGATTTGATCGAAAGCAGTAAGGTTAATTAATTACAAGGTAAGGGCCTAAGGGGCGGCATTCTTGGGAAGGAAGAAGGCGTATGTGAGGGTCATTGCAGGAGAAATTATTCTGTGCGGAATTCGGTTAAGCAATGATCAAACATTAAAAGTTAGCAAAAAATTAGCGTGGATTGCAGCAGAAGCCACAAAGGGATTCCGAGCTGTTGAATGGTCAGTCCTACCTCTCGAGCTCTACAGATTGCTTCCATTAATACAGTCGATAGCAGCCATCGGTTAATATAGAAGAGAAGAAATGTGGTCGACTTGTGCTGTCAGCTTCGAAGAGGAAGTACTGCTTTTAGATAGGCTTTCACCTGCAAAGTTGATCCTAAAGGCTTTTCATTTGTAATCAAGTTTGCAGACAACCAATTGATTGTCTGGAAAACCCAAAATATGTAAAAATGCTTAGTTAGAATTTGAATAATACTTGGAAATGTTAAGACAAAAAAAATCTTTTGAGGGAGAAGATAGCAAAGATGAAGAGATTTTTATATGCAGAAGAGATTATTAAGTCATAAGAATATTGAGTTTAGTTTTATCTTAATGGTGTTTAAAATATGTTGATGAAGGAATATCATATGATTAGCCCCCACTGATAATGCTTTCTCTATTTTTGCAGTTTTGGTGGAGGTTGTTGTCACACCCTCCCTTTTAGGTATGTATTGTCAGTTATATTTCCTTTTGTATGCTTTCTTATTACAGGTGTGCATCTTTTATCCTCCAAGATTTTTGGAATTTTATCATCCTTAAAAAGTACAGACGATTTACGCTCATAGAAGAAGCCTAACAGGTCACATGGCCTTAGACATCCCGGCCATCCATCTGTAACAGACAAAATAAATCACAGCTATACATGTGTACACACAAAACACTATAAATACACAAGTACCTCCATGTAATAATTACATAAGAGAAATAATAGATGTCGCATTAAACATTCTACAGCCTTTCTCGATTCTTTTCTCTCAGCTCATTTCTTCATGGTATTAGAGACCGAATGTCACAACAACAGATAAATCCCTGAAAACCTCCAATGGCCCAATCATTCTCATCTCAAATCGGCAACCCACCATCAGATCCACCAGCAAAGTCTTGCACAATCCCTGCATCCTTGAAATTTGCTATTTCAAATATTAAAACCATAGTTCCCACCCAATTATCCAATGATAATTACACCATATATATGAAGATCTCAGGTTACTAAGTTACTTAGAGCTATGGATTTGCTGCATTCATTGATCCAACAATTCCTCCGCTATCCCGCCTCCAGCAAACACCGAATGGCTTGACTATTACAAATCCTAAATACACAGAATGATTTCTCATATATCAGAACCTAGTAGAAGCCCTTTGCTCCACCATAACCCCAACTATCCTCCCATGTCCTTCACCTAGACTCCTCTTCAGCCATTTGGACAACTGTTGAACGAAGGTTATAATCGTCTAACTGGTCAAGAGTTATTCAACTAAAAAATGAAATACATAAGGTTTCAATGAAGCAACACACAATGGTTGAATATCTAACTGAAATAAAAAATGGTAGACAAAATAGCAACAACAGGAGCTACTATTGACAAGGAAGATATTATACTCTACACACTAAATGATCTACCACCATAATACCAATCATTTAAAAGTTCCATTCGCACCATGGTACATCCCCTCAGTTTAGATGACATATACGCATTTCTGATTAGTGAAGAAACCAACCTTAAAGCCAAAGCATCCAAACACTATGCCCCTCCAGACCAGAATACAACATTATACTCAACCAGAGGTAGAGGACAAAGAGGCAGAGGCCGCTTCACACATAAGACAGTTCGTCCTAACACCCAACCGGCAATACTATGTCAAATTTGCAACAAGAAAGGCCGGTCATTCAGCCACAACTTGCTAGCATAGATTCAACATCAACTACACCCCTCCACCACAAAAATTAAACACAACCCTCACTGCTACCAATGATAACCCCGATTGGTATTTAGATTCTGGAGAAACCTCTCACCTCACTAATGATATTAATAGTCTTACACTTGGTGACTCAATACCATATAATGGAATAGACAACATCTTGATTGGAGATGGCAGCACACTCCCCATAGCTCACATCGGAGCTGGACTTCTACCAACACCCTCTCGTAAGCTTCAATTACCCCAAATCCTTCATATCCCAACATTATCTCATAACTTTCTTTCTATTTATCATCTAACCAAAGACTAACATCACCATTTCATTTGATGCTTCTGGTTTTACTATCAAGGATTTCAAAGCAAACAAAACATTACTCAAGAGCCCAAGCCAAAATGGGCTCTATCCAATTCCAACTCCCTCATGCATCACTCAACAATCAACCTTCTCAGCCATTACCAGTCATCAAGCTGCAGCCATCTGGCATAACAGTCTTGGACATCCCCACACCCACACCATATCAACCATCTCCAACACCAACAAATAGCTCAACATACCTACCTTCTCATTTTTATATTCAGCATGTAAGGTCTCTAAAGGCCAAAAACTACAATTTTTGAATTCTATTTCCCGCTCTAAAATTCCACTAGAACTTATCCATGCAGATTTATGGTGTCCCTCCCCAATCACTTCACATCAAGGTTTTTGATATTATGTTAGTTTTATAAACGACTTTTTTCATTTTACATGAATTTTCCCAATGACATGTAAATCAGAAGTACCCTCCATTTTCATTACATTCCACACTATGATAGAAAAACAAATTCCCCACCATATTAAACAATTCAGGTCAGATGGTGGTACAGAGTATGTTAACAGAACTCTACAATCATATCTACAAAACATGGCATTATCCATCAAATTTCATGCCCTTGCACTCCTAAACAGAATGTCATTGTTGAACGTAAATACCGACACATTATTGAAATAACAAGAACCTTATTAAATACAACCTCTGTACCTTAATTACTCATATTGGCCCGATGCAGTCATGAGTGCCTCTTATTTAATTAACAGGCTCCCATCCCATACAAACCACAATAAATCCCCATTATAGATCCTATACAACAAAACTCCCGATTATTTTATTATAAAACTGTTGTATGTGCTTGCTTCCCATGCCCACAATAGACATAAAATGGCTCCCCGAGCCACCTCATGTATCTTTTTGGGATACTCAAACTCCCACAAAGGATATAAATGCCTCAACCCATCCACCAATCATATAACCATCTCCGAACACGTAACCTTTCATGAGACCACATTCCCATTTACCCAAACCACAACAACATCACCACCCAAGACAATCCCTCCATCCAATCCACTATTTCTCACACCCATAACCCAAACCAATACCATACCCACACCCCATATTACCTTCCCCCATCACATTACACCCCTAGCCTCACAAACCACCACTCCCACAAATCCTTCACCAGAAACCCATCCCTCAACATCATTTTCATCATCAACTCCCCACCCAATAACTATACCTCTCCCCAAAACCATACAAACCACAATACACATAGTCACATCCACTCACCCAAGGTCACAAGACTAAAAATAGGCTCCGCAAACAAAAAATAATCATAAACCTACTACAACAAAATTCCCAAAACCACATCTCTCCAGACCCCAACACATACATGGAAGCATCCAAACATCACCACTGGAGGCAATCAATGGCAACCAAATTTCTTACACTACCGCTGCATGCAACTTGGACTTTGGTCCCACCCCCAACAAACACACCTATACTTGGTTGCAAATGGGCATACAAAACCAAACTCCATTCAATTGTCCATAGCCATATACAAAGCACAACTCGTAGCTCAAGGGCACAAATAAGAATATGGAATGAACTACCTAAAATTTTTTAGCCCAGTAGCTAAATTCCCAACCATATGGATGTTACTCATAATTGCCTTTAACAAAATAGGGAAGTCCACCAACTGGACATGGCCAATGCCTTTATGTAAACTAACATATACAATCTACATGAAATAACCCAAGGATACGAGGACACTCAACACCCAAACCACGTCTGCCTCCTTCACAAGGCGATATATGGACTCAAATAGGCCTCAAGATAATGGTTCACAACTTTTTTAGCATTTTTACAACAAATAGGATCCACTCGAGTAAAGCAAACTCATCACTACTTATACTCTCTCAATAAGACTCCCAGATTTATCTACTTACATACATCGACGACATCTTACTCATAGGTAATAATAAGACTCCCAGATCTTTAACAACATATTGCAGTAGCATTAAACCTTTGCCATGAAACATTTAAGTACAATCAACAACTTTCTTGGCATCAACATCACATCTCACGACCAATCTCTATTTCTCTCTCAAACTCACTACGTCACATCCATTCTCACCACAGTAGGCCTCCACCCACTACGGGAAAACACGCGAATACCGTCGGATTTTCCGGCGGAAAATTCTGGACGGTAATAAACGGCGTAATTACTGGCGGATTTGCTCGACGTAAAGTTTGCGTCAACGTTTCCGGCGCAAAATACGCCGTAAATTCACCGACGCAGGATCCGCCGGCAACCCCGACGGTATTGGGATGCCTCAACCATTTCCGTCGCATGTTACGGCGGAAATATTCTGGCGTATTTTACCGGCGGATATTGCGCCGGTGTATTTAAACTCAATGAAATATATCCGACGGATGAGACGTCGGAATTTATACCGACGTCACTAGTGTCATTACCGGCGGAACGTCCGCCGGTAAAAGCCCTATTTCGCGAACCCGAACCCCTCTGGCCGTCATTCGTTTCCTTCCATTCTCTCACTTCGACTGCTTCGCCCGTCGCCCGCCGTCGCCGTTCATCGCTCGCCGTGGTTAGACGTCACCGAGGGTCACCGGACTTCGCCGTCGACGGTCACTGGACGTCGCCGAGCCTCCTTTCTAGTCGCGCGCCGCCGAGGAGATAACCGACGGTTTTTTTTTTCAATTTTTTTTGAGATTTCGGTTGGATTACATATATATTAGCCTTAACTCCATATCTTTTTGCTATAGTCATGGTTGTTATCACTAGACATTTGCTAGAGGATGTAGTTTGGTGCATGATTTTTGTTGATGATATTGTTCTCAAAATCATTTTAGATTCATGCTGGGTAGGACTACCTATGGAAGCGACATATATTTTGTGAGGTTTGATGAGAAAACATGTGATAAAGTTCTTATGATCTAAGTTTAAGTTTTTAAGGTTATGTATGTAGAAGTTTTTACTTGTGTTCAAATTCAAGGTGGTTTGACCAAATATTTTTCTATTTTAGTTGGATTACATCAATGATCTGTTTTAAGTTAATATCTTTTTTCTTTAGTCATGGATAGGGCTGCAAATGAATCGATCCGAGCCGAGTTTGTGAGTGTTCATGTTTGAGTTTATTTAATATTAGCTTGTTCAATTTCGGTTCGTGTTTGATTCGAGCTTTATTATTTTTGTTCATGTTTGGTTCGTTTAAAATATTAGGTGTTCATGTTTAGTTTAAGTTTATGTTTGGTTCATATTTGGTTCGTTTAGTGGTTATCAAGCTTTAAACAAACAAGCATTAACTAGGTATGAACGAGCTCAATTTCTATATGTTCATCAACTTAACAAACGAGCCTTTTGGGAATGCCTTTATATTGGTTATGATTTGGATGGAGGAATTAAGCGGGAAAGAAATATTGTTTACCTAATAGTTACATCTTGCCTCTTTGGTTTAGGTGGCGTTGATATATTGGATCTACTAATTAGATATATATATAAATTCATTAATTTTTTACTCTTATATATAGGTTATGGATATTAGAAATCAAAGAAGTTGGATGTATAACCGATTATCTCAAGGTCGGAAGACATTAACAGATGAATTCATCAATGGGGTGAACTTTTTCATTCAGCAAGCGAAACAGCTGCCCAGCTTTATATTAGAAGGAAAGTTTCGATGTCCATGTTCTAAACACAAAAATCTAGTGCACCTAGAATCAGATGATGTAACTGTTGATCTGTATCGCAGAGGATTCATGCCACGGTATTGGTATTGGACTTCTCATGGTGAGTATGAGCCACAATTTGATTATCAATGCGGTCCTTTTACAAGTAGTAATGTTGCTGAGGCTGAAAACATCCGTCCAAATCTTGAGGAATTAGTTCATGATGCAACTGGAATTCAAACTGAACAAAATACATAAGAGTTACCGAATATGAAGGCACAAAACTTTTATGATTTATTGCATGCTGCCTAGCAACCATTCTGGAAAGGGTGCACGACTCACTCAGAATTATCTGTTGCTGTGAAGATGTTAAGCATCAAGGCTGAATATAACATTGCTCGTGAATGTTTTAATCAATTCATTGGGCTGCTTAAGGAAACCAATCCGATAGATAATTTAATTCCTACATATCTATATCGGACAAAGAAGTTAGTTTCCAAACTTAGTTTGACAAACATAAAGATAGATTGTTATATGAATGGATGCATGTTATACTTTAAAGAAGATATCGCAGAAATTGTATGCCGTCATTACAATGCACCAAGATTTAAACCCAAATCTAGAAATAGAAGGAAGCAAAAGGATGTGCCTGTTAGTAAGATGTTCTACTTTCCAATTATTCCGAGACTACAACGGTTATATGCATCCATGAGATCTGCTGCACATATGAGATGGCATAATGATCACATTTCACAAGGTGTTATCACACATCCATCTGAAGCAGAGGCTTGGAAGAACTTTGATCGTACACATCCCACATTCGCGGCAGAACCAAGAAATGTCAGATTAGGTTTATGTGCAGATGGTTTTACTTCATTCAGTCAGTCGGCTACACCGTACTCATGTTGGCCTATGATATTCACTCATTACAATCTTCCTCCTGAGTTATGTATGACTACTCCTTATATGTTTCTATCACTTATAATTCCAGGGCCACATAATCCAAAATTGAAGATTGACGTATTCTTACAACCTCTGATTGATGATTTAAGTTTATTATGGGAAGAGAGAGAAAGTACATATGATATCTCCACCAAATAGAATTTTACACTAAGAGCAGCATTATTTTGGACAATTGGTGACTTTCCTGCATATGGTATGCTCTTAGGTTGGAACACTTCAGGCAAGTTAGCTTGTCCATATTGTATGGAAAATATAAAATCATTCACTTTAAAGTATGGTAGGAAAAATACTTGGTTCGATTGTCATCGAATATTTTTGTCTCAAAGTCATCATTTCAGGCGAAATAAAGAAGCGTTTACTAAAAATAAAATTGTGATGTTTCAACCTCCTCCAAGATTCAGTAGTGAAGAAATTTTTGAAAGAGTAGAGTTCTTGCCCACCATAATGGAATCTCCAACATTAGCTGAGATCAGATTGCTAGAATATGGTGTCAACCATAATTGGACCAAGAAAAGTATTTTTTGGTCGTTACCATATTGGAGAACAAACTTGATTAGACATAACTTTGATGTTATGCATATAGAGAAAAATATTTTTGATAATATTTTCTATACAGTTATGGACATCAAAGAGAAATCAAAAGATAATATAAAAGCAAGGATGGACTTAAAGGAGATTTGTAGAAGGAGAGCTTTGGAATTGAAGGATGGTGGAGCCGGAAAATTTCTCAAACCCAAAGCTCCATTCACATTAACTTTAGAGCAAAAACGAGCAATTTGTGAATGGGTGAAGACTCTACGAGTACCTGATGGATATTCTTCCAATCTAAGCAGGCGTGTTGACATAAGATCAGGGAGATTATTCAGATTGAAAAGTCATGATTGTCACATCTTCATGCAATATCTACTATCAACTGCTTTTAGTTATCTTCCAGATCAGATTTTAAAGCCCCTGATCGAGCTAAGTGTCTTCTTCAAAGATTTATGCTCTTCTAAATTAAATGTGGAGAATTTGATTCTTATGGAACAGTAAATTCCATTCATTTTGTGTCAACTTGAAAAAATATTTCCTCCAAGCTTTTTTAACTCTATGGAGCATCTACCTGTTCATTTACCAAATGAGGATATGGTTGGTGGACCCGTTCAGTATACGTGGATGTATCCTTTTGAGAAATATTTAAATAAACTTAAGAAGACCGCTAAGAACAAATCACGACCCGAAGGCTCTATCTGTGAAGCATATTTAACATACGAGACAACTCAGTTTTGCTCGTATTATTTTGAAACAATATCTCAATCAGGTGAAAGTTCAGCATCTCAAAATATTGGTAAATCATCTAATATATCTGTATTCAGCGGAATTGGGGAACCTTTAGGTGCTAGCACTGTGCGTTATTTGATCGATAAGGAGATGACATTTATCACATTGTACATCTTACTTAACTGTGATGAAGTGGAGCCATATCTCGAGTAAGTATGAGTTAAGTTGTTTATATTTTTTATTTTCTTTTAGACTTTGTTCTAAACTCAAGATAAAAATTTGTAGGAGGTTCATTGATGGTCTTAGTACATCAGAAGAAGGAGAAGTCTAGAAGATAGTGGAAAAAGAATTCACTTCTTGGTTTAAAAATACGGTATGTTTTGAATAATTATTCTTACTTAATGAGTTAATTATTTCAATTAATAACATCTTGTACATTTGAAGGTACACACTGAAGATAGTTCACAGTATTCAAGGTTATCTGAGTTAGCTTGGGGACCAAATAGATTAGTAAAATGTTATCAAATATTTGAGGTCAATGGCTATAAATTCTAGACAAAAAATTGGTGTGAAGGAAGGAAGACAGAAAATTCAGGCGTATGTGTAAGAGGGAACACCCATACAGGGGATGATTCTGAATACTATGGGGTATTACAAGAAATATTAGAGGTTGAATATCCCGATCAGAGGAACACTGTGTATCTCTTCAGTGTGAATGGTTTGATCCAGTACCAAATAGAGGCACGATAGTTCATCCAATTTACGGTATAACAGAAGTAAAGGGGGCTAGGAGATATGCAAAGTTTGATCCTTTCATCATTGCTAGTCAGGCAACTCAAGTCTATTATGCTAACTATCCAAGCGGAATACGAGGCAAACAAGATTGGCTAGTAGTTATGAAGACAAAACAAAGGGGAGTGATTAAGAAAACCACCTCAATACCATCAGCACATCAAGAAGAGTTTATGCCTAATTTAAAAAATCTCCAAATCAATGTAGATGACCAAATCAGAATTAATGAGAGCGAGTTGCAGTTAGAGGAGGTATATCTAACCATAGAGGAAAGTAATGATGAATCTGATAGTAATGGGAGTGTATCATCTTATGCAAGTGAATTAACAAATGATGAGTTAACAACATAAGGTAACTTAAATTTTTTTTAGCTACTGCACTGCATTTTATTTTACTTCCCTGCGTTTTACTTTACTGTATTTTTTTTAGCTACTGCACTGCTTTTTTTTACTCCCCTGCATTTTACTTGACTGTATTTTTTTTAGCTACTGCAATGCGTTATTTTTGATTAAATTTTTGTTATAACTCATATTTCTAATATTTTTTTATTTATGTGCAGATGGCTTCAGGTGAGGAGCCTAGTAGAGCATTGATAAAAAAATATTTTTAACAGACGCACTAAGAAGATCACTACAGCTGGACCACCTAGGCCAGTACGTACTGAGGGGACCACCTCAGCTCAGCCTGCTACACAGCCTCAGCCTACTACACAATCTCTTCCTACTACACAGCCTCAGCCTGATACACAGCCTTTACTCACTCACGGAAGCGGTAGCCCACAGTTTTACTCACCAGACCCCCGATTTCCTTCACCAGATCCTGGGCAGAGTACTCCTTTCTACCCATACTACACACCCCCACCGTATGCTGGTGCCCCTCCTACTTATCTATTTCCACCATATGCTCCACCATACTATCCCCCACCACCCCATCAGCCCGCTACAGTTGGACCTTCGACAACAGCTGGACCTTCGACAGCAGCGGGACCTTCGACAGCAGCTGCAGTAGAGTAGGAGACAGATGGTATAATGTTGATAGCACATGAGGGTGACACGTACGTACATTCTCTTTTATTTTTTTAAACTAACAAATATTTTTATTTTATATTTTATATTTGTTTTATATAACTTTATTTTTGTAGGTTCTATCCATCAAAACAACCGACACATAAAATACGGGACATCATACGGAGCAGGTTTGACGCTCCTTATGTTTCTTGGAAGAAAGTCCCGAAAGAAGTCCGGGAGATGTGGTTCAGAGAGTTTGAGGTATTTTTGGATTTTAAATTTTATGTTAAATGATTTATTCTTTCTTAGTTAAGCTAATAATCTTATATATTATATATCATATGTATTTGATTACAGAAAGAGTTTTGTTGGCTGCCCCAACACAATGACAGGATTAGAAAGAATTTTGAGAAGCGTGGGTCTACTCGGATGCGTGACATGTTCACTGATATTAGAAAGTCTGGGAAGTGACCACTGTGGATTGGAGAGGTAATATGGGCTGAGTTGAATGCAGCTTGGGGCAGCGAAGAGTACAGTAGGAAGAGGGATCAGAATCGATAGAACAGAGCTTCTGATGTTGGTGGGTTGGGAAGTTCACTTCATACAGGCGGCTCTGTTCCACATACTGAGCACAGGCGTCATTTGGTAATGAATTTTAAATGTTTTTTAAAATTGTTCTTTAATCTATATTAATAAAATTCTCTTAATTCATGCAGAAAGCGATGTTTGGTAGAGAACCAACTCCTGTTGAATTGTATAGTCGCACTCATAAGCGACATGAGGATCAACAGTGGATTGATGAGAGATCAAGAAAAGCCTATGTAAGTATATTTTTATATATGTTTAATATTTTCTAAGTTTTAGTTTAACTATATATATTTATATTATACTTTCACAGGAGGATTATACACGGCTTTGAGAGACTCATGCCGCAGCAGGTGAGGGCTTTTCTGGCGGCTCTGTGGAGTTTTCTGAGTATCGCATCTGGTCGCAGGCCGTCGGAGAAATGCAACATGGTAGAGTATATGGCTTAGGTGCGCAAGCTCAGTCATACGAGGGGATGACATCCTCTACTGCATCCAGCTTCGCATCCAGTTCGCACGAGTCCTTACAAGCTCAACAAATAAGTGCCCTTTAAGCTGAGCTAGAACAAGTAAGGAAATCACAAGCTGATTGACAGGCTCAGCTGCAAGCACAGGTTCAAACAAGTATTCAGCAACACAATCAGTTGTTGGATGAAATGCGCAAGATGAGGGAGCAGCTGAGTGGAAAAGATGTAGCTCCACCTGAGGAGGAGTCCACGGAGTCAGAGTAGTTTAATTTAGTTTATATGAACTTGTTTATTTCTATGAACATGTTTTATTGAACAGTTTCTTTTAATCTGATGTATTTAATTGATTGTTAGTACTGAACTGTTTCTTTTAATGTTATAAACTGTTGTGAAACTGTGATTAAATTATTGACATGTTGTAATGTTACAATTGAATTGTTGTGGATTTGTTATTTGTATTGGTTTGCAGGTGTGGAAATTTGATTGTTGGCTGGGAAGAAAAATTTTTTTTTTGTCAATGCTACAGGTTTCCGGTGAAATTTGCGCCGGTAACGACGATACAACGAATCGTATCGTATGTACCGTCGTCTTTGTTCTAACGGAACCTACCGGCGTCATTACCGGCTCACAGTCCGCCGGTAATTATCGGCGTATACTTTGCGTCGCAAGCGAGTTCGTGGGTTTCCTACATGCACTTTGCGTCGTTATATCCGCCGGTAATGGCCGGCGCATCATTGTTGAACGTAAATACCGACACATTATTGAAATAACAAGAACCTTATTAAATACAACCTCTGTACCTTAATTACTCATATTGGCCAGATGCAGTCATGAGTGCCTCTTATTTAATTAACAGGCTCCCATCCCATACAAACCACAATAAATCCCCATTATAGATCATATACAACAAAACTCCCGATTATTTTATCATAAAACTGTTGTATGTGCTTGCTTCCCATGCCCACAATAGACATAAAATGGCTCCCCGAGCCACCTCATGTATCTTTTTGGGATACTCAAACTCCCACAAAGGATATAAATGCCTCAACCCAACCACCAATCATATAACCATCTCCGAACACGTAACCTTTCATGAGACCACATTCCCATTTACCCAAACCACAACAACATCACCACCCAAGACAATCCCTCCATCCAATCCACTATTTCTCACACCCATAACCCAAACCAATACCATAACCTCACCCCATATTACCTCCCCCCATCACATTACACCCCTAGCCTCACAAACCACCACTCCCACAAATCCTTCACCAGAAACCCATCCCTCAACATCATTTTCATCATCAACTCCCCACCCAATAACTATACCTCTCCCCAAAACCATACAAACCACAATACACATAGTCACATCCACTCACCCAAGGTCACAAGACTAAAAATAGGCTCCCTCAAACAAAAAACAATCATAAACCTACTACACCAAAATTCCCAAAACCACATCTCTCCAGACCCCAACACATACATGGAAGCATCCAAACATCACCACTGGAGGCAATATATGGCAACCAAATTTCTTGCACTACCGCTGCATGCAACTTGGACTTTGGTCCCACCCCCAACAAACACACCTATACTTGGTTGCAAATGGGCATACAAAACCAAACTCCATTCAATTGTCCATAGCCATATACAAAGCACAACTCGTAGCTCAAGGGCACAAATAAGAATATGAAATGAACTACCTAAAATTTTTTAGCCCAGTAGCTAAATTCCCAACCATATGGATGTTACTCATAATTGCCTTTAACAAAATATGGAAGTCCACCAACTGGACATGGCCAATGCCTTTATACATAGTAAACTAACAGATACAATCTACATGAAATAACCCAAGGATACGAGGACACTCAACACCCAAACCACGTCTGCCTCCTTCACAAGGCGATATATGGACTCAAATAGGCCTCAAGATAATGGTTCACAACTTTTTTAGCATTTTTACAATAAATAGGATCCACTCGAGTAAAGCAAACTCATCACTACTTATACTCTCTCAATAAGACTCCCAGATTTATCTACTTACATACATCGACGACATCTTACTCATAGGTAATAATAAGACTCCCAGATCTTTAACAACATATTGCAGTAGCATCAAACCTTTGCCATGAAACATTTAGGTACAATCAACAACTTTCTTGGCATCAACATCACATCTCACGACCAATCTCTATTTCTCTCTCAAACTCACTACGTCACATCCATTCTCACCACAGTAGGCCTCCAGTACCGTTGCAAACCTCTATCCAAACCCCCACAAAACATACCACCCAACACTCTCCTCAACGACCCCCACACTTACAGACAACTCATAGGATCTTTACAATACCTCACCATCACCAGATCGAACATAGCCTGTCATGTCAACTTACTTTGTCAACACATGCATAAATTACAACCATATCATGCATACCTCCTCAAAAGATTACTCAGGTACATCAAAGGAACACTCAACTATGGCATCCCGATCTCCCATGGACCACTTCAACTCCACTCAAACTAAGATGCGGATAGGGCAAGTGTCACTGACAAACAAAAATCCACCTCGGGATACTGTTTATTCCTTGATAACACAGTGATATCATGGAGTGTCAAGAAATAATATATTGTTGAAAGATCATCCACAGAGGTAGGCTGCAACCATCACAGACATTATATGGCTACGCGTGTAAGATCTCGTTCCCTTACTGTTCCTCTATGAATTGGATTTTCCTCCCAGAATCGGCCAGGACGATGTTGAGATCGTCCAGGCCGATCAGTGCATTCAAACAGCTGATTTCTAGAGCTATTTCTGGACAGGATCGTCCAGGATGATATTGAGATCGTCCAGGACGATCGGCACTGTTCACAATAACGTCCTGATCATCGCCCTGGGAATGGTCCAGGACGATCGGAATTGGTCTGATCGTCCCGGGACGATCGGGCGATCGGCCAGGCCGATCTGAGTATGATATAAGGAAATGAGATCGTTTTGAGGAGAGAGAAATTCATTTTATAAAATCAGATATTTTGAGGAGAGAGAAAGAGAAAGGGAAAAAGAGGAAAAGCTGGTTTTCGAAGACCGCGGAGCGCTTTTCGTCCGACGCTGCTGTTGGAGAAAGTGTAGATCTCGTGGTAAGGACTCCGAACCCTGTTTCTGTTTTCGAAGATCTTGTGTTTTGATCGAATTATGCACTGTTTTGTGTTTTCGTAGTCTACTTTTGGACATGATTTTGATTTGACACGACTTTCACCGCACAACTTCTAGTATGTTATATATATGACTATTGTACACGATTTGACTGTATTCTACGAAGATTTTATCGGTCGGAATTGATTCTACGCGATTTTACTTGAATAGAAAATTATCAGGACTTGATTTGATTTGGATTCTTTAAATTGATAGTCTTGTATTGATGCCGTGGATATTCGTTGGTAATTTGGAGAAATTTGGAATTTGTGTCTTTTTGCAGGATTTTTTGTGTAAATTTGACCGACTACCGTTACTCTGCCCGATTTTCGTAGGATTTCTGATTTGTCTGAAATTGATATATTGAATTGATCTGCATATGACTATTGATATGATTGCTTTAATATTGATTGTTGAATTGCTTATTGATTGAATTGACTATTGATACTGATCACAAGTGGAACCTGGTTGAACATTGGTTGAAGATTGATAGACCTGTACAGGATGGTGGGCTGACGGGCTTTCCTTTAAACATTGATTATTGATATATTGATGGGAGTCATAAGGAGTTTATTGATATGCCGACGGGCGAAAAGTGTGACGACTCTTATTGATTGAACAAATGTAAATGGATATCTACAACAACAATATGGATTCTACAACAGCAACATAGCCAGTTGATTATACTTGTTCAGTATATAGTATTGAATTGCATGTTTACTGTATTGACTTTCGGATTTATTGCTTTACCGATTTCTGCTTTATTGAATTGATCGGATTTACTGTATCGTATATTGATTTCATCGATTGATTACCGAGCATTGATACTACTGAGCATTGATATGGACATGGATAGATATAGATATTGCATTGATAGCATGGATATGGACATCGTATAGATTCATTGTACTACTGCCTATAGATTCATTATTTTGCTGCCTATAGATTTTATAGTTTCGCTGTCGCTACTGTTTCTGCACTGTATTGACTGCTATATAGATCCATTGTTTCGTATCGCTTTTCTCGATTGATTTCATTGATTAGATAGTATTGATTTGACAGCATCGATTTGATTGACGATTATTGATTGAGTCGATTTATCGATTTGCCTGCCGCTGCATTGACTGGTTTTATTGACTATTGATTTCCGGATTGCATTGACTCATTGACCATTGACTGATACGGATTTGATAGATTGACATGCATATTGATAGCATCGTCGTGCTTTGATTTCAGTTATAGGTATTAGGTGACCTGCTGGGCTTTGTAAAGCTCATTATATGTGGTTGATATTTTCAGGTCAGGGCTTGGGAGCAGGAGATAGGAATTGATCCAGATCTACGGGTTTTTGGTCTTTTGAGTCGATTGATGATTCTTTTGTACTCAGGACAGGATAGTTTCTTTACTTGTATTGATAGTGTAGTTCCTGAGTATTGTACATGATATTTTGAGATATGAATCGACTGATATATTGATGTTTAAATTTTATAGATGTTTGATAGATTGTTTACTGAAGGTTTTAGATAGCTCTGGTAAATTGTTTGGGTAATTGATTGACATTCTTTCCAAGTTAGATCTTGGGGCGTGACAACGCCAACTACTACAAACTTCAAAGTACCCATTTTGCACCAGACAGATTTCCACAGTGACAATATCTAAATCATAGCACTAGACAACAATCTCATTTTCCATGCAAGGACGAAATACATTGAGAACGACCACCACTTCATTCGACACCAGATCCACTCCAAAACCATTCGAGTTGTTCTGATCAGCACCCAGGATCAAATCGCATCATCTTAACCAAACCCATGTCCCCACAATGCGCTTTCGCCATCTCTGTGACAAACTGGCGGTTCACAGCATCCCATCAGCCTGAGGGGAAATAAAAAGGATAGACGATTGTTGCTCACAGATGAAACCTAATAGGCTAACAACTCACATGGCCTTAGATATCCCGACCATCCATCTATAACAGACAAAATAAATCACAACTAAACCTGTGTACACACAAAACACTATAAAAACATAAGTACCTCCATGTAATAATTATAGAAGAGAAATAATAGATGTCGCATTAAACATTATGTAGCCTTTCTCAATTCTTTCCTCAGCTCATTTCTTCAGTCCTATTATTGCTCATATTGGTGCTTTTGGGTCAGACTTCTAGCCTGCCATTTTTTCTTCATCTAATTCACTGTAAATAGAAGGATCGACGACTCTTTAGATTTTTTTTCACCTTTTAATGTAGAACTTTGAGCAACTAGTGAGCTATTAATCCCTATAAGAACATTGCACTCATTTTGCTAATGAAATAAAATCTCACCCTATATGGACTTTCAAAAAAAAAAAAAAAACCTTTAACAAAGAAAGTATAAAAGAATGTTTAAAGTGAGGGTAAATCACAGTAATGTTTATAATAGACTAAGCCCACCAAATTCTTCTAATGTTTTCAATGAGGGTACAAATTAAATAAATGCCCTCAAAGGCATTAAGTCTAATTGACTGATGGTGAGCAAGAAATTAAAGAAAAACTTTTCAAACCACAAACCATAGAAGAATTTGAAGATTATTTCTTCCATAAAAGGGTTTTTATTCCATACAATAAAAGAAGGATACAAATGAGTCCAAAAATAGACCAAATAATAATTACAATGAAAAAATACCAAATTAGAGAAAGCATCGAGAGAAGATGACAAAGAAATCATCTGGTCTCAATAATGGCAAAAGGCTTCCTGCAACCACCCAGAAACCAGGCAAGGACCATCTATAGGAGTAAGCAGCCATGCACAGGAACATCATCATCCACATCTCTAATCGAGACCAGCAAATAGAAAAGAGGAAGCACCACCAATGGTTGCCAACAAGCCAATGTCGTCGTAGTGGAGAGCATAAAACCGCTTCATCATAGCCCATGCTAAAATTAAGGCAACAACCACATATCCAACCATAAGCCAAGTCAGAAAAATCACCTCAAACCATCCAACAATAGAACTAAAGAACCAGCGGTAGCCCACAAAGGTTCAAGTGGAAGATTTGCCATGAAGTTTGAATTTAACACTTTTGTGAGCATTTTTCTTGCCTTTCTTGCTAGAGGTTAAAAAGAAACCCTTACTATCCACCTTAACCACATTTAAATCACATTCATCCTACAAGGCATTAAGAGAGACAACAACAGACCACCCACCATTGCAAATTCCATCAGAGCAACAATCAATCCAATCAGAATGATCAATAGGATCATCCAAATTCTCATTCCCGCCACCTCCAACAGAATCAACATCTTTAGAAATAGGAGAGAAAGCCAAGGTAAGTTCCCCCTATATGAGCTTTCAAAAAAAAAAAAAACTTTAACAAACATTAAGAACAAACAAAGTAGAAAATAATGTTGAAAGTGAGGTTAAATCAAACTATTGTTTGTAACTGACTAAGCCCCTCCAAGTTCTTCTAATGTTTTCAATGAGGGAACAAATTAAATAAATGCCCTAAAAGGCATCAAGTCTAATTGCCTGAAGGTGAGCAAGAAATTGAAGAAAAACTTTTCAAACCACAAACCATAGAAAAATTCAAAGATGATCGGTGTGATAAAGTTGAGTTCCCCCTATACGAGCTTTCAAAAAAAAAAAAAAAAAAAACTTTAACAAACATTAAGAACAAACAAACAAAGTTAAAAATAATGTTGAAAGTGGGGTTAAATCAAACTATTGATTGTAATATACTAAGCCCCTCCAGGTTCTTCTAATGTTTTCAATAAGGGAACAAATTAAATAAATGCCCTCAAAGTCATCAAGTCTAATTAACTAAAGGTGAGCAAGAAATTGAATAAAAACTTTTCTAACCACAAACCATATAAGAATTCGAAGATGATCGGTGTGATAAAAGTGAGTTCCCCCTATATGGGCTTTCAAAAAAAAAAAAAAACCCTTTAACAAACATTAAGAACAAACAAAGTAGAAAATAATGTTGAAAGTGGGGTTAAATAAAACTATTGTTTGTAATAGAATAAGCCCCTCCAAGTTCTTTTAATGTTTTCAATGACCGTACAAATTAAATAAATGCCCTCAAAGGCATCAAGTCTAATTGCCTGAAGGTGAGGTGAGCAAGAAACTGAAGAACAATTTTCAAACCACAAACCATAGAAGAATTCGAAGATGTTCGGTGTGAAAAAGGTGAGTTTCCCTTATGTGGGCTTTCCAAAAAAAAAAAAAATGATAACAAACATTAAGTACAAATAAAGTAGAAAAAAATGCTGAAATGTGGGTTCCAATCATGTATCCATATAAAAGTATTGCTAGTTCTAAGACAATCAAATGCTTCACAATATCACACCATTTTTTCTAACCAAGTACACGATGGCCGCTAAGGTCTACATAAACTTTTGTTCTATTAATAAGATAACGATTAAATATCATTTTATAATACATAGATTGGAAGATATGTTGGGCAAGATAAACGACAACATTGTATTCTCTAAACAAGAGATAAGAGTGGCGATTACCAAATTTAAATTTAAGTAGGCGCGAATGAATAATCACATTTTAAACACTCAAATGTCTATCTTTCAATTAACATAATTTTAATTCCATAAAAGAAAAGTTATGTTCCCCCTCTGTTTTAGTAATAGCCAACTTTAAGAAACTATTGCAAGTTGAAAATGATGCCCTGGGGACCTAATCCATCTCAAGAAGAAAAAAAAAAACACTTGAATTTTCCACTGAAAAACTATGCATTGGCTGGAAAAATTAGCATACTTATGAATAAGAATTCTACGCCATCATTAGAGCCCTAAGATAGTGGAGAACATATCTACTCATTACATTGGAAGATGTGTCAACCTACTAGTATCTTCGTATGCTAGCATCACGAGCATAAATGAATTGTGTAAATTCAATGCCACAGATACATATTTTATGGACAAATGGGTATGGTGGTGAGACATATAATACTTTATGATGTGGAATGTTGGGCATTAAAAGAAAAGAAAATTATTAAATTAAGTGTTACAGAGATGAGGATACTCAAGTGGATGAGTGGCTTTACTCTTAGATATAAGATATAAAATAAACATATACGTGAAAATTTGGAATATCTCTAATGGAAGATAAGATTAGAGAGAGTTGCCTTAGATGGTTTGGTCACATAAAATGGCGGCCTTCCAATGACCAGGTTAGGAGAGTAGATGTGAAACCCCTTAAATAAAAGAAGCTAAACTCTTAAAAATCGAGGTGCCTTTTGGTGTAATGATTAGAATTTCATTAAAAAAATATGCAGTTAAGCATGCACATCCCAGAGAAATCTTAGGACTGGTGACCTTCTGAGAAGTTACATCAATATAACAAAAATGTGAGGGATAATATCTGGATATTTAAGAGTTTGAGAGTTTGATCTGTTACAAATGGTATCAGAGCAATACACTGGCCGGAAGATAGGAATTAAATGTCATACAAGACAAAGTGCTATTACATGGGAGCTACCACTTGAATCCTATATGAGACAAAGTGCTACATGGTGGGGGTCACCACTTGAACTTTTAGGGGCCACCTCAAAATCCTATTTGCCTGATGGATGATTTTGGGATAGAGATATTGATATGGACATCAGTTATTTAAGTTGGGGAGATTGTAAAATCTGTTAAGTAAAAGATGCTAAACTCTTAAATATTGAGATGTCTTTTGATGTAATGATTATAATTTCATTAAGAAACTCCGCAGTTAAATGTGCTAATCCCATAAAAATCCTGAGATGAGTGACCTCCTAGAAGTTACATCAATAAGACAAAACCCTCTGTCCCTTAGGCCTAACAAGACAATATCTTGATAGTTAAAAGTTTGAGCTGTTACAGTAGATATATTAGATTTTGCTTATGTTAAAAAAGGTAGAGGTAAACCCAAAAAAGACTTGGTTGGAAAATATTAGAAATGACATTTCTTTATTAGATTTAAACGAGAAATTGTCTCTTAATAGGACGTACACAACAGTGAAAAAGAATTCATGTTGTCGATCCCATGCATGTAGTGGGATAAAGGTTTGATTTTATTGTTGTGGGGCATGGTGCAAAAACTAGTATTTGATACCTTACTACTCAAAATAACATAGACATTTATTTGAAGGGAATAAATTATCAATTCGTAGCCCCTCTTGTAGGAAACAACTAATAAAAAGCAAGCACATTGGGGGCCTGAGACACATGGGAAGAGATAAAATTCCAGCATTGTCATAATCATGTTTCTATCGGCCCAAAATTTGATGAGATTTCTATCGCTAGATTGGAAACTTTCCCATAAGTCAAATGTACAAAGGAAGTTCAATAAACATTGGGCTCTATACTCATTACCAATTCTCAAATTTCTTTGAGAAGATCTAAGCCTAAACTTTGTATTATGCCTCCCTTGAACCAAACATGGGTTAATCGCTTCACAAAAATATTGCATTTTGTAGATTGTAAAAACACCTTTGATGTTTTTAATAAATTAAGTTTGTTGCTGAAATGGATGCTAATTTCAAAAACTTGCTCTAGAATGTAAAAAATAAACTCACCATTGCTGAGAAGAATTACAACATCCAAACCTTCATTAACACTTCAGAATTGTCAATGAAGGCGACCTAGCTTATTACGATCCACCCATGGAAAAAATATTTTAAGTGAGAACACTGCTCAAAATTAAGACTCAAAATAATAGGACTTTTTTAGTGACAAGCAAATTAATGAAAATACATGTTTCTCTAATAAATCAAAGAATTCAACACCGAGGCGTTATAGGTGCAGCAACGCTGAGCTGCGAGTCGGGATGAGCCGTTTTTTTCTTGTTCTTATTATTTCACTTGAAAAAGGTTGTCCTTTTGTGTAATCGAAATGCGTCTCTTTGTCTATTCTGACTATGGAATGGTGTGAGAAGAGAAAAGTGACAATAAGAGAGTGATCAGAGAAGAGATATATGTAAATTTTTGCCCATTTTCATAATGAATTTTTTGGTATGGTGTGAATTCATGATTTTGAATTTTTCCACGTTAAATCCTGATGTTCATTTTATTATTATTTTTCTCTTTTCTTATTTGTTTTTCTGCTTTGTGATTTTATTCCCAATAATAATTTTACTAAAAATCATGACACAAATAAGAATCTAACTTATAGGCACCAATGTTGGAACCAAAGTGCAAATTGATTTCAAGTTAAGATTTAATGATTCAAGCAAGCAACAACTAAATAGCTCAACAAGTCCAGCAACAATCATTCAACCTGGTCATAATATGAGAGCAAAAAATTATAAAGAAGCTTTTAGACTGCTCATCCCATGCTCACCATTTACAAACACTTAATTAAAAGAAGAAAACTCATTTGAAATACATTGCAAAGTCTGCATGATTGATTGCTGCTGCTGCTGCTGAATTTCCAATATTAAATAGAATAATTACGAAGAGAGCTTATGATAGTTATGTAATCAGCTAAATTTGTATTTGTCAATGGCTGAAAATTGAAAACTTAACAAAATAGGAGAAATATCTGAACTTAATGATTTGATTATTTGAATGAATTGATATAGATTTTTAAATGGCTTAGACGATCTTATTTGGACAGTCATGGTGGACAGATCACAAGCTTTCTCCAATTTCCTTTCTTGATAAGAGTTTTTAAAGTTTCAGAAGTTCACTAATGCTATTAATAGAGTAAGTTTATGCAATTTGTTAGGAAAATTTGACTTTATATATCACATATTATCCCAAATAGGCGAATTTTAATTTCTTGAAGAAATATACCCAAAAGTTTCATTTTGATCAGAATACCCTTACATTTTAACAAATAGAGTCAGAACCCTCATGGAATTGTTATGTGACCTTTCAATCCCAATAGCTCTCTAACCTTTTTTCTTCCTATAACATTTTCTATTTCTAGAGATTGTAGAGCTAGCGTACGTCTTAAGTCTGTAGTAAATATTCATAGCAAAGATCTCCATCTATTCATTAATTTTGAGGTTAGTGGAAATTTTCACTTTACCATTTAGGATTGAAAATAGACTTTGCACTCTAAGCCCTAAGATCATTTGTCATTAGACTGCAATTTGGATGCCATATGTCATGTTAGAGCTATCTTCTAACCACATTCATCATAAGAATGATGATTAAATAAAAGTCGAACAATATTAACAATCTTTGAATCATGATTGAATAATTTTTTAATGTTATTCGTTCAATTTTAAAAAATGATTGGCACATATGATGTAAGAAAACTAGAGCTAAAGAGAAAGCTTGAAGCTAGAGACGAGAAGGAAGATGAACAGTAGCTTAGTTTATTACTTGAGTTACTGTTTACATATATAGGGAAAATAGAGAGACAAGAGCACATGGGTAGTTAGCCGTTGCTTTCTCTGTGAGTGGAGGTCCGGTATCTGACTCTGCATCATTGCCATGTGCGAGCTATAGGCTTGGTTCGTTGGTGCTGCCTGGTGTATGCTTACAGCCCCCCTCAAACTGAGACTCCTTTGGTAGGATGGTCAGTTTGCGACGAAGATCCAGGAACCGGAGAGTGGATAGGGGCTTGGTGAGGATGTCCGCTGGTTGTCCGTCTGAATTGATGTGGAGAACAGTGATTTCTCCGGTGGAGATATGATGACTGATGAAGTGATAATCGATTTCTATATGCTTGGTGCGTGCGTGGAAGACATGATTTTTGGCTAGAGCGATGGCGGAGGTGTTGTCGCAGTACACCTGAGTTGGAGCGGGTTGCAGAGCATTGAAGTCATGGAGTAGACGGCGAAGCCAGATGATATCTGAGGTCGCGGCGGCAAGCGCTCGGTATTCAGCTTCGGTAGAGGACTTAGCAACTGTAGTTTGCTTCTTTACGGACCATGATATCAAATTGGATCCCAGGAATGTATAGAAGCCGATTGTAGATTTTCTATCTTGGGCATCAGACGCCCAGTCGGCGTCGACGTAGGTGGAAAGAGCTAGGTTGCTTTTGAGCAGAGGCAAACCGAAGGTGAGGGTACCTTTAATGTATCTGAGAATACGTTTCAATGTGTGGAAGTGATGAGGCTGCGGGTCGTGCATATGTTGGCACAGTAGGTTGACTGCAAAGGCTAGATCCGGTCGCGTGATGGTAAGGTATTGGAGTGAACCCACTATTTGTCTGTAGAATGTCGCGTCTCCAAAGGTGGAAGAAGGAGTGGAGGTCCGGATTGGTTTGAGAGCTAGAGGGGTCTGAGACGGTTTGCAGTTGAGGAACCCGCTTGCTTGTAGAATAGTGTGAGCGTATTGCTGCTGGTCGAGGAAATGACCGTTGGAAGTAGAAGAAATGTGAATGCCCAGGAACATTGAAGCGGGGGAGGGTTCTTTGAGATTGAACTCCTGCTTGAGATTAACCAATAGCTGTTGAATGAAGGAGCTGTCGTTGCCAGTGACGAGCATGTCGTCGACGTAAATGAGGACGTATACTCTGATGCGGCCAGTGTTGTATAGTAGCAGTGAGGAGTCGGATTTGCTGAAATTAAATCCGAGAGATTGAAAGTGGGAAGTTAGCTTAGAGTACCACTGGCGCGGTGACTGTTTAAGTCCATAGATAGCTTTGTGGAGCTTGCATATGTGTTTCAGGTAATGGGGGTCGATGAAGCCAGGTGGTTGTTTCATGTACACTTCTTCGTCGAGGTTGCCATGGAGAAAGGCGTTGGAGACGTCCAATTGAGTAATTGGCCAATGTCGCTGTGTGGCTATGACGAAGAGGATGCGAACTGTTGGTAACTTGGCGACGGGGGAGAAGGTTTCATGGTAGTTGATACCGTGCTGTTGATTGAAGCCTTTTGCTACAAGGCGAGCCTTGTAGCGGTGAATTTTCCCATCCGCATCAAGCTTGAGACGATAGGTCCATTTGCAGCCAAGTATAAGAGCTTGAGGAGGAGGAGCCACTAGTGACCACGTACCCTGTTGATGAAGAGCTTGAATTTCCTCAGTCATGGCCGCACGCCAGTGGGGCTGTTGTTGGCTTGGGTGAAAGAAGTGGGAGTGATGGGGTGGGTTGTGGTGGCTGATAAATTGAGTATTGTTTTGGGTTTGATAATGCCAGATTTAAGTCTGGTTATCATAGGGTGAGGAGTAGGTAGTGGCTGGGAGAGGATGGGTTGTGGAAGTGGTGTTGTAGATGGCTCAGAAACGGATGTTGAAGTTGGGGAGGTAGGTGTGGATGGAGGTGCCACTACAGGGAAAACGCTGAAAACCGGCGGTTTTTTCCGGCGGTTAGTGTAGAATTACCGGCGGTTTTTTACGTTACCGGCGGTCTAACGGCGGTTTGGTAACCGTCGGTAAAAACGGCGTAGGAAACCAATTCCGACGGCTTTTTACCGGCGGTTTATTTTTACGGCAGTTTTCCGGCGTCAAATACCGCCGGGGAACACCGGAATTTTAACCGTCGGTATTCCGGCGGTTTGGCCGCCGGTATTGTAACCGCCGGCAAACCGTCGGTCAAAGTACCGGAGGTTTTTCGGCGGTTAAACCTGGCGTCGTCTGGTTCATTAGACCGCCGGACGGCGCCGTTAGACCGCCGGTAAAGTACCGGCGGTTGACGGCGGTTATAGCCGTCGGTATTACCGACGGTTTAAACCGTCGTGCGTCCATCGTATAACCGCCGATGGCCGTCGGTAAGCCGCCGATACGTACCGGCGGTTTAATAATATAACCGGTGGCTTTATCTTGTCCGTCCGGTATCGTAGTTTCCGGCGGCTAAACCGCCGGAAAACCGCCGGTTCACGTTGATATCCGGCGGTTTTCCGGCGGTTTAGAGACCGTCGGTAATACCAACGGTGTATCGTAGCTAAGCCATTGATTTGGCCGTCGTTAGAGTCCGACGGCTTAACCGCCGGCGGAGCCGTCGGTATTACCGACGGGCTATAAACCGCCGGCCAAAACCGCCGGTATAGGCCATTTTTCCTGTAGTGTGCTGGGGATATGGGGGTTGGAGGTCTGAGTTGGTGGAACGAGACAGCTAAGGAGGAGGGGATAGAGGTTGGGACTAATGTTGCTGGGTTAATGTAGGTGGGCTAAGTGGTTGAGTTGAGAGAAGAGTGGTCAGGTGAGTAGGGGAAGATGAGTTCATTGAATACAACGTGACGGGAAATATGTGTTTTATTTGTGATGGGGTCGAAGCATCTGTACCGTTTGTGTGATGGAGAGTAGCCAATGAAGATGCATTCGACCGATTGTGGCGAGAGTTTGGTGGAGGCCTGGTGCCGAAGGTGGGGAAAACATTGACAGCCAAAGACTTTTAGGTGTTTGTATGAAGGTTTTGAGTGGTGCAATTGTTGGAACGGAATTTTTAAGTTGATGGCTTTGGTCGGAAGTCGGTTTATGAGGTAGTTGGCTGTGATGAGAGCATCTTCCCAGAATTTGTGAGGTAAATGGGCAGTGAGGAGAAGGGTGCGGGTAATGTCTAACAGGTGGCGATGTTTCCTTTCTGCGAGTCTATTTTGTTCAGGTGTATGCGGACAGCTGAACTGCTGCAGTATGCCGTGGGATGAGAGGTATGATTGGAAGGCATTGCTGGTATATTCGCCGCCCCCGTCACACCGCAGGGTTTTGATTTTGGTGAGAAATTGAGTTTGAACCATATTGTTAAATAGCATGAATTTGGTTAAGGTTTCAGCTTTGGTTTTCATTAAGTATAGCCAACAAAATCGTGTATGATCATCTATGAAAAGTACATAATAACGATGGTTCGTGAGAGCTGAAGCTGGAGCGGGGCCCCAGACATCTGTATGAACTAAAGTAAATGGAGTCGAAACATTGTGTGTTCTATTAAAAAAGGACTTCTTATGGATTTTGGCCATATTACAGAATTTGTAAGTTGTAGTAGATAGAGGGATACATATAGACGAGTCTAGTTTAGTTAGTTTTTGTAGGATCTGAAGATGGGGATGACCCAGTCGTTCGTGCCAGTGATTGCCGGACGATGACCTGGAGTGAAGTGCCTTGGTGTTGTCGGATGGGAGAGGTGTGCGCAGTGGATAAAGGCCATCTCGACATTTACCACGGAGGAGAATTTGATTTTCCTGTAGATCAAGAATTTGAAATCCAGAGGAATCAAAGGAAATCGAACAATCATTGTCTTTGGTTAGTCTATGGATGGAGAGTAGATTATGTGACAATACAGGAACGTGAAGGAGATTACGAAGAAGAAGCTTACGGTTGGACTGAGGGAGTGGTAGGATACCATCACCGGTTTGTTGGCTGGGAAGCGTGCTGCCATTGGCTATGGAAATCGAGTCTCCTCCTTGGTAAGGTAGTGGTTGTTGTAGAATGCTGGAATCTGAAGTTAAATGAGAGGTGGCTCCTGTATCTAGTACCCATTCTGTGGGAGTAGTTGTCGAAGCTGTTAGCATTGCTCTACGAGAATTGGGTACGTAGATTAGGTTGCATCTGTGCCAACATTGCGAGGCAATGTGTCCTGTTTTATTGCAAATCTGACAGGTTGGTCTACTTTGGTTCGTTGGACGGGCGGCGTTGGTGTTTGTGCTGGAAGGATTGTTGTATCCTGAGGAACGATTGCTTGTTCCTCTGCCTCGAGTCGAACAGCCGTTGAATTGAGAGGATCCCCTGCCACGATTGGACCGAGTGAAGAATGCAGCGTTTTCCTTGATCGTAGCTGATTCCTTAAGTAGTTGAGTTTGAATGTTTATTTCCTCACTGCTTAATAGTGAGTAGAGAACTTCTAGGCTTATAGAAGTCTGGCAGGTGCAGATAGATGTGCAGAAAGAGTTGTAGACGGGAGGCAGGCCGTTGAGTGTATAGTGAAGCACATCCTCGGGATCGACTTTGGATCCAGCTGCAGCGATGTTGTCGACTAGGCTTTTAATTTGGGCGAGGTATTGCTGCATATTGTTGTCTCCCATTGATACATTGTGCAGAGCGTTCTTGATCTGGATTACTCTTGAACGGTTGGTGGGCTGGAGTTTGCTTTCCAGTGTGGTCCATATTTCCTGTGCAGAGAATAAATTGAGAATGTAGGGAAGTATGGAGGGAGATATAGTCGAAAATAGAGCAGAAATCAGGTTCTGGTCAATGAGCCTCCACAGTTTGTAATCTGGACTGGTTTCGACTGGTTTTAATTGAGAGCCGGTGAGATATCCTTCAAATCCGTTGGCGGTGAAGAGTTGAAGGATTTGTAATCTCCATATGGCGTAGTTTTCGTTGTTGAGCTGAATAGTGACGATTTGCTTGATGTTAGACATCAGGAACTTTAGCAGTGACGGAATAGTGAATTCGACGAGTGTCGCTGTGAGAGACGACGTGGGCTGCGACGGCGGTTGCGGCATCGGTTGATTGCTGGAGTCCTCTCGCTTAGACATCTTGGACGAAGAGCTGTGGAGCTTTCTATTGCTCTGATACCATAAGAAAACTAGAGCTAAAGAGAAAGCTTGAAGCTAGAGACGAGAAGGAAGATGAACAATAGCTTAGTTTATTACTTGAGTTACTGTTTACATATATAGGGAAAATAGAGAGACAAGAGCACATGGGTAGTTAGCAGTTGCTTTCTCTGTGAGTGGAGGTCCGGTATCTGACTCCGCATCATTGCCATGTGCGAGCTATAGGCTTGGTTCGTTGGTGCTGCCTGGTGTATGCTTACATGATGAGACTCATAATTTCTTCAATTCATAAATGTGCAATATTTGATTCATCCTTGATGTGTTATAGCATTATCCAAACCTTCTTTGACCTTTCACCAATTATGATCAAACTATTCAAAGAAGATTCGAATAAGACATAGGTCAAAGATGGTTCGAATATGAGTTGAAGGCTTCACAAAGATCGACTTACAAAATTAGTCGAAGATGAGTTGGTCATGATCCAAGATTGTTTAATCATTATTGTGTCGTTCAACATAATCTATATAGGCATTTATCAATTCTAAGTTGGTGTATAGAGTTGATGAAATTTTTTATAAATTTATTGTATAAATTCCCACTTAGCCTATTTTAGTTAAAATTATCAAGAAGAAAGAGACCTCACCTATTTTGATGACAGAGCAGAGGAGGCAACATAAGTATAATTAGTTGTAAGTAAGATCATTCCATCACAATAATGGATGAAGAAGCTTTCTTCCATTACTTCGGAGATGGGAGAGCCAAATTAGCCTAGAAAATAATCAAATAAGATTATTAAATAAATTGGATGCTCTAATCAATCTTATATATAATTTTTAAATAAGAAACACTAGTAGGGTGTTTTCATGACTTAACATTTTTTTTAAGTTTATGAATCCTTTAATTCTTTGAGATGTTTATCACTATTATGAGATTAATTAATTAATGCCTTAGCACATTTCCAAAAAAACATTTAGCCCTTTGGAAACTAAAAATGTTTGGGAAATTATATTATCAGATTTATAATACTAATATTAGTATAACACAAGCTTTAGCATATAAAACGAAGTAGTTGTTTGACTAATATCCTTAGATCAATTATAAGTTAGGTTGATATTATGTTATTTTGATTAATAAGAGATTAGTTGATAACATTAGAAGATAATCAAGTAAGCATGCTTTTTTGTGTTACAATAAATATTGATTTTTTGTGTAGATTAAAATCTAATTTCATTTTAAATAAGTTAGTATTTTGTCTATATTAATACAACTAATAAATATGCATAGATGAAGAACAGCTATTTGATGAATTTGTTTGTATTTTCGAAAGATTTTCCAAACTAAGAATGATTTCTTTACTATACTGCAAGCTTTACAAAGCTCTAGCAAGTTTCATATGGCATAAAACCCTATGGTTCATAATTTAAAGCTTATACAAAGCTCTTTAAAACTATGGTATTATCAACTAAATCTAACAATACAATCTCTTTAATAAATTATTAAATATACAAATCATATTGTATTAAACAAAGCTTATATGCCTCCAAAACTAGCCCTCCCAAAAACTCTTCAATATTCGTTATTCTCCAAACTTATATGCCTGCCATGTAAGCTTTATAAACATGTCATACTTGACAAAATAATTAGTGCTGCATTTAAAGAATTTATTTCAAACTAATCTCAAAGCAAATTCAAGAATTTTCAAGTTCATCTAGACATACCTTGCATCAAGATATCCTAACAATTTTCCTTTTTATCAACTAAATCTAACAATACAATCTCTTTAATAAGTTATTTTGAGGTTGATGCTATGCTACTTATCCAGATTATTAATAACATTGTTCCTGGCAATCCGCAAATTTTTGATCTTATAAGGAAGATTAAAATGCTTCTTTCTATTGTTACTTATTACATATCTCATATCTATAGTGAAGCTAATAGGTGTGCTGATTGGTTAGCTAAAAGAGGTTGCAACATATCCCTTTATGAAGAATTAAATCCCAATGATTTGCATCCTCTATTACAGAGTATGATCAATCTTGATAAGACTGGGCTTCCTTACATTAGATATAGTTAATCTCCTGCTTTCTCTTAGGTTAACTATTTCTGTTTATTCTTCTCTGATCATCTTTGTTATATGTTCTCTTTAATTTTACCTTTATGTATTTTTTTTACTGTCTGCACTATGTTTTGCTGGTTTCCTTTGGTTTTGATCAATTTGGCGTTCGTGTGCTGGCATTCTCAATACTGGGCTACTTGTGTGGCTGGAAGTAACATCCATATGTATCTTTCTATTTTCCTTTCTTTCCAGTCGAATCTCAAGTTATTTATTATGATTTATTCTATGGTGTATATTGAGGTGCAGCTGGTGGCTATCAAGTTTCTTATATGGGCTGTTTGTAAGGCTGTCAATAATTTTCTTCTGGCTTTCACTATATTCCTTTCTTTCCAGTCGAACCTCAGGTTTTTTGAGGTGCTGCTGGTGTCTATTACGCGTTTGCTGTCTATTTGCTAGTCTGGGAATACGCTTTCGATTTTTTGCAAGTCTTTTCTCATTTTCAGAAGCAACACTTATTCTATCTTCTGTATCTGTGTTACTTTTAACTTCATGTCCTATAACTTGGCTTTTTGGAGTATGTTTTGCAGGTTTTTTTCTGCTGTCACCCGGTCCAATAGTAAGGTATCAATTTTTGGGCTCTTTTTGGTGCTTTCCTTTTTGTATCTTCTTTTTGCAGGAAGTCTTTGCTGAACTCATATCTTCTGAGCTTCCTTTTTTGGGTGCTGTTAAATTACAGCCCTAGTTTCTTTTTCTGCTTAAATTGTACTCCTAGAACAAGGAACCACAGGCTCATAGGCTTTTTTTACTTTTTGATTGTAGCTCTCTCGAGCATTAGCGAGCTAGTGTATCCTTTTAAGGACTTTGTAACCCCCTTTTTTGATATTAACACGTAGGCCCCTCAGCGGGTTTTAACTAAAAAAAAAAAGTTATTAAATATACAAATCATATTGTATAGCTAACAGTGTTGGTATCTCGACTCTCAATAAAAAATTCTTTCCAATTGAGGCAGGTTGTTCTTCATGGTCAATTTCTTGTCCTAAAGATTGATAGTTAGTCGCATGATGACTAATGACAAAATAATTAACATCTTCTGATGCATTGCCTCAGTCTAATTTGGAGTCTATGCTTCAGAGAACATGCAATTTGATGGGGATCGTGATGATCCTTGTGTCAGACTTTGCCTTCAGATCTCTCTAATTCTATTTGGAAAGAGGAAGAGATTATTTCTGCAGATGATGGTATCTTTCATAAAGATGTTTATTTAAATATTATACAGGTTGCCAAAGATGATTTCTCTCTAGTTTCTAATAAGAAAAAGAAGAAAAATAAGAAAAAAAAAGCAAGAATAATATTTAAACTAAAGCTAGAATAACTAGATCTAATGATGCTCTTAAAATTAATGCTTATGAATAAATATATCTGATTGGAAGTTTCTTTTAGCTTCTAATTTGCTTGGGGTTATGGGTTGTTAATTGTTCCCTTTCCTCACTGCTTTGATTATCCTTGAAGTGGTTTTTGTTGGGGTTATTTGTTAGTTTTTTCTATTATCCATCATATATGAACCTGATTTTTTGTTTTTGATTTTTAAGATCGTGTTGGCTGGTGCTGTATTGTTTGGGTTTTTTACTGCATTGTTTCTAGTTTTTGGCTCATTATTATGGTGGGGGTTGGTTTTTTCTGCTGGGTTGATGAGTTGTTTATTTGGTGTTTTTGGTTATTATTTTTTATGGTAGTTGTTTTTAGCTTGGGAGTGGGTTGTGTTAACGTTGGTGGTAATTGTTGGGTCTATCTCTAGATTTTGGATTTGTGGGCAGTTTTATTTAGCTATATGGTTGAGTGATTGGAGTTTGTATTTGTCTTGACTTCTTTTCTTATTTAATCATTTGTTTTATGATTTTCTAGTCATCCAATCTAGTTCTAAATTTTATGAGAAAATTGTTATTGCAGATAGTGGCGGAGCCAAAAACTTTATTGAGATGGGGCTTAAATTATTTTATTAAAATTTTTCCTCAACTTTTTTATCCGAGCTTGGGACTGGCATATACAATTTTTAAAAAAAAATTATACTCTAAAAAATGTATAATATTAAATAACTTATAATTTATAATGTATACTCTTCATATTCTCACTACAAAAAAATCATGAATAACCTGCGGTCTTTATCGACAGTTATATAACTGCCAGAATTACCGGCGGTTTATTCGGCAGTTTTTGATAATACACCGACGGTGAATACTCGCTCGCGATCGCCGCTGCGACTACCTACGCAGGAATCCACCGACACGCTATCTCCGGCTGAAAATCTCACCCCCACTCCGGCCACCGATCACCCTGCATTCTACCCGCAAAAGCCATCAATCGGCAACGCCCCGAACCGTGTATTTAAGGTTTGCATTTTTTTTTTCTTTTGCTAACTGTGGGAGAGAGTTATGGAGCATAGATTGTTGGATTACATCATGTATGTAAGAGTTAATACTTGTTGACCGGCTTTAAATCCATATCTTTTTGCTTTAGTCATGGTTGTTCTCACTAGAAATTTGCAATAGGTTGTACCTTGGTGTATGCTTTTTTTATGTAATTAAGGATATGTATGCAAGAATTATTACTTGTTGGATTATGTCAAGGATCGGCTTTAAGTCCGTATCTTTTTGCTTTATTGAGCTTGAGGGCGATACGTAAGCAATTTATTTTATTAAGTTTATTGTAATTTGATATATTATATGTTATTGACAAAAAATTTAACTTACAGCTTCAATCACTCAATACCACATACCCATAAGATTCAAGACATCATAAGGAGCAAATATGATGCTCCTTACTTATCATAGAAGAAGATCTAAAGAAAATTAGAGAATTTCAGGTATATTTATTTATCATGAATAAAAATATTTGATTTAATTTATATTAATATTATTTATTATACCTATTTTTTATAATAAAAAGATTTAAGGTGGTTGCCTGAACATAACACGGGGATCAGAACAATTTTTGAGAGAAGATGATCGATTCATCTTAGGGACATATTCACGAACATTAGAAAGTCAGGGCAGCGTTCATTATAGATTAAAGAGGGTATATGAGCAGGGTTGAGTAGAGCTTGAGCGAGCCCTGAGTTCATAAAAATAAGAGCAAAATAAATAGAATAGAGCATATGATTGTGGGGTTTTAGGAAGCTCTCTTTATACTGGTGGATATGTTCCTCATACTGAACATAAATGACGACTAGTAAAAGTTTTTAATTAGTTTAATAAATATATGTATATTATTTGAACTATATCTTCAATTTTTAGAAAAAGTTTCTTTGTTTGGAGCCGACACCACTAGAGTTGCATACGAAGACTCACTAACATCAAACTGACCATTAGTAGGTTGATGAAAAGGCAAAAAAAAAAAAAAAAAACTAATGTGAGTATAATTTTTGAAGTACTAAAATAGAATATAATAAAATTTCTAATCTAAATTTATTTTATGAATTTATTCTCACAGGATGATTTTATACAAGTTTGGGAAAGTCATCATCTACTGGTGAGTGATCAACTTCAGGATCGACCCAGTATTTTAAGTATTATAGGTGGACAAACGTTATTGGAGGAAGGCAAAGGGGGGAGGGTATATGGCTTGGGTTCGCAAGGCTATGCTTATGAGGGCAGTTCATCTACATCAACATTTAATGATGCTAGTGGAGCTGAAGAAACTATTACCCAGAGGGTTGATGTCATGACAAGAGAGATAAAAGAGATCAGAAAGGTTCAAAATGAGATGCAAACAGAGCCATGATTTTATAGAGATGAAAATCAAAAGAAGAAATAGCAAGAGCTGACATATGAATCACAAGGTAGCGAGGATACAGAGGATGATTAGTGGTCTTATTTGTTTGATGAACTTTTTATTTAAAAAATTTGGTTTGATGAACTTGTTATGTGAAAGGGAGGACACGGATGACATGGACATCTTATTATGGATTTATATGTTATATTTATTGTAGAACAAATGTTTTTTTATTTGTTTTAACATTTGGTTATGCTTATTTTGGATTTCATTTGAATGTTATATATGTTGATTTTGGATAATAGTTATGGATTGATTATAGTGTGTGTTGTCCTTATTTGTTATATATATTTTTTCAAGTATGTGCATGTATTATAAAAATTTGAGTAAATAGAGAGGGTGTCAATTTTTTTTTTGAAAGTGCTACAAGTTTCTGGCGGCCAATCGGTGATTTGGCCGACGAAAACATCGATACATCATGGCTTATTATAGCCGCCAGAATTTTTATATAGCTACCGGTTGTCACGCCCCAAGATCAAACTTGGAAAGAATGTCAATCGATTTCCCAAACAATTTACCAGAGTTATCTAAAACCTTCAGTAAGTAATCTATCAAACATCTATAAAATTTAAAACATCAATATATCAGTCGATTCATATCTCAAAACATCATGTACAATACTCAGGAACTACACTATCAATACAAATAAAGAAGCTATCCTGTCCTGAGTACAAAAGAATCATCAATCGACCAAAAGAACTAAAACCTGAAGATCTGGATCAATTCCTATCTCCTACTCCCGAGCCCTGACCTGAAAATATCAACCACATATAATGAGCTTTACAAAGCCCAGCAGGTCACCTAATACCTATAACTGAAATCAAAGCACGGCGATGCTATCAATATGCATGTCAATCTATCAATCCGAATCAGTCAATGGTCAATGAGTCTATGCAGCGGAAATTAAATCAGTAGTCAATGCAATCCGGAAATCAATAGTCAATAAAACCAGTCAATGCAGGGGCAGGCAAATCGATAAATCAACTCAATCAATCAATGAGAAAAGCAATACAAAACAATGAATCTACGAAGCAATCAATACAGTGCAGAAACAGGAGGCAGTAGTACAATGAATCTATACGATGTCCATATCCATGCTATCAATGCAATATTTATATCTATCTATGTCCATACCAATGCTCAGTAGTATCAATGCTCGGTAATCAATCGATGAAATCAATAGAATCCGTACGATACAGTAAATCCGATCAATTCAATAAGCAGAAATTGATAAAGCAATAAATCCGTAAATCAATACAGTAACCATGCAATTCAATACTATATACTGAACAAGTACAATCTACTGGCTATGTTGCTGTTGTAGAATCCATATTGCTGTTGTAGATATCATTTACATTGGTTCAATCAATAAGAGTCGTCACTCTTTTCGCCCGTCGGCATATCAATAAACTCCTTATGACTCCCATCAATATATCAATAATCAATGTTTAAAGGAAAGCCCGTCGGCCCACCATCCTGTACAGGTCTATCAATCTTCAACCAATGTTCAACCAGGTTCCACTTGTGATCAGTATCAATAATCAATCAATAATCAATATTAAAGCAATCATATCAATAATCATATGCATCTCGATTCAATCTATCAATCTCAGTCAAAACAGAAATCATACGAAAATCTGGCAGAGTAACGGTAGTCGGTCAAATTTACACAAAAATCCTGCAAAAAGATACAAATTCCAAATTTCTCCAAATTACAAACGAATATCCACGGCATCAATACAAGACTATCAATGTAAAGAATCCAAATCAAATCAAGTCCTGATAAGTTTCTATTCAATTAAAATCGCGTAGAATCAATTCCGACCGATGAAATCTTCGTAGAATACAGTCAAATCGTGTACAATAGTCATATCTATAACATACTAAAAGTTGTGCGGTGAAAGTTGTGTCAAATCAAAATCAGGCCTAAAAGTAGATTACGAAAACACAAAACAGTGCACAACTCGATCAAAACACAATATCTTCGAAAACAGAAACAGGGTTCGGAGTCCTTACCACGAGATCTACACTTTCTCCAACAGCAGCGTCGGACGAAAAGTGCTCCGCGGTCTCCGAAAACCAGCTTTCCTCTTTTTCCCTTTCTCTTTCTCTCTCCTCAAAATATCTTATTTTTAAAATATGAATTTCTCTCCTCAAAACGAGCTCATTTCCTTATATCTTACTCAGATCGGCCTGGCCGATCGCCAGATCGTCCCGGGACGATCAGATCAAATCCTGATCGTCCTGGACAGTTCCCAGGGCTGTTGTCTGGCCGATAATTTCTACAGTACAGATCGGCCTGGACGATCTCAACATCGTCCCGGACGATCTGTACATAAATCCTTCCAGAAAACTCACCAGAAATCAGCTATTTTCAAAGTACTGATCGGCATGGACGATCTCAACTTCGTCTTGGCCGATTCTGGGAGGAAAATCCAATTCAGAGAGGAACAGTAAAGGAACGAGATCTTACACCGGTAAATACCAGCAGTTTACCAGTGGGCATCGACGGTCAAACAGTTAGTAAATTCTGGAGGTCATAGCGCCGGTTACCACTGGTTAATCACAGGTGGCTTACCAGCCGTCCAAAACACCAATTTTACTGGCGTCTTAACCGTCGACTGTCGGTGCCCACCAATATTTATCAATGGCTATATTAAAATTTCAGCGACTATAACAAGCCATCCAAGATTGATGTTTCCGGCGGCCAAACTACTTGTTGGCCGCGAAAAACCTTTAGCATTTTCAAATAAAAATTGACATCCCTCTCTATTTACTCAATTTTTTATAATACCTGCACATAATTCAAAATATTTCTAACAAATAAGGGTAACACTCAACTATAATCAACTCATAACTATTGTCCAAAATCAACATATATGACATTCAAATGAAATTCACAATAAGCATAACCAAATGCTAAAACAAATAAAAATGCATATGTTCTACAATAAACATAACATATGAATTTACAATAAGATGTGCATGTCCTCTGCGTTCTCACTTTCACACAACAAGTTCATCAAATCAAATATTTAAACAAAAAGTTTATCAAAAAAATAAGAACACTAATAATCCTCTGTGTCCTCGATGCCTTGTGATTCATGAGTCGGCTCTTGCTTTTTTTTTTTATCTTTATAGGATCGCAACTTTGCCTGCATCTCATTCTGAATTTTTCTCATCTCTTTTATTTCTTTCATTAGGGCCACAACCCTCTGGCAAACAGCTTCTTCAGCTCCACTAGCATCATAAAATGTTGATGTAGATGAACTATCCTCATAAGCATAGCCTTGCTAACCCAAGCCATATACCGTCCCCCTCTGCCTTCCACTAACAACGGTCGATCACGTACGATAAACAAAAAATTGAGTCGATCCAAAAGATGATCATTCACCAGTAGACTGAAGACTTTCCCGAACTCGTATAAAATTATCCTGCGAGAATAAATCCATAAAGTAAATTTATATTAAATTTTTTTATATTCTATTGTTTACTCCAAAAATTATACTCACGTGATTTTTTTTTGCCTTATCATCAACCCACTGATAGTCAGATTGATGTTGGTCAGTATTCGTATGCAACTTTAGTGGTGTTGGCTCCAGGCTAAGAAACTTATTTTGAAAATAGAAGATATAGTTAATATATATATATATATATATATATATATATATATATATATATATATATATATATATATATATATATATATATATATATATATATATATATATATATATATATATATATATATATATATATATATATATATATATATGTATATATATTTTTTAAACTAATTGAAAGCTTTTATAAGTCATCATCTATGTTCAGTATGAGGAGCAAATTAATGTACCAGTATGAAGAGAGCTTCCTAAACCCTCACAATCAAATGTTCTGTTCTACTTATTTTTGTGAACTCAGGGATTGTCAAGCTCTACTCAAATCTGCCCATACTCCCTCTCCAATCCATAATGGATGTTGCCCAAACTTTTTAATGTCTGTGAATGTCCATAAGATGGATCGATCCTCTCCTCTCTAAATTTGTTCTGATCCTCGTGCTATGCTCATGCAACCACCTAAATTATTTCTGTAAAAAAAAATATAAGCATAACAAATAATATTAATAAAAATTAAAACAAATATTTTAATTCATGTTAAATAAATATACCTAAAATTCTCTAAACTACATATCCTTAATTTTCTTTGGATCTTCTTCTATGATAAGGAGTATCATATTTACTCCTTATGATATCCCGAATTTTGTGGGACGATGACCTTGAGGGATTGAAGTTGCAGGTTAAATTTTTTGTCAATAGCATATAATATATCAAATTATAATAAACTTTAGTTTCACATTTTTTCGCCCTAGCCGCCTCTCTGCGTCTCTGAGGCAATTTTGTGGCGATTTCTTCGTTTCGTGGGGTGAGGCCCCTTGCTCTGGTTTTGTCCTGGTGTCTGGCTATCCTTGCTTAGCCTTTCCTCTGGTAAACTCGTTCTTCTCTCTGGATCGGTTGTTTCCTGTTTTTTCTGCCTCCTTCCCCTGTTGCTTTTTGGTGGTTTGGGGGTTATTTTTTCTTAGTTGGGGTGGGGGGCGATGTCGGCTCTGATGTCGTCTACCCCGAGCGTTGCTACAGCCCGAGCTGGTAATACTAGATCTTTTAAAGATGTTATTTCCGGTGGATCGTCTTCGTCTTCTTCAAAAGTTCAATTTGTGCACTCGACTTTTAAAGGTTGTCCTGCTCTATTATTTGAGGATGTGGTGGTTCAACAGTTGACTGCTCCTTTTTCTTTCACTCTTGTCGGTAAGTTTATGCTTCGTAGGCCCAATATGGATGTTATTAGAAAATTTTTTTACAGTTTGAAACTATCTGGATCCTTTACTGTTGGTTTGCTTGACTCAAAACTTGTAGCTATACAATTTTCTAACGATCTAGAATATAGTCGTATCTTCTCTCATCGCTCCTACTATATTCAGGGTTGCCAAATGAGACTCCTTAAATGGTCCCCAGACTTTGATGTGAGGGAAGAATCCCCCATTGCTCATGTGTGGTTAGCTTTTCCTAATCTCCGCATGCATTTTTTTAATTCCCATATCTTGTTTGGCCTTGCGTCTGTGTTTGGTTGGCCTTTACAGACAGACCAAGCCACTGCCTCTCTCTCTCTCGAGACCGTCGGTGGCCATAATATTAGTAGAGCTGGATGTGACTAAAAGACATCCGCAAGAAATCTGGTTAGGATCGGAGATGAACGACTATTTCCAAAAGGTTGAAATTGAAAACTTACTTGTATTTTGCTCGCACTGTACACGGATGATCTGCTAAGGAATAGAGGGTTTGTTTATCACTTCTAAATGTCAATGCTGCTCTAACTTAGAAACTGTTCAACATGTGTTTGTCTCTTCTCCTATTGATGTTAAGGTTTGGAATTACTTTGAGGATTTGTTTCATGTTAATTGTGGGGGTCCTACCTGTTCAGTGTTTAATTTGTTTGAGGACTGGATGGTTAGTGTGAAGGGTCATATTCGTAATGTTATCCCTCTTCTTATTGTTTGGTTTATCTGGTTAGCTAGAAACAATTCCCGTTTTAATAATACTGTTATGAATCATCTAAGTATTATTGCTAGAATTAAGGAGAAAGTTTTTGCTCTTTTCTCGGCTAATCTTTTATCCTACAAGAGCTTTGATAAGATTTCTTTTACTGTTGAGGTTTTTGGGATTAGTCCTGCTGATCCCTTGCATTCCCCGGTTAATAGGACTTTATTTTGGTCTTGTCCTAATTTCAATTGTTTTAAGTTGAATATTCATACTGTTTTGGTTGGGAATAAGTGGCGCATTGGTGGCTTAATCAGGAACTCGTATGGGCAATATATTATGGGTTTTGCTGGGAATTCTGGGGTTGTTGATAATCTGAACGAGTTTTTGCTGGTTGTTCATTATGTTCTTTCTCTTTGTGTTAGCCTGGATATTAATAATGTTTACGTGGAGAGCAATTTTAACATTGATTTTAAAGTTTTTCTGGGGGTGGATAGTAGCAGCTGTGGGCATTCCCTCTTTTACACCGACAGAAATATTTTGTTTTTATTAGAGTCCATGAACTGTTCTTTTAATGTTGTCAATTCTGAGGTTAATTCGGTTGCCCGTGCTATGGCTCAGTTTGGCAGCAGTTTTAATGACATTGCAGATTTTACTTTCTTGGATCTGGCTGTGCAGATTTAAGGTTTGATTAACTTGGATAAGAGTAAAGTTCCGTATGTTTCGGGTTTGTAATTTCTGTCTGGTTGGCCTTCTTTATATCTGGTGCCTGTGTTTGTTTTTGGCCAGTCTTGGCTGTGGTAGTTTGTTCTCTGTTTGTTGGGTGCTGGGCTATTGTTGCTGTTGCTGGTGGTGCTGTTGGGGGATTAATATGGTGCCTTGCTCTTCTAGTGGGCGTAGTTGTTTCTATTTTGCTCCCAGGTTTAGCTGCAGTTTATTGGTTTCCCTCTATTTTCTTTTGAGCTTTCTGGTTTTTCCTGGGTTTTGTTCGGGGTGGTGTTGTTCTGGGCCCTCCAGTGCTGGCATTCCCTCCGTTGAGCAGTTCCTTGGCTGGGTTTTTGGTTATTCAGGGAGTATCTTCTTCCATTTGTGTATTTTTTTAAATTTTGGTTTTGGTAGTTGGCTTAATCTTTTCTCTAGTACCTTTGTTTGCCTGTTGTGCAGGTTTTTGGAGCATCGCGATCGTTTTGTGCAGGGTACGTGTGCTGATTGTGAGATTCTGCTGACTATGTTTTTCTTTTCCCACTGTTTTTGGGAACTTAGAATGTTACTAGGTTACTTTGTAATTTTGATTAGTAGGGATTTCAGGCTCTTAGGTTTTCTTTTTAATTTTTATTGTAGCTCTTTGAGCGGTAGAGAGCTAGAGATCCCTTTAAGGACTATGTAATTTTTCCCTTAATTAACACGTAAGCCCGTCAATGGGTTTAAACTAATATATATATATATATATATATATATATATATATATATATATATATATATATATATATATATATATATATATATATATATATATATATATCAAATTATAATAAACTTAACAAAATTAACTGAACTTACGTATCACCCTCAAGCTCAATAAAGCAAAAAAGATATGGACTTAAAGTTGATCATTGACGTAATCTAAACAAGTAATAACTCTTGTATAAATATCCTTCATGACATGAAAAAAGCATACACCAAGGTAGACCTGTCAATTTCGGATCACGGGTCGGGTTCAGGTTGAACCCGGAATTGACCCGGCACTATTCGGGTTCGGGTCAACCCGACCCATTTTCACAAACGGGTCATTTTTCCGGACCCGCACACGATCGACCCGCTTCGGGTTCGGGTCAACCTGACCCGACCCGCTTCGGTTTGGTTTTTCGAGTTCCAGCGCGGTGCAGAGGTGATGCAGCAGTGGCGGTGCAGCGGTGGCGGTGCAACGGCGGCAGTGCAGCGGCAGCGGTAGAGTGCAGCGGCGGCGGCAGCGGTGCAGCGGCCCGATGCAAGCTGCGACGCGGGCAAACGATGTCATGCGTGGGCCTGGCCGAGTGGGGCTCGATGCGGGCAGTGGCCACTGGCCAGTGGGGCAGGCGGGCAGCCCGTGTACTCGTGGGAAAGAGCAGGGCAGCCGGGGCACGGGGCAGGCGCCAGGCGGGCATATTCGGGCAGAGCGGGCAGGTTCGATTTCAAGGTCATTCCGGGTCATTTTCGGGTTGCCGGGTCAACCCGAACCCGACCCGGTTTTGCAAACGGGTCGATTTTATAGACCCGAACCCGACCCGCTTCAGGTTCAGGTCAACCCAAACCCGAAATTTTCGGGTCGGGTTTTCAGGTCGGGTCTAATATTAACAGGTCTACACCAAGGTGCAACCTATTGCAAATTTTTAGTGAGAATATCCATGACTAAAGCAAAGCGATATGGATTTAAAGCCGGTCAGCAAGTATTAACTCTTTAATACATTACGTAATCCAACAATCTATGCTCTATAACTCTCTCCCACAATTATCAAAAGAAAAAAAATGCAAACCTTAAATACACAGTTCAGGGCCTTGCCGATCGACAACTTTCGCAGGTGGAATGCGAGATGATCGGTGGCCATAGTGGGGGAGAGATCGCCGGCCGGAGATAACGTGTCGGTGGCCAGATTCCTGCGCAGGTAGTCACAGCGGCGATCGCGAGCGAGCTTTTAGAGAAATGATACGCGAAGAAGAAATGAAGATGAAGGCTCGGTTTGGCCAATATTATGACCATTTCCAACAGTTTTTTTGGCGATTTTGATAACAGAAAAAAAATCACTTAAAACCATCGGCTTTGCCACTGGTAAAGACACCGGTAAAATAGAAAATTGGCACCCTTGCCGGGGGTTATTATACCACCACAAATTCCGACGGTGTATTTTTAAAAATCAGTGGTTGGACTGCCGGCAATTCCGGCAGTTATATAACTGTTGGTAATTCCTAATTTTCCTGTAGTGAAAATAATAAGAAAATTGTTCTAAACAAAACCTAAATATTTAATTTATTTAATGTATCTAATAATTTTGTTTAAAAAATAAATACTTTTGACATAACATAGTAAAAGAAAGCTTTCTATGAAATAAGCATTAAAAAAACCACCAAGGGCTTAAATTAATATATCCAGTTTTTTGTTTTTTTAAAGGGGGCACGTGGAAATTTTGGAATGATCTTTTGCAGGCTTGTGGAAATCTGGTTTTGCTGATATGTTGATGGGTTCAATGTGATATAGTCACTTAATGTTGGGATCTTGAATGTGGATCTGATGTGTTGGAGGTATTGCCAACTGCTACTATCTGATTGGGCTTCAATTTTATTTGAGCTTGGACTTATTTTAGAGTGTTGGCTCTATGCCTCTTTTTATTTTTTTCATTTTATCTTGTATCTTAGTAGGGATCATTGGCTCCTTAAGTTTATTTTTGTTTTTGATTGTAGGTCTTTGAGCTTTAGTGAACATTTGATCCCTTTAACGACTTGAAATCCTTTTTGATGAATTACTATGTAAGTTCTTAAGTGATTTATCAAAATAAAAATGATAAGAAAGTAGTTCTATATAACTAATTAAGACGCAAGACTTGTTATAGAAAATGATGATACTAAAAGAGGTAAAACTTTACATGTAAGAAACGTTAATGAATTAACAGTAATGGGAAGAAGAAACATAAAAGAGCATCGATTTCCTTCTGTTCACTTTAGTAAAAATACCACCATATCCATATATATATCAAGAGCCTAATGGAGAATAACAAATTAATGCCGAACAGTGGAGATTAACCAAGTACGAGAGATGGCAGAGAGCATCATAGGAGGTGGACACACAACAGTAGTGCTTAGCAACCTTGTGACCAACCATGAGCTGAAATAATGCATTCAAATTGAGGATCCCATTGGAATCATCAAATTTGATGAGAGAGAAAATGAAATTAATTATTTTCTTATATTAAGTCACTGAAATTCCTTATATTAAGTCATTGTTGAAAGTTCTAAAGAGAACTTGATATGGAATTAGGAGTTTGAGCGCGAATGGGATATTATCTACATGAATTAGAATGTACATGTGACTCCATAACGGTTGTATAGAAGAGACGAGTTGGCATTGTTGAATACAAAATCATATTGTTGCAGAAAATTTGAAAAAATGGGAAGCAAATCACTGTTGAGGAACTTGCTTTAGCCCATAGATATATAGCTTAATGAAGAAAACAAAAATTATGCGAGTATTGAGGATTAGTAAAGCCTTAAGGCTGAGACCATCCATGGAAAATATTGTATGACCAGTGAGATTAACAAAAGGCGTGTCAGTTTGAAGATCAACGATATGCTTAGGCTTGGAACGAATAGTTTTAAGACCAAGCATAAGATGTAGTGAAGCATCAAGTTTACAAAAGAAGTGGAAGTGAAGGTCAAGATAAGAGGAGTGGAAGAGTAAGGCTAGCAAGTGGAGTTACTGATGTGGAATAATATCATGGGAGTCCAAACTGTCGAGTTCTACTTGAGTAGTAGAGGAGGTTGTAAGAAATGCAATGGGGGTGGTGGAAGAAGAATAGGTTTGAATGGTAAAAAGGTATGAATAGTGTTTGAATGAGACTAGATATCGAATATTACAATTAGATAAAGAGGCGAAGCTGTAATGATATGAATGGAAGACTGAGAATTTGATGAACTGATGCCTCTAGGACTGGTCTAGCCGGCCCAAAACAATGGTAGAAATAGCAGGGGGCGGGGTGGGGGGTGGGGGGTGGGGAAGGGGGGACACAACTTGAGTATAGAGAAAGAGAGGGATTAGGAAGGAATTTTAAATTTAGAAGGGTTGTTTAATCTTTTAGGAGTTATTTTGTGTGCTTTATGTAGTAGAGTGGAATTAGGGTTAGGGTTATATTGAGTTTTTTGAATTTTTTTGGTGCTTTGGTGTTATTGGGCTCCAACGACGTCTAGAGATTTAGGAGAGATAGATCCTCCTCTCAAACTGAGGATCAATTATATCTTGCTATTTTATTTTATCTACTATTCAATCAAGAGTTTTTTTCTTATTTTTCATCCATCAAATTCTCAAAACTTGCTTGGCGAGATTGCTGAAATTTTGATTTCAACAACCATTTTCTGTTTCTACTATTATTTCCTATCAAATTGGTATTAGAGCTATTTTTTTGGGGCTATTTTGGGGTTGTTTGGGCTGATTCCTGCTACAGTTTTTCTTGTCTCAACAATTATTGTTGTTTATGGGGTGAAAAAATGGATTTTTGAGTCAAACAAATTAAGATCCGAGTATCAATGGCAGCCAATAAGGTGGATGTGTTGGAAGAACATCTTGAGGGAGAGATGAACCAAATAAAAGCAATGGTGGATGACAGAATTTACTCCATGGAAGAACAATTCTCTAACCTACACGACATGACAAATAAAATGTTGGATATCTACAACTAAATAGAGGCATCACAGGTGAGATGGCCATAAGGGAAAAATACGAATTATGAAATTTGTAGGCAAGAAGGTGGATGCATTGGAAGAACATCTTGAGGAAGAGATGAACCAAATCAAAGCAACGCTGGATGAAAAAATTAACTCCATGGAAGAACAATTCTCTAACCTACGTGACATGACAAATAAGATGTTGCATCTCCACAACCAAATGGTGGCATTGAAGGTGAGAGGGCCATAAGGGAAAAATAAAAATTCTATAATTCATAGGGATAAAAATGAAGTGGAGATCATAGAGGTAGAAGGGAGAAGACCCCATATGGAACCTTTCAAGAGGGAGGAGAGAGGTGGAAGGTATGGAGAGAGGCATGGACATGTGGGGTATGAGTAAAGGGGGTGCTAATTAGGAAAGAAGTAAGAGAGATTATGGTTGGAGAGGTGATGAATTTAAAGGAATGAGGGGGGAATTCAAAGAAGGGTTTGGGTATGAACATGGAAGAGAGGGCCGGGACACTTGAAGAAGGGGAAACTATGGAGAAATTAGGGGAAATGGAGGGGATTCAAAGGTCAGGAAGCTAAATATGCCCATATTTAAGGGGGATGATGCACACAGGTGGATTTACAAGGTGCAGAGATATTTTGTTGTCAATGGGTTGATGGAGGAGGAAAAATTGACGTCAGCTACCCTATGTTTTGAAGGGAAGGCGTTGGCTTAGTACCAGTAGAGAGACATGAGGTGACCCATACGGAATTGGAGGGAGTTAAAAAAGTGCTTATTGGAATATTTCAGAACCAGTATAGGAGGAAACTTTTATGAGTACTTCTTTTCCCTATTACAGGAAGGCTCGTTTGCAGAATACCGTGAGAGATTTGAGTACCTGGTGACATAATTTAAAATTGCACAATCCGAGGCACGCCTTTACACTATTTGCTCCAAAATAGCCTCAAAGCCTAGGCAATTCTCAGGCATCATTAGGCGCACGCCTCAGGTGGAGTAAGGCACGCCTCACTAGCGTTATTGTGCAATTTCCTTTGAGACGTACATCTCTAATATGGGAGCCCACTTAAAAAATCTCTTAAATTCATCCCTATACCCACTTACCTGACCGAAGACCCACTTACCCGACCGAAGACATCAACCGAAGCCGCGCAGGAAGCACGCAGACACCTAATCCGGCTCTCCCGCACGTTTTCGCCTCCTCTCTCGCCGATGACGCCTCTCACTGGTGACTCTTTTGTTTTTGGTCGCCCCTTTACATCACTTCTTCAAGTGTTCTTAGGGTTTTTTTTTTTTTTTAAGTTTAGGGTTTGATTTTTTAACTTATAGGAAAGCTAGGGTCATAGTTCTCGGCACCGCTATGTACATGCTCGCTACCGGTAGGTATATGCTCAGTATTATTATGTACATGTTAGGTACATGCTCGGTACCAAAAGGTTTCTTTCCATACAAAGGACTTACAAACTTTAAAAATAAGCAGGTCGAACCCACCAGGGGGCAGGGCCCCCTTGTACCCCCGACAACCCGACATATTGTTGTATTCATCATCTTTAGTAATAGTTGTTAGTGTTAGTATGATTCTTCATGAGTGCATGGTTTGATTTTGAGACATTGGACTCTATAGGAGAGGAGGAAAGGGTGAGGACTTTAAATGTGAATTCTTGTCTCTTGGATATTATTTTTTCATATTCATGCTTATTATTTTATATTTTTGTGTTTTATTTTGCATTTGTGCTTTAGGAAACATGGTTAGGGGCAAAGAAAAAGATAAATATGTCATTTACGTAATTCTTCGTCGATGAGGCTTACGCCTCACATTGCCTCGCTCGAGGCTTACGCCTCACCTCACGGATGAAAAATGCCTCGAGGCTTCTTTACACAATTTTTAACCTTGCCTGGCGAGTCAACTAGATCGGTTGTCTAAGACTATTTTGAAGGGGAATTTAATGAAAGGGATCAAATAAGAGATCCGAGCAGTAGTGAGAGTCATGCAGCCTCGAGACTTAGGAGATGCTATGGAGCTAGATCAGCTAGTGGAGGATCATAGGTACCAGGAGAGGGAAGCCCGAGGTAGTAGTGCATGTAGTTCACATAAGATGGCCACCACTTTGTTAGTACACAAGGGGCCTACGCCACGAAACCTTCATGAGATCCCGAGAGAAGCCTGTAGGAGTAGGAAGTGGGGATAATTTCAAAAATCTAACTAAGAGGGTTGTGCAAAAAAAGAGGCAAAGGGATTATGCTTTAAATGTGATGAGAAGCATACTCCGGGGCACAGGTGCAAAGATTGAACTCTTTATGTTCTCACCGTATGTGATGACGAGAAAGTTGACGGAGGTGGGAGTGAGACCAGGGCAGAGGAGGACAAGCTGCATATGGATGTGGTAGAGATCTCTTTGAACTTAGTGGTAGGATTCACACCTAATTAAACCATGAAGTTAAAGGGTAAAATAGTAGAACAAGAGGTGGTAGTGTTGATCAACAATGGGGCTACCTCGGCCCTAATTTTATCTCCAACTAAGTCGTGGACTAATTGGAGGTGACTGTGGTGGATATAGGGAGCTATGGAGTGGTGATGGGCATGTGGAAGGTGGAGATGGGCAAGGGCATCTGTAAGGCAGTAGAGTTGACCATACATGGGATTCAGATGAGGGAGGATGTTATCACATTAGAATTAGGAGCACTGATGTCCTCTTAGGGATGAAGTGGCTACAAACCTTGGGGAATACCAAGGTTAACTAAGGGGCACTAACCATGGAGTTGGTGGTGGAGGGCAGAAGAGTAGTTATCAGGGGAGATGCATGGTTATCCAAAGTCATAGTGTCTCTTGAAACCATGGTGAGGAGAATACAGGAGCTGGAGGAGGTTTTCGGGTGGAGCTACGAAGATTAGAGGGGATCAAATTGGTGGAGGGTGGAGACATTCCTCTTTTAGTACATCCATTGATACAACAATTTAGTAAGGTCTATTAGCCACCTCAAGGATTGCCATCACCAAGGGAGAAAGAGTATGCCATCACCCTGAGGGAGAGGGTGTCACCCATCAGTGCCAGTCTATAAGATTACCCTCAATTTCAAAAGGATGAAATTGAGAAATTAATTAGATAAATGTTAGAGGTAGGGATTATCAGGCCTAGTGTGAGCCTTTTTTCTAGCTAGTCAGTCTTACTAATGAAGAAAAAGGATGGGAGTTGGAGATTCTACGGGGACTACAGGCTTTGAATAAGAAAATTATGACAGATAAGTTTCATATCCCACTGATAAATGAGCTATTGAATGAGCTGAGTGGGGCAATTATCTTCACCAAGGTAGATCAAAAGTCTGAGTACCATCAGGTCTGCATAAAAAGATAGGATGTGATGAAGACTACTTTTAAAATACATTAGGGATATTATAAATTCATGGTGATGCCTTTTCACCTCACTAATGCCTAAACTACATTCTAGTCCCTTATAAACAGGGTATTTTGATCCTATCTCAAGAGATTTGTGTTGGTTTTCTTTGATGATATCCTGGTGTACAACAAGTCTGATAAAAAACATTGGGAGCACTTAAGGATGATTGTAGAGGTGTTGCAGGAGCAGCAGCTAAGGGAAAATTTGAAGAAATATTGCTTTGTATAGGCTAGAGTGGAGTGCTTGGGACATGTAGTATCTCAGGAGGGAGTGACCACGGATTAGGCTAAGATCAAGGAAATATTGAGATGGTCACTACCCAAGAATTTGAGGGAGCTAAGGGGATTTTTAGGGCTGATAGAATACTACAGGAGATTCGTGAGGGGAAATAACACCATCTCCTAGCCATGATAGAACATTTGAAGAAGGATAACTTCTTGTGGGGGAGGCAACCACATTGCTTTTGAGAGGTTGAAGAAGGCCACGACCACCATATCGGTCCTGGCCCTCCCAGATTTTAGTTAGGTTTTTGTAGTGGAGATGGACGCATAAGGGTATGGGTCAAGAGAAATACTCATATAGAGCCACCGACCCATTGCTTACTTCAGCCAGGTGTTGACAATTAGAGCTAGGTTGAAGTCAATTAACAAAAGAAAGTTAATGACCATTGTGTTAGCTATCCAGAAGTGGCAACCTTACATGTTGGGTCAAGATTTCTATATCAGGATGGACCAGCAGAGCCTAAAGTACTTATTGGAGCAGATGATGGTGATAGAGGAGCACTAGAAGTGGTTGTCAAATTTATTAGAATTTGAATTTGAAATTCAATGTAGGCTCGGGATAGAGAACAAGGCGGCAAATACCTTGTCAAAATGCGTGGGGGAGCTCTAGGAGATGGCAATTTTGATATCATTGATGTTGGATTAGAAGGTCATTAAGGAAAAAAGTGCATGGGATGAAGAGCTGGGAAGGATTAGTGCAGATTCACTAAAGGATAAGAATAGCCATCCTAGTTATTCTCTAGAAGGGGAAGAGGCTGCTATACTAGGGGAGATTTGTGATGCCTAAGACATCATTCCATATTTCACACCAACTGTAAGAGTTCCATATGAGTGTTGTTGGGGGTCAGTACTCAAGGGTGCAAAAGACCTACAGGAGACTAGCAGCAGTGTTGCATTGGTAAGAGATGCACAAAGATATGGAGAAGTTGTGAGGTATGTCAGAGGAATGAGTATATAATTATGGCTCCAAGGGGATTACTTCAATCACTACTCTACTTGATCGGGAATGGGAGGAGATCTCCATTAATTTTATTAACGGTCTACCCCGATCTAAGGGATTTATAATAATTCTGGTTACAGTGGACAGAATGAGCAAGTATGATCACTTCATCCCCCTACGATATCCCTACTCGGTAGTGATAGTGACAATAACTTTCATTAGAGAGGTGGTCTGATTACATGGGATACCAAAGTATAGTGTTCGATAGGGACAAGGTGTTAATCATCCATTTTTAAAAGGAAGTTATTCTAGTTGCAGGGGATAGTACTAAAGAGGAGTATAACTTTCCACCCCCAAATGGATGAGTAAATGGAGGTGGTCAATAGAGGCTTGGAGACATAACTACAATATTTTGTGTTAGATATACATTGGCTTTAGGCAAAGTGGTAGCATAGACGGAGTACTGGTGTAACACTTCTTATCATGTTGCTTCCTAGCATATCCCATTTAAGGTGTTGTACGGATGAGACCCACCTTACTTGGTGCATTTTGGACAAAATAGCACTCCAGTTTCATCAGTAGAATAATACTTAGAGGAGAGGGGCAGAGTCTTGGAAAAACTGAAAAGGAATCTATTGAGAGCTCAGTAGATTATGAAGAAATGGGTGGGTGGGCATAGGAAGGACATCCAATTTGAAGTTGGGGGATAGGAAGTTCATAAAGCTTCGGCCTTACAGACGGAGGATAGTAGCTAACAAGAGGAACAAAAAGCTGGATCCGCGATATTTTGGCTCTTATTCCACAATATTTTAGCCTTTATGAAATATCAGAAAAGATTGGAGCAATAGCTTATCATTTGAGGTTACCCCCCATTATTACCATACATCTAGTGTTCCACGTATCTCAGTTAAGAAAAGTAATTGGGGATGACACTGTTTGTTCAGAATTGTCGACCACACTGACTGAGGAATTGGAAGTGGTTTTAAAACCACTAGAGCTATATAGGGTATGGCAGGGAGGAGGGGTCAAAAAAATGTTAATTAAAAAGAGGGATTTTCCTGATTGTGATGCTACATGGGAGACACATATGAGAGGATGCAACATTAATTCCCCTTTTTTCATCTTGAGGATAAGGTGATTCTTTGAGAGTGAGATATTAATAGACCAGTCAGCCAGCCCAAAATAAGGGCCGACCCTCTGTATATAGTAGGTGAAAACATTAGGGGGCCCATGGCTTAAGTAGAGTGTGAGAGGAGGGAGATTAGGAGGGAATTTTGAATTTAGAAGGGTTGTTTAGTTTTTTAGGATTTTAATTTGTGCTCTATATAGTAGGGTGGAATTGGGATTTTGGTTATCTTGAGTTTTTTTAGTTTTTATGGTGCTTCGGTGTTCTTGGGCTCTAGTTGTAATGCCCCAGAATCAAAATTGAAAGAATTATTATTTTTATCTATTAATAAATAACAATATTATGATGAAGACAGTTTGTCATTTGGAGTTATATTAACTCCATAAAAAAATTACCTCGGTCAAAATACAAGTTATTACACTAGTGGCTTCTAGAGATTTGGGAGAGATAGATCTTCTTCTCAAATTGAGGATCAATTGTATCTTGCTGTTTTCTTTCATATACTATTCAATCAAGAGTGTTTTTCTTATTTTTCCTCCATTAATTCTCAAAACCTACTTGGAGAGATTGCTGAAATTCTAATTTCAGTAATCGTTTTCTATTTCTACTATTATTTAATATCAGAATTATGTCAAGAGGAATTGAGGAAGGCAAAGTTAGATTAGAAACACCACAAGCTAAGTTAGATTAAATTTTCCATTTTCACTATTAGAAGCTATTACAACCTTTGAAATGTGGTGCATAGACAAGAAAGGCATTCCAGAGAAATTTTGGAGCCAGCTTGTGAGGATTATATGGTTTTAATGAAGGATGACGTGCAAAAAGCCAAATATTTTGACATGAGAATAATATCGAGGCGCTTCTTTGTAGAGCAGCTCATCAAGAGAGAGATAATATTAGGAGAGAGTAAATAATTTAACAGTTAGAAAACTTTGAGAAGTGCTTCAACTAAAAAATGATGAGGAAGAATATAATCAAGCAAAAGAGTACAAGTGATTTTAAGGGTATAATGATGCTTTCATTCCACCTCACCTACTTTTTTTGGTATATGAGCAAGCATGAAGAATAACATATTGACAAAGAATATCTAGTATATTTTAGTTAGAAATTTTCCTCCACCAACCGAAGAAAAATAAAATAACTTTTTGATTTACAAAGCATAAAAAATACCCAAGAAAAACCATCAATGAAGAAAATATAACATTTATAATCATGAGTTGAAATGATTGGGAAAGGTCTCCATACATAAGGGTGTATAATCTCAAGAGGAAGAACACTATGAGAAAAGAAATAGAATATAGAGTGAATAACAATTGGCTTGGCTAAAAGCATTACAAAAAATAGATTTATAATAATTAACTAAATTTGGAATTTTCTTTGCTAAAGTAGTTGTTGTTTAGGTTGTTAGCTCCTTTTCATTTCTCAAATCTTTTTTGATCTTCAAAAGAGTCTCCGCTTAGGGCTCCGCCTTCTCATTTTTTTATGTTTGTTTCCCTCTCGAACTGGGGTCTCTAGGGTTTATTCTTTTTTTTTGAGATTTTCTTGAATGTTCTTGTTTTTTTATCCATGATCGTTCCACCATTAACTATTCATTCGGTTCAAATGGAAGAAAAAAGAATTATCGTTCTATTATTGATGCCTTTACGGGTGCCTTGTGTCACGACCCAACCCAACCGGGACGGATCCCGCTCGCATCGGGTCGCCGACAAACTCAACCAGATTGAACTGATTCCAGGATCTGGCTTTGGAATTTATTTCAGAACTTTCTTCCAAACAATTACACACACACAGAGCTACTATAAAAAAAAATCCAATGCAGCGGAACAGATCATCTATCTTTTCATTCATCAGAAATTCAATCATATACAAATATAGATCATGGCTTTCAGACAGAAAGAAAGACAGAACAAAAAAGCCATGATTGTACAAAAATCAAAAGTCCAAAATACCTATAACAGATAAGACTCTGAACTCAGAACTCAGAACTCCTACTCCAAGACTTCCTTCCCTCTCCCAGAACCTGAAAACCACACAGAAAATAAGGATGAGCTACAACAGCTCAGCAAGACATCAAACCTCCAATCAAAATCCTCAGAATCCACATCCACACATCAGACAGAAATCCGTACAGAAATCAGAGCAACAGAATCGTATATTGAATCAGGACAGAATAGAAATCACAGAAATCATAATCAGAATAGAATCATATAGATCAGATCAAATCAGAACATAACAGAATCGTACATCATATCAAAGATCATACTGAAATCAGAAATCATATCAATTCAGAACATATCAAAAGTCAAAATAGATTCCCTGACTCTGACAGAATCTCAACGGATTCTAGCCCCTTATGCCTCCCTTCCCAGACACTGACAGAATCTCTCGGATTTTGGCCCCTTATAACTCCCTTTGTGCTCATGACACCAGAACAGATGTGCTTATAGCACCAGAAATCATCGAATCCGGGACAGAACTTGTTTTCAGATTTTAGAGCTCATTTCAGATTTTTCAGATTTCCCTGACACAGATAGGATTTCACAGGCTCCTGACCCCTTATAACTCTCTTTTTATAGCACACAATCATATCATATCATTTTCGAATAAATCCGGACAATTTCAGAAATTGTATGAAAATCCGGCGGCATAACGACAGTATACGAAATTTACACAAAATTCACCAAATCAGAATTTTACCAAATTACCACGGAACATTCACAACAATATTACAAGACTTTTATTCTATTGCCCAGATAATTTCGGACTTCATCAGAAATTACAGTCAAAATAAAACACAGCTGAGTCAAAACTATCCGATAAAAATTCTCCAGAAAATAAGCAAAACGTGCACACTCGGCACTTCAGAAATATACCAAACGTTACGCGGTAAAAACTGAATCAATCGGAAAATACGGACGAAATTCGCTAACGAAAATGAAATTCGGACAGAATAATCGTTCAAACTTCACCATACTGAAAATTGAGAAAGGCGGAATGTGTCTTACCTTGCGTACACCACTTTCTCAACTGTCTCGACGAACGAAAACGGACCGGCGTTGCTCAAAAATCAACTTTTTCCTCTTTTCTCCCGACCTTCTCTCTCCTCAGAATTTCAGATATTTTATTTTGATTTTCTCTCTCTTCAAAATGAGCTGAAATCCCTTATATTTACTTGAGATCGGCTCGGCCGATCGCACGATCGTCCTGGCCAATCAGAACAAAATCACATCGTCCTGGGACGATTTCTCAGGACGATGATGAATTTCCTTGGACGATAAAAACCCCTACTCTCTGACTTGTGCCATGCTCTGATCGTCCCGGGACGATCCCAGATCGGCCCGGACGATCCCTACATGAAATCTTTCCTGTAACTTCTGTACAGAACCTGGAACAAAATTTGAACTAATCGTCCCGGGACGATCCACGATCGGCCCGGACGATCCTGGAGCAGATCTGATATTACACCTCGGGTGCCTCTTCTTTGGTGGATTTTCCTAATCTCAAAAATACAACCCATCGCAGGTTGTTGTTGCTTTGAATTTTGAAAGATGAGAATCTTGCTCTTGAATCACCTTTTGAATTTGCATTGATTGGTAAATTTCCTAGTCGTAGGCCTAGTTTGGACTCGATAAAAATTTTTTCTTTTATCTTAAGCTAAGTGGTGATTTCTTGTTTACCCTATTGGATTCAAGGCATGACTTGATTAAACTCATAAATGACATATATTATAGTAGAGTTTTTGCCTATCACTCTTACTTTGTCAACATTTACTTTATAAAATTGATCAACTGGTTGCCATTTTTTGACATTCCTATGGAATCCCTCATCATCACTATTTGGGCTTCTTTCCCAAATTATTGGCCCCATTTGTTTTCTCCCCATATATTACACTGTTTGGGATCGTTATTTGGTCATCCTCTAAAAGAGGATAATGCTAAGCCAAATGGGTCTCGACTCTCAGTTGCTCATATTTTGGTGGAATTAGATATTTTTTAAATGATATCCCAATAGCGTGCGGCATGGGCTTGAGATGGAATTGTTTCCTCCTTTTTGTGATCAGTGCAAAACTCTGGGACATCTGAAAAAATGATTATCTTAGTATTCACCCTCATTTAGAAAAGGATTCGATGATTAATCCTAAACCTGTGACTACTGTTGCTAAGGAAAACTTCATATTAGCTTCCCATGATGATATACCCACTTTTGTTAATACTTTTGTTGTTGAGATAATCGAAGGCACTATTAATGCTATGGCTGTTAATCCTATCTTGGTGCATGTTATTGATATTTCTGATAATTAATTAACTCTTTCTAATATTAAGGAATCTGCAGATCATCGGGTCAGTAATAACATGTTGAATGTGCTATATGGTTTAGATGTTGATGAGATTCATTATCTTGATCAAGAGACTCAAAATTGTAATATTTCTGACCATAGGGATGCTTCTCCTCTTGTTCATGGTGGTTTACATGTTTCTAATAGAGTGCCTTTAATTAATATATCTTGTTATCCTATTTCTGTTAATGCATTATTAAAATTGGGTGGTGGAAAGCACCATTTGGATTTGCATTCTGTTGATTCCTCAATCTGACTGGTTGAAGGCCTTGTAATCAGGAGACTCAAAGTTTTAATCTTTGGATGCAATTTTGGATGGCTTGTTTGGTGTTTATGTTGATGGTCGTACTTTTTGATAGAATTTCTTTGGTGGAGATTGTCTTCTGCTAGGGTTTTGCAGGTTTAGGTGGTTCACATCTACTACAACAGCAGGCTTCTTTTTGGGTGATGGCTCATTGCCACCTAGTAGAATTTTTTTTCTTTGTTTCTTTATTTTATAATTTAGTGCGAATCAGATGCTCATAGGTTTATTTTTGTTTTGGATGTAGCTCTTTGAGCATTAGTGACTCTTGATCCCTTTAAGATTTATAACCGCTTTTTAGAATTAAGGTCTAGGACCCTTTGTGGGTTTTAACAAAAAAAAAAAGTGTAGTTGGTGTTTGAGCGGGCCAATACCGCCTGTGCTAAAGAGCAAAATTTGTGGTGGATGTGAGAAGAGCTACATCAACTAATGAAAAAAAAAAAAAACATATCCAATAAAACCACTATGACATGGACCTTTGAAATGATTACGATTGGTCTTTAGATCCTTAATGGTGTATCCCGAAGCATCAAAGAAAATTGAGCAATAATTATCATTAACAAGTTTATAAACCAAAATTTGATTGTGTGAAAGTTGAGGCGCATTATATAGGTGTGATAATACAAGCTTATAAGAGGTTGGAAGAATGACTCGGTTACAACTAAAGGAACGAATTCATCATTCCTCCAAGCAACTTGTTGAATCCCAAATATGGCTGAGTTGCGTAGCTGAGTATGGTTTACATTTAAATGAGAATAAACAATTATGGATAAAAGAGGACAAACATGAAAAGAGAGCTTAATTGGTAGTCATGGCAGTAAAATAGCCGAGATTCAAATGATGCCAACATTTTCATGCAGAAGAAAGCTCAATCATTATCCAAATCTCAGTATAAGAGTCAAAGTTTAGCACATAAGGTAACATAACAGATGATGGATAATAGACATATTTTGATGTACAACGAGCTAAAGTTTAAAATGTGGATTAGAAAGCAGAACTCTATCTTCACTAAGACTAGTAGTTGTCCGACAAGGTTTCAAGCTATCAAGATTAGGGGTGCAAATGAGTCGAATCGAGTTCAAGTCAGGGGGTAGTTGAGTCGCGTTTGGCCGTCAAATACTGAACTCGAGTCAAAATTCGATAGGGGAAAAAAGAGCTAGTCGAGCGACAGTTCGAGATGCCCATTCGCGTTTGTTCGTCACCACTCGCTAGCGTCAGTTGTTGTGGTCGCCAGCGTCCAGCCACCAACATCAGTCGCAATTTCATTTTCCCGCCAGCAAGATCCTAGCGTTTCATTTTCCCGTGCACACAATTACTCTTTCCTGCCGTCTAGAATCTGTCGCGAGCTGCTCGTCGAGCCTAATAAACTGTAGAGCTCGAAATCGTGTTCAAGCTTGTCTCGCGGCCTCGATAAACTCGGCTCGTCGAACCTGTTACCGAGTCGAGCTCGAGCCAGCTCGCGAGTCAACTTAACTCGATTGCATCCTTGGCGCTTAAGTGTTTGATAATTTTTTTAGTGTTGAACATAAAATATTCAAATTGAGGAATGAATACCTTACAATTTGATCGATGTGATATTTACACTGTTGGGATTGTTTGCAGTTGAGGTTGCTCAATAATCCATTCCACCAAACCCTAAAAATTGAAATCAATGAAGCAGTAAATGTCCAGCGGCTACAGTATTGGATACCATCAAAGAGTAACAACTTCCTCCACAAGAAAAGTTACAGTATTAACAAATAGATCTCTGTACAAACTAACAGTGTCTAATACTTATGTACAAATCTTCTTGCAAACACCACAAGCTAGTGATCTACAAGCTACAATTTAACTGTTGTGTAGCTAGAAAAGAAAAAAGAAAAAAAACTGTAAGCAGCAAACTCTTTGAGCATTACTGAGTAAGAGAAGATAAATCCAATATAAATGGAGACATGCAAGCCAATCATAAATTAAACCAGAGATGTAAGATGAAGATAATTCCAATATAAATGGAGTTTGGAAAATAATAAATGAGGCCAGTCCCTAAAAGTTGAATGATTTTATGAAGTTAATACTTCATGTGGTTGATAAAATGGCATCCATTGAAAGGTCATCCTTAGGTAGTGTGATGATAAGTGAACTTGCCAATGAGAAATATCAAAATCTGAGAATATTCCAAACCTTTAAGCCAACAACATTCAAAGGAACATTTTTTTTGGATAAAACTCATAGAGGGGCTTACGTATTAATTAAAATAAGGGGTTATAAGTCTTTTAATGGATCAAATCTGCAAATCATTGGCTCGCGTTACTTACAAGAGAAACGACAAAAGACAAGGGAGGCAAAAAGACAACACCCCAAAAAAAGCCCAAGCTCAGATGATATCTATAAGCACAAATTGTTGTCAACATGCAACAACAAATTAAGGCGAGGCAGAAGTCAACACCGCAAAAGGAACATATGTGCCAACTATTATGTGTTGATTTCACTGCTCCTCTTCCACGTCCTTTTCCATAAAAATTATGATAATATAGTACCTTATATCCTTAATTGTCGCCTGGGATTGAAGAACTTCTACGAGCGATTCCTCCGTCTTCTTCTTCCGTTGTTCATGTGCCTCGAGAGAACCAACAAGCTCATCAATAGTTAGTGTGCCGAGATCCTTTGACTCTTTGATCGCGCACACAACATTCTCAAAATTATTAGTTAATGACTGCAATATCTTCCCCCCTACTCGATCACCATTCAACGTCTGACCATTTTGCTTAAGTTGATTTACTACAATTTGCACATGCGTGATGTAGTCATAATCACCTTTTGACTCTTTCATCTTCATCCCTTTCAATTCGCCTCTCAAAGTTTGGAGGCGTACTTTCTTGACATGATTGGCTCCTTTAAACACTTTCTCTAAAGTGTTCCATGCTTCTTTTGAAGTTGTCGCTCCAACGAACTTCTTAAAGCCCGACTTGTATACTGCTTGATATAGCATGTAGAGAGTGATTTTATCCTTCACTCGCGTCTCTTTCAACACCTTTAGTTGGTTTGTCGTCATGCATGTCGTATCTGTCATTTCGATGAAGCCGTTCTCAATGACTTCCCATACATCTTGTGCGTCCAGCAATACCCACATTTGAATACTCCAGTTATCATAATTTATCTTTGTGAGTCGTTGTGATGATAAGTGAACTTGCCAATGAGAAATATCAAAATCTGAGAATATTCCAAACCTTTAAGCCAACAACATTCAAAGGAACATTTTTTTTTTGGATAAAACTCATAGAGGGGCTTACGTATTAATTAAAATAATGGGTTATAAGTCTTTTAATGGATCAAATCTGCAAATCATTGGCTCGCGCTACTTACAAGAGAAACGACAAAAGACAAGGGAGGCAAAAAGACAATACCCCAAAAAAAGCCCAAGCTCAGATGATATCAATAAGCACAAATTGTTGTCAACATGCAACAACAAATTAAGGCGAGGCAGAAGTCAACACCGCAAAAGGAACATATGTGCCAACTATTATGTGTTGATTTCACTGCTCCTCTTCCACGCCCTTTTCCACGAAAATTATGATAATATAGTACCTTATATCTTTAATTGTTGCCTAGGATTGAAGAACTTCTACGAGCGATTCCTCCGTCTTCTTCTTCGGTTGTTCATGTGCCTCGAGAGAACCAACAAGCTCATCAATAGTTAGTGTGCCGAGATCATTTGACTCTTTGATCACGCACACAACATTCTCAAAATTATTAGTTAATGACTGCAATATCTTCCCCACTACTCGATCACCATTCAACATCTGATCATTTTGCTTAAGTTGATTTACTACAATTTGCACACGCGTGATGTAGTCATAATCACCTTTTGACTCTTTCATCTTCATCCCTTTCAATTCGCCTCTCAAAGTTTGGAGGCGTACTTTCTTGACATGATTGGCTCCTTTAAACGCTTTCTCTAAAGTGTTCCATGCTAGCTTCTTTTGAAGTTGTCGCTCCAACGAACTTCTTAAAGCCCGACTTGTATACTGCTTGATATAGCATGTAGAGAGTGATTGTATCCTTCACTCGCGTCTCTTTCAACACCTTTAGTTGGTTTGTCGTCATGCATGTCGTATCTGTCATTTCGATGAAGCCGTTCTCAATGACTTCCCATACATCTTGTGCGTCCAGCAATACCCACATTTGAATACTCTAGTTATCATAATTTATCTTTGTGAGTCGTTGTAGCAGTATGTGCCTGATTGATAAACTTCCAAGATTTGCCATGACTCTAATACCAATTTGTGAAGAACACAAAATAAAACATGAACACTAATTTTCTTTTAAAAATGAGAGAAGATTTCAAAATTCACACACACTACTTTAAAATATTGCAAGGCTTTAATATAGCCCACAATTCCTAGAGTTACATCCTTTCATACTGAGATTACAATTAATCACATAAAATAATAAATAAAACTTAGTTATCCACATATCCACCATTCACTTCCACTTGATAGTTATCTACATATCCATCATTAACTTTCACTTGATAATTATCCACATATCAAATTAGTTACCAATATTATTTGAATTATTTGAGTTTATCAACAAATTCCTCCCTTAAACTCAAAATCCCTTCCATCCTTTATGTCAATTGCCATTTTACATTTTTCGAACAATATTTTGGGTAACGGTTTTGTAAATATTTTGGCATTAAGGATGGAAGGGATTTTGAGTTTAAGAGAGGAATTTTTTTATAAACTCAAATAAATAATTCAGATTATATATGTAACTAATTTGATATGTGGATAATTATCAAGTGGAAGTTAATGATGGATATGTGGATAACTATCAAGTGGAAGTGAATTGTGGATATATGTATAACTATTAAGAGGAATTAAATATTTCAGTTTTATTTATTGTTTTTTATTTTGTGTGGTTGTAATCTCATTTTGAAAAAATATAACTCTAAATGATGGGCTATATTAAAGCCTGAAAATATTTTAAAGTAGTTTGTGCGATTGTTTGAATCTTATCTCATTTTTAAAAGGAAATTAGTGTTCCTGTTTTATTTTGTGTTCTTCACATTATGAAAGATTGGTTGTTAAAATTTGAAAGAACTTTGGAAGATATGATTTAACTTGAAGATAGAATAGTCATAGTTGCAACTTTTGTGTTACAAGCAGAATTCAAAGATAGCGACAAGCATTGTACAATAAAAAATATAGGATAATATGCTTTTATTACTTGAAGTGCTCCTGTATTTTTTTGCTAAGAATGAAGATAAATATATGAAAAAATGTATTGATTATAGAGATTTAAAAAATTAAAAATTAAGATCAAATAGACATTGCCAAGGATTGTTTATTTATTTGATCAGTTTGAAGATAGTAGTTTGTGTGATTGTTTGAATCTTATCTCATTTTTAAAAGGAAATTAGTGTTCCTGTTTTATTTTGTGTTCTTCACATTATGAAAGATTGGTTGTTAAAATTTGAAAGAACTTTGGAAGATATGATTTAACTTGAAGATAGAATAGTCATAGTTGCAACTTTTGTGTTACAAGCAGAAGTTCAAAGATAGCGGCAAGCACTGTACAATAAAAAATATAGGATGATATGCTTTTATTACTTGAAGTGATCCTGTATTTTTTGCTAAGAATGAAGATAAATATATGAAAAAATGTATTGATTATAGAGATTTAAAAAATTAACAATTAAGATTAAATAGACATTTCCAAGGATTGTTAATTTATTTGATCAGTTTGAAGATATTGTTGTACTCTTCAGAATTGATTTAAGATGAAGATATTATCATGTCATGGTTAAGGAAAAACATATACTAAAGGCAGCTTTTGAAACTACATATGATTGTTTCGAAGTTTTAGTGATACCATTTAGTTTATCAAACTTTCCAACAATTTTAATTAATTTAATGAATTATAGTTTCGATGAGTATAATGATATTTTAATATACTTTTAAGCATGATAAGGAACATGCTAAACATGTAAAAATAACATTGGTTCAGTTGATGAAGAATATATTATATAAAAAGATTTCAAAATGTGACTTTTTTGGTTGAGAAGTATTGCATTTATGGGGTTGTAAAATAATATTAGTTGATCCTCAATAGTATACCAAAGAATGTTACAAATATACTAATTTTTCGAATTTAGCTAGATACTATGGAGTATTGTCGAAGGGTTGTCGCATATATCTTTGTTAATATCTAAACTCATGAGAGAGAGATGTTATAATTGAAAGGGTTGATAAAAATGTGATTAATTTTTTAGAATTAATAGCATATTAGAATTGCACAAGTATTAGATATTTCATTAGAAAAATAAAGTTCTCAAAGTTACAGTGATGCATTATTAAAAAGGTTGGGAAGCATTTTAAGTATGATAAAAAAGAAATTGGTTATGCATCAAAGTAGTTGTAAACTTGTGGGGAAATAATTCAACACATTATATGGAATTAGAAAGTATAGCATTTGATTTATAGAATTTTAGGCATTTTATAAGGGGTTAAATATAAAATATTTACCGATCACTAAAATTTAAAATTTATCTTTAAAAAAGAGAGTTAAATTTGAAATAAAGAAAATAGCTTTAGTTAAATAGTAATTATGATCTTAATACAAATAATTGACTAAGAAAAGCAAATATTTTAGTTGAAACTGCATAGGCCTTGCAAGTTGAATGATTAACTAATAATTTAAGCTAATTAAATAAATGAAAGTTCTACAATTATAGTTGAGAAGGTTTGTGAAGTGTCTTGAAAGTAAAACAACAAAATAGATAAAAGAAAAATGCAAGAATATAAATTTGGGGTTGATTTTTTATTTCTTCTTCAACATTAATGAAAGATACAATTGATTTACTATTCGAGAGGTAAATCAACTCTCCTACAAACCCTAGCCACCTCTAGAAACTCACACTAAGAGATAACAAATATAACTCAACATATATAATATCTCAACCCTAGACAAAACTTCCCCTTAATTAAAATAGCTCTAAAACACAATAAACATCACTAAAACCTTCCTAAATAGCATAAGCACAATTAGGAAACCTTCCTAAATAAATAAACTCATCCTAAACAAATCATCCATCTTTACCTAAGTAAATATTTCCTAATTCCCTCCCTAATCAAATAAGCCCTATTTCCCTAAATAAATATTTCATAGTTCTCTCCAAATCAAATCAGTCATCTTTCCTCAGATAAACCTTTCATAATTAATTCCCCCTTACTTCCTCCTCCTTACATAATAAGTAATAGATCCTCTAGGCCCTAAAAGGAGGCTGAAATTCCACCTCTTGTTGCTCCTAATTCCACCTAGCCAAATCGTTGCTTTAGCTTGGTGCCCCCTACCCCCTATGGCACATTAATACTTCCCCCCAAATATGTACATTGTCCTCAAGGTGGAAGGATGGAAACTATGTCCTGGTCATCTCAGATGGCTCCCATGTGGCTTCATACTATGGAAAATCCTTCCAGTTTATTAATACCTCTTGTGCTCCTGTCTCGCCTGGGCATAACCATTCTACTTCCCCCATGTCTTCTGTCAAAGTCAAGGTAGTGACGATGGTGCATGATCTCCTATTGCACGCGTCAGCTGTGAGACATGAAATGCTATGTGTAATACTGACGAAGTTGGTAATCCAAATCAATAGGTCACATTGCATGCTCTAATGAGCTCCAAAACAACCAATACAAGTGGCAGAGAAGCAGCTACAATGCTAGTTGCTAATGAATTGCTAGATTATATGACAAGGTATATACAAGGAGAATTAAAAAGTAGTTGGTTAAGTTTTTAAGTACACTAAATGGATTGTGATCATTACTGAATGGGTTATGAAGTGAAATAGATGGAATTGCTTGATGGATGGATGAAATTGAGTTTTTCATCCCATGTGTTGTTGTTCTTATAGAATCAAGTGATAGGTTAGGATCAAAGTTTGATTATGGTTGAGTTGACAATGATTTTGAAAAATCTTCACCAGAATATTTTGTACCTTCAAATAGAGAAGGAATATTTTCAAGGTTTTCACCACCTTGTAGATTGTCCTTCGATGATGTTAAATGGCATCTCCTTATGGCCTAGTAGTAGCCCCTGCTCTTCAGTAGGCAAACCAAACTAATAATTTTTGCTCATTCCAAAAAAAATTATAAATCAACATCATTTTTTTCAGATCTTTGTTATTCTACTACTAGTTTCTTTCAGCTCTTCCAATGTTGGCATATGTTCTAAAAGTTCTAAGTTCCTTTGAGATTAATATAAATAGAAGAAGATGAAGTTCCTTCTCCAAATGCATGTTTAAATTTTGTTTAATTGTAACATTCACTAGTTCCTTAATCTTAGTATCCATTACCACTTTATCAATTCCTAGCAAAACAAAAGCCTGTGACAAACCTCTCATTTTTGCATCCCCAATTGGACTTTCTGAGGCTACACTAATCTTTCAGGGATTTGAACTGCATGGTTTCCATTTAGGCCTTGGGTAGTAATTTGTATATCATGGGGATGCCCAGGTGACATACTTTCATTCCCATTCTCCAATTAAATTTCATCCTTTGAATCTTCTAGCTAGCTTAATTAAATCGATCTCAACTTTGTCCTAAGAGAACTCTGTATTAGCTACATCTTGTGTCTCAACCTCAACATTTCCATCTTCAGAAATATATATCCATACTAGTTGAAAGCAAAGGTGCTTCCACTGTATTTCATTCATTCTAAGATGTTAGATTAGTTTTGGTGTCATTCCCATCTTCATTTTTGGATTATAAAAACATAGGTTCTTAGGATGTGGATGTCTCGATAAAATCACTTTACATGTAATTTAAATTTTTATCAGTACCATCAGCTTCACTTAGCAAGTTTATTTCTTTTTCCTCTTTATTTTTATATTTCTCCTTTTCCATCATTTTATCCTCAAAATGAGCTTTTGTCTCACTTATTGAACTCTCACACTTCTTCTCCTTAATCATTTGCATATTCAACTTTCTTACCCTAGGATCGTCAGCACCCCAATAGCTTCTTCCTCCTCCAGTGTAACGATTATCATGATTCCTCCATGTTTCCCCCATGTATCGAGGGTAAAAAAATTCCACCTTTTTTCCACCCTTTTTTCATGATTTGACCCCTATGGCTCAGCTCGACCTTCTCCATCTCCAATCGCCCAATCCCCTTGCTCGAAATATCTCTCATAGTGGTCAGCCACCCCACCACCACCACCATAAAATTCCCTCCTTAGCATCCCCTCATCCAAAAACTCTAATATGTCCCATATAAGAGCCCTAGGTGGCTCTTGATATATATAAAAAAAGGAGGTAGCTCTTGATGATAGAAGCTTTTCTTTTCAAGCTCCTTGCATATGATCTCCATTTTCTTAGATTTGATCAAGGGAATACCAGTTAAATCTTGGCTAGGGTTAGAAATCAGAATTGCTGGTAGAGTTTTAGATTGCATCTCCATGAGCTTCCTCATCATCTTTTCTAATCCTCCAAATCGGCTCTCAAAGGATAAAAACCTTTCTTCGATAGTTGAAAACTTCTCTTTCATCTGAGATTTCATATGCTCCACATTGCCTTCCAACGCATCCACCTTCTTTGTTATCATCTCTACAAAATCTCGCCCTAATATCAATTTGATGCATCGTGGAAGTAAAAATTGAAAAATATAAGAAAAATGCATGAATACAAATTAATTTGGGGGTTGATTTTTGATTTATTCTTCAACAGTTGTGAAATATACAATTCATTTACTATTCGAGAGGTAGATCAGCTCTCCCACAAACTCTAGCTGCCACTAAAAACTCACACAAAAAGAGAACAAATAAAAGACATGCCTTTGCCCACAATGAAAGATGTACTTTTAGATTTGTTGAAATTCAGAATTGCTCTCTTCTTAATTTCAAATAAGCCTTATTTATTTTAATGCACCTCACTTTTTTTTCTAATGTTAATTCATATATACAATTTTGAATAAAAAAACTCCTCTCTCCTCTCGCCCTAACCAGTCGCCTCTGGCGATTTAGGGTTTCCGCCTTCGTCCCACTTTTTTGACCTCTCCCCTTCATTTTTCCTTGGATCTGTGGTGCTTCCTTTGCTCTTGTGTTTTGTGTTCGTTCGTTGGCGGTTTGTCCTTTGTGGGCTTGCTGGTGATAGCAGAAGCTCCATCCGCCACCCCTTGGGGGAACGCTTCTGTGACTGGGTCGATTAAAAATAAAGGTTTCTTTAATCTAGAGGCGGATGATCAGAGCGCGGCTCCTAGATCGAGATTGTTTAAAGAGGTGCTTTCGGGTAGTTCCTATGCAGGTGATATCCTTCCTAATTTATCTCAATCGATTTTCAACGGTGTTCCTGCGATTCTTTTGACTGATGAAGAAGTTCTTAAGCTTGCATCGCCTTTTCAATTTACTTTAGTTCGTAAATTTGGTTTGAATAGACCTAACCTTGATTCTATCCTGTTGTTTTTCACGAACTTAAAGCTTACGGGTTTTTTCTCGATTGGCCTTCTTGATTCTAGGCACGTTGCTATACAACTCTCAAACGACCTTGATTACAGTAGAATCTTTGCTAGACGTTCGTATTTCATATATAATTGTCAAATGCGTATCTTGAAATGGATGCCTTTTTTCAATATTAAGGAAGAATCACCCATCATTCTCATTTGGATTTCTTTCTCGAATTTACACTTGCATTTTTTTCAATTTGAAAGTTTTACATGCTCTGAGATCAATCTTTGGGAGACCTCTTCAAACTGACCAGGCTACTGCATCTAGGACGTGGCCTTCTGTGGCTAGAATCTTTGTTGAAGTAGATATTACCAAAAAACACTCTAAGGAAATTTGGGTAGGATCTAAAGCTTTTGGTTATATGCAAAATGTTGAATTTGAGAAAGTCCCTGATTTTTGTTCTCATTGTAAGCTCCATGGTCATTCCCTAACGGATTGTTTCAAACTTCATCCGGAACTTAAAAAAATGGCTGCTAAGTCGTTCGAGAAGCCTGGATCCACCGGAAAAGCATATGTGCCTGTCGTGAAAAATAATGAATTGAATCAGGTGGAACCGCTTCCCGCTTCTGATAAGCCGAAAAATGAAACTTCTTCATTACAGGAACTTCCTATTAACACCAAAGGTGAGGTGTCCGATAAAGGGGAGAAACATATGGCTGTTGTTATCAATGATATAGATAATGATCCTAATATTTTTGTTTCAATTGAATCCATGATGCATGATACCGAGAACTCTAATTTAGATTTACCTGTTATGATTATTGATGTTGAAAAAGACAGGGATTTACCGATGAATTTGGAAATGTCTAATGAGGTTTGCGAAGAAGGTGAATATTTACCCCCCACCACCGAGGATCTAATCAATGTGAATAATAATAATAACCTGAGTAATGTTGTTACTTTATCGTCTAGTCATGGTGTTGATACTCAGAAATGTCCTGAGGATGATGGTTTTGCTAAGGTGAGTAAAAAGAAAGGAAAGAATTCTAAAAACTCTTTACCCTCTACTCCTCGTTCTACTAGAGCTCAAAATTCTTCTAAACATTCTAATGATTAAGGCTCAATTATGGAATGTGAGGGGGATTGGGGGTAAGGAGTCTATTGCTAGAGTTAAAAACCTGTGTAGAATGCATCATATACAGTTTTTAGTTTTAATTGAGCCTCTTATTTCTTCTTAAAAACTGGGTTCTACTGCTATTACTTTGGGTTATTCTAAATTTCATGCTAATTGCTCCAACAAGATTTAGAATATGTGGAATAGTAATATTGATGTTAGTGTTATATCTGATTTCCCTCAAGTTATTAATTGTCAAATTGATTTCTTAAATAGTAAATGTCATGCCTCTTTTATTTATGCTGCATGTTCTAGATGGAATCGTTTTCCCCTTTGGGATCAAATTCGTCAATTTGCCCTCTACATTAATGGCCCTTGGTGTATTGGGGGTGATTTTAATATTATTTCTAATACTTCAGAATGAAGAGGAGGTAATCTCCCTAATACGGTTGCTATGGAAGATTTTAATGCTATGATTTTTTTATTGTAACTTGAATGATATTGATTATATAGGTAGCCCTTTTACTTGGAATAGATCTACTTTGTGGCAAAGACTTGACAGGTTTCTTTTTAATAATGAGTGGATTACTGATTTTAACATGTCTAGTGTTGAACATCTTAACATAACGTTATCTAATCATTCGCCTTTACTTTTATCTATTAATGCTAATAGAAATGTTGGTTCCTTTGCTTTTAGATTTCAAAATATGTAGCTTTTTCAAACTGATTTTATGAATGTTATTAGTACTAATTAGAATGCTCCCATTTTTCCTGATAATAATATCACTGGTATGTTAAGATTATGGGCTAAATTAAGTAGATTAAAACATGTTTTAAATTGGTGGAATAAAAATATTTTCAAAAATATATTTACTAATATTAAGGAAGCTGAGATTAAGGTTATGGAGCTTGAGAAGGCCTATTTGGATAATTCTTCGCTTGACTACCTTAATAGGCTTAACAGTGCTAAAGATTCTCTTATTTAACTTCAGGGTCAGGAGGAAACTTTTTGGAGGCAAAAAGTTAATGCTAAATTTACTTTAGATGGGGATAAAATACTAAGTTCTTTCACGCTATGGCCAATAGGAATAGAACTAAAAGTCACATTCATAAAATTATTAATAATGATGGAAGTATTATTGAGTCGGAGGATTTGATTTGCAAGTCTAGTGTGGAACATTTTAAGGATATTTTTAATGACCAATTTAGCAATGTGCCCTTAATTAATCCTCAAATTATTCCTTGTATTATTAATGTTAATGACAATAACCTTCTTTGTCAGACTCCTTATGAGTTGGAAATTTACAATGTTGTCAATGATTTGAATGGCGATTCGGTAGCTGGACCTGATGGTTTCACTACCAAATTTTTTCAAAAAACTTGGAATATTGTTAAAATGGATGTGATTGATGCTGTCAGTGATTTTTTTACTGGTAAACCTTAACCTAAATTTTTTTCCTCGACGAATATTGTGCTCATTCCTAAAAAAGATAGTGCTAATAAATGGAATGACTTTAGACCTATTAGTCTTTATTCCTTTCTTAACAAACTTATTTCTAAAATTATTTCCAATAGATTGGTGAATACTATTCCTAAAATTATTTCTAGTAATTAAACAGGATTTGTTAAAGGTAGGAGTATTGCTGATAATGTTCTTTTAGCTCAAGAGCTTGCTAATGATATTAATACCAAGGTTAAAGGTGGTAATATTATCTTGAAATTGGATATTTCGAAAGCGTATGATAATATGAACTAAAATTTCCTTTACAAAGTGCTTTCTTTATTTGGTTTTAGTGATTATTTCATTAAGCTTATCAAGAATAGTATTGATAATTGCTATTTATATGTGCTTATTAAAGGTAGAAATCACGGTTTTTTTAAATCTTCTAAAGGTTTAAGACAGGGTGATAATATTTCTCATGCTCTGTTTATTATTGCTATGGAGTACCTTTCGAGGGGTTTGGAAGATTTATATTTAAGGTTCCCTAAGCTTAACTTCCGGACTATTCGGGGCTTTTCGATATCACATCTTAGTTTTGCTGATGACTTTATCCTTTTTTCTAATGGCTCTATTTAAAATATTAAAATTTTGAGAAATTTTCATTTACAATTTCATGAGGCGAGTGGTTTTGTAATATCAGGTTTGCTCATATCGTCCGGGCCGATCTGGGATCGTCCCGGGATGATCAGTTCAGATGTTGTTCCAGATTTTGTACAGAAGTTCCAGAAAAATTTTTCTGTAGGTATCGTCCGGGCCGATCTGGGATCGTCCCGGGACGATCAGAGCATGGTACAAGTTAGAGAGTAGGGGTTTTTATCATCCAAGAAAAATTAATTATCGTCCTGAAAAATCATCCCAGGATGATGTGATTTTGGTCAGATCGGCCAGGACGATCGTGCGATCGGTCGGGCCGATCTAGAGCTTACTTAAAGGATTTCAGCTGTTTTGAAGAGAGAGAAAAATAAAAAATAAATATCTAAATTTCTGAGGAGAGAGAAAGTCAAGGGCAAAAGTGGAAAAGTTGATTTTCGGGAGACGCTGGTCCGTTTTCGTTCGTCAGGATAGTTCAAGAAAGTGGTGTACGCAAGGTAAGGCACATTCCGCCTTTCTCAATTTTCAGAACGGTGAAGTTTGAACGATTATTCTGTCCGGATTTCGTTTTCGTTAGCGAATTTCGTCCGTATTTTCTGATTGGTTAAGTTTTTACAGCGTAACTTTTGGTATGTTTCTGAGGTGCAGAGTGTGCACGTTTTGATTATTTTCTGGAGAATTTTTTCCGGATAGTTTTGACTCGACTGTGTTTTATTTTGACTGTGATTTCTGATGAAGTCTGAAATTGTCTGGGCAGTAGAATAAAAGTCTTGTAATGTTGTTGTGAATATTTTGTGCTAATTTGGTAATTTGAGAAATTAGGAATTTTTGTGTAAATTCCGTATACTGTCGTTATGCTGCCGAATTTTCGTACGACTTTCTGAAATTGTCCGGATTTGTTCTGAAATGATATGATATGCTTGTGTGCTATGAAAAGGGAGTTATAAGGGGTCAGGATCCTGTGAGATCCTGTCTGTGTCCGGGAATTCTGAAAATCTGAAATGAGCTCAGAAATTTGAAAATAAGTTCTGTTCCGGATCCGATGATTTCTGGTGCTATAAGCACATCTGTTCTGGTGCCATGAGCACAAAGGGAGGCATAAGGGGCCAGAATCTGAGAGATTCTGTCAGTGTCTGGGAAGGGAGGTATAAGGGGCCAGAATCCGTTGAGATTCTATCAGGGTCAGGGAATCTGTGTTGTTAATCTGTTATGTTAATCTGTTCTGTTAATCTGTTCTGTATTGTGATATGTTCTGAATGGATATGATTTCTATATAATTCTGATAAGATTCTGATTTTGTTCTGATTTGATCTGATCTGTCTGATTCTGTTCTGATTTGATCCGATCTGTATGATTCTGTTCTGATTCAATTTCTGAAATTATGATTTCTGCAAGTTCTGTTCTGTTCTGATTCGATTTTCGATTCTGTTGATCTGATTTCTGTACGGATTTTGTTTGATGTGTTTGATGTGGATTCTGAGGATTTGGATTTGAGGTTTGATGTCTTGCTGAGCTGTTGTAGCTCATCCTTGTTTTCTGTGTGATTTTCAGGTTCTGGGAGGGAAGGAAGTCTTGGAGTAGGAGTTCTGAGTTCAGAGTCTGATCTGTTATAGGTATTTTGGACTTTTGATTTTTGTACAGTCATGGATTTTCTGTTCTGTCTTTCTTTCTGTCTGAAAGTCATGATCTGTATTTGTATATGATTCTCTTTCTGATGAATGAAAAGATAGATGATCTGTTCCGCTGCATTAGATTTTTATAGTAGCTCTGTGTCTGTGTGTCTGTTCTGTGTGTAAATGTTTGAAAGAAAGTTCTGTAACAAATTCAAAAGCCAGATCCTGTAATCAGTTCGGTCAGTTGAGTTTGTCGGCGACCCGATGCGAGCGGGATCCATCCCGGTTGGGTTGGGTCGTGACAAGCTATAGTGGTATCAGAGCAATGGTTTCGAATTTGGAATCTGGATTGTAAGACAGAGCTATATAGGTGATCTGAGTCTGTCTGGGAGTAGTTTTGGTCTGTTCGGATTGTTATTGTGTTGTTTTTGTGCTTAGTTTTCCGAATTTTTTGGATTTTCTGAATGGATCTGGCAGACCTCGATATGACAGACGGTCAGAGTGCCAATCAGGCAGCACCAGTGGGTAGTACAGCCCCAGTGGTTGGTGCAGATACACTTTTCTAGTTTGCTTCATTGGTTGCTCAGATGATGAGCGAGACTCACAGTAGAGCCTCTACTGTTCAATCTGAGGATATTGATAGACATCTTCAGATGTTTCTGAGATTGAAACCACCGAGGTTTGAGGGCGTTGTTGAGCCCAGAGCAGCTGAGGAATGGCTGAGAAGGTTAGAGAAGACTTTTGACGGCATGCAGTGTCCGTCAGACAGGAAAGTACCTTTGGTAGTATTTCTGTTAGATGGAGAAGCAGAGCACTGGTGGGTTGGCCAGCAGGAAGCAAAGTTTCAGGGCAGATTGAACTCCCTAAATTCTTGGGAAGAATTTTCTAGAGTATTTCGATCTTGGTTTGTTCCTCCTTCTGCACAGCAGCAGAAGCATGAGAGTTTTCTGAGACTGGTTCAAGGGAGCAAGACGGTGATGCAGTACGAGGCAGAGTTTACTGTCTTAGCCCGATATGCTCCGCAGCTGGTGAGTACTTCTACTGAGAAGTGCTACCGATTTTTGAGTGGACTACGAGACAGTCTAAGACAGTCCCTAGTACCATTTCATATTTCTGATTTTTCTGAGCTTGTGGAGAGAGCTCGTCTGATAGAGAATGATCTAATAGCTACTCAGCAGCGGTGGACTGCGAGTATGAAGAGATTTGGAGGTGAGTCGAGTAGTAGTTCCTCTGGCAAGAGGAGATTTATTTCTGGTTCTGGAGACTCCACGAGGAGTGGACAGTCAGGATTTTCTGGTACTACTACGACCAGTACGACCAACTCTGGATCTGTTAGTGGGGCACCTGTGTGCCAGAGTTATGAACGACGACATTTTGGCCAGTGCTACAGGATGACTGGTCAGTGCTTCAGATGTGGTCAGCCAGGACATCGGATTGTAGAGTGTCCACATACTGAATTTGATCGACTATCCGAGAGCTTTGTTAGACCTACCGGTTCAGTAGGAAGACCGAGGACTGTTCCTCCACACCCTGTGACTGAGGGATTTTTTGGTCGAGGTGGTGGTTCGAGTTCTGTGTCACGGAGACAACCTACTGTTCAGAGGGAGCCTAGTAGTTCTATAGCTTCAGCTCCAGCTCCAGTTCAGCCACGAGTGTACAGTCTGAGTCAGCAGGAGGCTCGAGATGCTCCGAATGTAGTGATATGTACGATTTATATTTATGATCAGCCCTATCGTATTTTGTTTGATTCTGGAGCCAATCACTCGTTTCTTTCCGAGCGTTGTTTTGATGCTTTGCATCTGGATTCGATTTTATTTCCGGTTTCTCTTTCTGTGATTTTGCCGACTGAAAGTAATTTAATTGCTCGGAAGTTTTGTTTTTGTGAGATTGATATTGCTGGCAAGATGTGGAAATCGAGTTTGATTTTGTTACCGATTTCTTCGTACGATGTGATTTTGGGCATGGATTGGCTGAGTTTGTATGAGGCTCAGATTGACTGTTTGAAGAAGCAATTGAGCTTGCTTATGTCAGGAGAGAGATGTGTATTCCAAGGCTTATGAGGTGTTCTCTCTTGTTTGATTTCTGTATTGGAAGTGAGAAAAATGTGGAAGAAGGGTTGTCCTGTGTTTTTGGCTTCAGTACGGGATATGAACCTGGAGGTGGGTTCTGTTTCTGATATCCCAGTGGTACGAGAGTTTGCAGATGTATTTCCTGAGGAGTTGGCTGGTTTACCTCCGGATAAAGATGTGGAGTTCTCTATTGATATTTTTCCGGGTACAGCTCCGATATCAAAAGCTCCGTACAGGATGGCACCAAAAGAACTTTCTAAGTTAAAAGTTCAGCTTCAGAAGTTGGTGGATAAAGGATTTGTTCGTCCTAGTGTTTCTCCTTGGGGAGCACCTGTTTTGTTTGTGAAGAAGAAGGACGGAACACTCCGTATGTGTGTTGACTACAGAGATTTGAACAAAGTCACAATCAAGAACAAGTATCCATTACCACGAATTGATGACTTATTTGACCAACTTTTTGGTTCTTCTGTGTTTTCGAAGATTGATTTGAGATCTGGATATTATCATGTGAAGGTGAAGGAAGCTGATGTGTTGAAGACAGATTTCAGTACTCGGTACGGACACTACGAGTTCTTGGTTATGCCTTTTAGGGTAACCAATGCACCTGCTATTTTTATGGATCTGATGAACAGTGTTCAGGGAATACCTAGATCAGTTTGTGATCGTCTTCATTGACGATATTTTGGTCTATTATGCTTTTGAGGATGATTATGCCAGACATTTGAGTATTGTGTTGGAGACTCTGAGACGGCATCAGTTGTATGCTAAGTTCTCCAAGTGTGAATTCTGGCTGAAGAGCATTTCATTTCTGGGGCATGTGATTAGCGGTGAAGGTATTTCTGTTGATCCCTAGAAGATTCAGGCTGTTACGAATTGGCCAAGGCCTACTACGGTATTTGAGGTACGTAGTTTCTTAGGCATGGCTGGATACTACAGGAAGTTTATGAAAGGATTTTCTCAGATTGCTACGCCTCTGACGTGACTGACTCAGAAGTCAGTAGCTTTTATTTGGACACCGGAATGTGAGGCTAGTTTTCAGAGATTGAAGAATTGTTTGACTTCATCTCAAGTACTAGCACTACTGTTAGGTACGGAAAAATTTTAAGTGTTCAGTAATGCTTCACTGAAAGGTTTGGGATGTGTGTTGCATCAGCATAGTAGGGTAATTGCTTATGTTTCAAGACAGTTAAAACCAAATGAAAAGAATTACCCGACACATGATTTGGAATTGGATGCAGTTGTGTTTGTTTTGAAGATTTGGCGTCATTATCTGTATGGCGTCAGATGTGATATCTTCACGGATCATAAGAGTGAAGTATATTTCTACTCAGAAGGATCTGAATTTGAGGCAAAGAAGGTGGCTTGAGTTGATCAAAGACTATGATCTGATGATTCAGTATCAGCCTGGTAAGGCTAATGTGGTAGCGGATGCTCTGAGCAGGAAATCTTCTGGATTATCAGGTATTCAGCTCACTTCTGATGAGTATCTGATATGAGACATGGAAAGATTACAGTTAGAGGTGATTTCCTCTACTGGTGCGAATTCTGGAATTTTAACTCAGTTGAGCATTCAGTCTTCTTTGGAAGAAATGATTCAAGAAGCCCAGAAGTTAAATTCTGATTATTCGACGTTGATTGCTCAGATTGGATCTGGTAAGAAGCATGAACTCCGAATTTTTGATTCTGGTACCATTTTCTGCAAGAACAGGTTGTGGATTCCTGTGTTTGGAGATCTGAGGAAAGAGATTCTGTATGAATCTCATCATTCAAGCTATACTGTTCATCCGGAAAGTGGTAAGATGTACGGAGATATGAAGAGTTTGTTTAGGTGGCCAGGAATGAAAAAGGATGTAGCAGATTTTGTTGTTAGATGCGAGGCCTGTCAGTTGGTGAAGGCAGAGCATCAGCGACCAGGAGGACTTTTGCAGTCGTTGTCTATCCCTGAGTGGAAATGGGAGGAGGTAACGATGGATTTTGCTATGGGTTTTCCTCGATCAAGGCAAGGGCACGATGCCATTTGGGTGATTGTAGATCGATTGATGAAGTCTGCTCATTTTCTTCCGATCAGGCAGACCGATCCGGTGGATCGATTGGCACAGGTATATGTGAAAGAGATTGTCAGATTACACGATGTGCCTAAGGTGATTGTTTCTGATCGAGATGGACGATTTACTTCCAAACTTTGGAAGGGTATTCAAAAAGGTTTGGGTACGAAGTTACATTTCAGTACAGCTTTTCATCAGCAGACTGACGGACAGTCTGAAAGGACTATTCAGGTACTGGAAGATCTATTAAGGCTTTATGTTTTAGATTTTGGAGGAAGCTGTGAAGATCATATTCCTCTTATAGAGTTTGCCTACAACAACAGTTTTCAGTCCAGTATTGGTATGGCACGTTATGAAGCTCTGTATGGCCGCAAGTGTAGAACTCCTTTGACTCTGACTGAGGTTAGAGATAGACAGAAGATGGGTGCCACTTTTGTAGATGAAACTGTTAAGAAAGTCGATTTAATAAAAGAAAGATTGAAAGCTGCAAGGTATGTTGAATTTCAAGTTGGTGACTTTTTGTATGTCAAAGTCAGTCCGATGAAGGGTGTGAGCAGATTTGGCAGAGTGAGTAAGCTCAGTCCAAGGTATGTTGGACCTTTTGAAATCCTTGAAAGGATTGGTAAATCTGCTTATCGGCTGTTGTTATCTGATCAGATATCTGATGTTCATAATGTGTTCCACGTATCTACTTTTAGAAAGTGGATATCTGACCCTGGAAAGAAAGTGTCTACTAACGAGGTTGAGATTCAGAAGAATCTGAGATATAAGGAAGAACTCGAGTTGATTCTAGCTTACGATGTTCGTAAGTTGAGAAGTAAACAGATTCCGATGATTAAGGTACAGTGGAAGCACCAAACTGCACGAGAAGCGACTTGGGAGAAAGAGTCTGACATGAGGAAGTCGTATCCGTATTTGTTTTGATTGAGTTTTGATTAGATAATGTCGAGGATGACATTTTTTTTGAAGTTGAGGATATTATAATATCAAGTTTGCTCATATCGTCCGGGTCAATCTGGGATCGTCCCGGGACGATCAGTTCAGATGTTGTTCCAGATTTTGTACAGAAGTTCCAGGAAAATTTTCCTGTAGGTATCGTCCGGGCAGATCTGGGATCGTCCCGGGACGATCAGAGCATGGCACAAGTCAGAGAGTAGGGGTTTTTATCGTCCAAGGAAAATTAATTATCGTCCTAAGAAATCGTCCCAGGATGATGTGATTTTGGTCAGATCGACCAGGACGATCGTGCGATCGGCCGGGCCGATCTAGAGCTTACTTAAGGGATTTCAGCTATTTTGAAGAGAGAGAAAAATCAAAAATAAATATCTAAATTTCTGAGGAGAGAGAAAGTCGAGGGCAAAAGTGGAAAAGTTGATTTTCGGGCGACGCCTGTCCGTTTTCGTTCGTCAAGATAGTTCAAGAAAGTGGTGTACGCAAGGTAAGGCACATTCCGCCTTTCTTAATTTTCAGAACGGTGAAGTTTGAACGATTATTCTGTCCGGATTTCATTTTCGTTAGCGAATTTCGTCCGTATTTTCTGATTGGTTCAGTTTTTACCGCGTAACTTTTGGTATGTTTCTGATGTGCCGAGTGTGCACGTTTTGATTATTTTCTGGAGAATTTTTACCCAATAGTTTTGACTCGACTGTGTTTTATTTTGACTGTGATTTCTGATGAAGTCTGAAATTGTCTGGGTAGTAGAATAAAAGTCTTGTAATATTGTTGTGAATATTCTGTGCTAATTTGGTAATTTGTGAAATTAAGAATTTTTGTGTAAATTCCGTATACTGCCGTTATGCTGCCAGATTTTTGTACGAGTTTCTGAAATTGTCCGGATTTGTTCTGAAATGATATGATATGCTTGTGTGCTATGAAAAGGGAGTTATAAGGGGTCAGGATCCTGTGTGATCTGTTTGTGTCCGGGAATTCTGAAAATCTGAAATGAGCTCTAAAATCTGAAAACAAATTCTGTTCCGGATCCGATAATTTCTGGTGCTATAAGCACATCTGTTCTGGTGTCATGAGCACAAAGGGAGGCATAAGGGCCAGAATCAGAGAGATTCTGTCAGTGTCTGGGAAGGAAGGTATAAGGGGCCAGAATCCGTTGAGATTATGTCTGGGTTAGGGAATCTGTGCTGTTAATCTGTTATGTTAATCTGTTCTGTTAATATGTTCTGTATTGTGATATGTTCTGAATGGATATGATTTCTGATTTATGTACAATTCTGATACGATTCTGATTTTATTCTGATTTGATCTGATCTGTCTGATTCTGTTCTGATTTGATCTGATCTGTATGATTCTGTTCTGATTCAATTTCTAAAATTATGATTTTTGTAAGTTCTGTTCTATTCTGATTCGATATTCGATTTTGTTGATCTGATTTATGTACGGATTTCGTTTGATGTGTTTGATGTGGATTCTGAGGATTTGGATTGGAGGTTTGATGTCTTGCTTAGCTGTTGTAGCTCATTCTTGTTTTCTGCGTGGTTTTCAGGTTCTGGGAGATGGAAGGAAGTCTTGGAGTAGGAGTTCAGAGTTCAGAGTCTGATCTGTTATAGGTATTTTGGACTTTTGATTTTTGTACAGTCATGGCTTTTCTGTTCTGTCTTTCTTTCTGTCTGAAAGCCATAATCTGTATTTGTATATGATTCTCTTTCTGATGAATGAAAAGATAGATGATCTGTTTCGCTGCATTGGATTTTTATAATAGCTCTGTGTCTGTGTGTCTGTTCTGTGTGTAAATGTTTGGAAGAAAGTTCTGAAACAAATTCCAAAGCCAGATCCTGGAATCAGTTCGGTCAGTTGAGTTTGTTGGCGACCCGATGCAAGCGGGATCCGTCCCGGTCGGGTTGGTTCGTGACAGGTTTGGCCATTATTAAGGATAAAAGTAGCATTATTACTGATAAATCTATTAACAGGAATAGGATTTATGGTATCCAAAAAATTTGTGGTTTTCAATCTAAGTTGCTTCCCATTAATTATTTGGGTACTCCAATTTATAAAGATAAAAAAAGAAGTCATCTTTTTGAGAATATTTTTACTAGTTTTCAAAAAAAAATTAAACCATTGGTCGTCTAATTTTCTATCTTTTGGTGGTAGATTAGTTCTCATTAAATCTGTGTTAAATTATATCCCGATTTATTTACTTCAAACTCTTCAACCTACTGCTGCCATTTGTCTTAAAATTGAGAGAATGATAAATAATTTTTTTTGGGGTTCCAAATATAATACTAATGGCATTTGTTGGACCTCGTGGAATAACATTTGTGGTGTCTATAATGAAGGAGGTTTAGATTGTAAAAATTTATCTGATATGGTGCAAGCTTTTTCTTACAAATTGTGGTTCTCCTTTAGAGCTAATTCCAGTTTATGGGCTTGTTTTATGAATGTTAAATACTGTAAGGACTCTCATCCTTACTTTGTTTTTATAAAGCTTCTGATTCTATGATTTGGAAAAGACTTTGTAATATTAAATAGAAGGTGGAACAGCTCATTCAATGGGGGGGTTTAGGCAAAGGTGAAGTTTTCTTTTGGCAAGATAATTGATTAGGTCTTTATTCTATTGATAATTTTTTAAATACCCAGTCCATTGATAATGCTAAGGTATCTAGTTTTATTATTAATGGTTTTTGGAATGTGACTAAGCTGTTGACGGTTATCCCTTCCAACTTACTTGATATTATTTTAAATGTGCCTTTAGATTTGCAATGCAAGGATAAACTGCTCTTCACTCTCTCTTCTTATGGGAAATTTCAAATGAAAAAGGTTTGGGACACTTATAGAGTTAAGTATAACTTTTCGCTCATTTACTCTGCCATATGGCATAATACTATTCCTGCTTCTTATGCCATCTTAGTTTGGAGGTGCCTTAAAGGCTTCATTCCTGTTGATGATTTAATTCAGAAAAAAGGTTTTAGTTTCCCCTCTAAATGTCAATGTTGCTTTAACATTGAAAATATTAACCACCTTTTTGTGATTGGGAATATTGCTCAACAGGTTTGGATTCATTTTATTAATATTGCTAAATTAAACACTTTTGTCATTTCCAATGACTTACCTAGTTTATTAAAAGTTTGGATGACTACTTCGAAAGGTCACATTCTTAATTTATTGCCTATTCTTATAGTGTGGTTTATTTGGAAAGCGAGAAATGAAGCTAAACATAGTGACATTAAAATCAATGCTAAAAATATCATTTCTAATGTTAATCATAAAATTTTGCATCTTTATTCTTACAATATTATTTCAGCTAGAAATTTCATTAATTGTAGGGAGGTGGCTGTTTACTTTGGGATTTCTTTGGAGAATGGGAACCTGAATGGTTTTGACAGAGTGGTTAGATGGATCAAACCTAAATTTCCTTTTGTTAAGTTTAATTCTAATGGTTCTGTTAAGAATTCTTGCGCTGGTATGGGGGGTATCATTCGTGATTACAAGGGTAATGTTTTAGCGGCCTTTGCCGGTCCTTTACAGCACTGTACTGTTATCACTACTGAGCTCATGGGATTATCTTATGGGCTTGACATTTGTACTAGTATGGGCTTTGAAAATATTTGGATTGAGGTGGATGCACAAATTGTGGTGCATATTTTTAACAATATCGTTGCTGATAACCCTCATAATTTCTATCTGATTAGAAAAATCAAGAAGTCCCTTTCTACTTTTAATTATTCCATTACGCATATTTATCGTGAAGCTAATGTGTGCGCTGATTAGTTGGCTAATTATGCTGTTAACTTGATAATTACCAGGATTTGAACGTTAGTTGTTTAAATCCTATGTTGAAAGGTATGATTATCCTGGATAAAACTGCTCTTCCCTACATTCTTCATGGTTAAGTTTGGTTCTTCTTCTAGTGGCTTGTCTGTTTTTTTTTTTTTTTTGGTGCCTTGCGGTATTGCAAGTTTTTATGGTTGTTCGATGTTTCTATATTTGGGAGGTATAGGAATATTGTCTTTATTGTTTTCTGGACTACGGCTATTAGTTTACCAGTCTTCTTCCGGATGGGTTATTGCTGGGTGGAGTATATTGCGGATGTTGTGTTGCAATCGATGGGTTTGGTGTGCAACTACTAGAATGGGATGATCTCTAATTTATATTTTATTAATTTGCTCTATTGTTTTACGGAGATGAAAGGCGTGTCCTGTTTTGCTATATTCTGGAGGACATTGGAGGATTGCCCCACTTATCTGCTATATCTCATAGATTGATTAAAGATCATTTCTTGGTTTATTGGAATCTATATAAGTTTAATGTTAGCTGGAACTATGACAAGTTGCATAAGGGCGGTTTTTATCTTCCTATTTTAATGAATAATTTACCTTGCAGGGGTGTGGATTGGAAGTTAGTTCAATTTTCCCAATTTTTGGGATCTGCTAAGAAGAAAGTTAGCAAATTACTGTTTGGAAATATCAATCGTATAAGTTTTTATCTTTTTTATTACAGGTTTCAACATTTTTACATGCTTACTTGCTCTTTTGGTAGTAGTTTCTTTTGCAGCTTGAGCGGCTGGAATTGCACGTCATATGAGACTCTATATGGGCATTTTTTATATAGAAGTGGTTCGAGCCACTTTTTTGCAGGAAGACCGGTCCGATTGTTTTACTTTTGCTCTTCCTTTTTGGGTGCTGTCATCTTGCAGCCCTGATATGTTATTAGGAATTTTTGTAATTCTTAGTTTAAGGAACCATCGGCTCGTAAGTTTTTTTATTTTTATTTTGTAGCTCTTTCGAGCATTAGTGAGCTGAAGGTTCCTTTTAAGTACCTTGTAACCGATTTTTTATATTAACGCATAGGCCCCACTGTGAATTTTAACCATATATATATACTTCAGGGCAAGCCAGCCATAAGGCCAATGCCTGTATCCATTATTCACAACCTAATATTTTTTCATTCTTCCATATTGAAACGTTTGAGCAATTGGACATTACTATCTATTAACATGAACTCTTTAGATAAAATAACTATCATGTGTAATGATTTATACTATGCATTAAGAACTTGTGTTAGTTCATATAATGCTTCTCTACTCCATTCATGTCAATTTTTTTTTAGATTTTCTATTTAAAAAGAGCACTAACTTTGACTTATTATCTAAATAAGAAAAAATTTCAATTCTTTTGTGCATATGTAATTACTTTCTATATTAACGAGTAGGCCCTCTTTGGGGTTTTCTCCCAAAAAAAAAAAGAAACAACTAGAGTGGATTTATTAATAGAAGTTGTTGATTGATCATAAAGGGTGTTACTAAATCTTTTTTTTGTTGAATGTATGTAGGTAAAGGGTGTTATTTTTGGTTGATATTTTGAGTTGATTGTGGTGCAACTTGCATTTTCCAATCAATTTAGGAATTTCTCATACTATTTCTTTTATTTAATACAACAACCATTACAAGGGGTTAGCAACATGAATCCTTTTTCTCAATTGTGTCCGATTAAGAGTCAAATTCTCATTTAGATCTAATAAAGAATGGTCATTTCTAATATTTTATAACCAAGTCTTTTTAGGTCTATCCAAAGTTTAAATAATAATATTTCAATTGACTATTAACTCAATAACTTTAATGTGGTAAATTCTAAAAATTTTAATACTTTTTGCTTTATTAATCAAATCAAAAAGAAGCTTTTTTTCTCATCAACTTTAGTTATCTTACATCGATATTAAGAGGCTATTTAGTTTAATATACATATGCCTTTTATATGAGTTTCAATTTTATCAAATAAAAATTACATGCTTTTGAAAAAAATTTAGCTTTTTAAAGATATTTTTGTTATATATCAAATAATGTGTTTGATTAAGTACCACTATATTTAGCAACCTCTAGAGTGATTTATTAATATAGGTTGTTGATTGAGATCGTAAAGGGTGTTGCTAAATCATTATTTGTAGTTTGTATGTAGGCCTCTAGTAGTAATTAGCCAAAAGAATACTGGTTTATGTGATATACTCCTTAATTTCTAACCTTGAGATTTAATGTGTCAATCCTAGCATATGCAAACTTTAAAGAATTTTATATATTCTACGTAGATTTAATAAATGTATTTTGCCTTGAGATGACCTTACATCTTTAATGACTCTTAAGGTCCCATTAAATTTATTCTAACCTTGGGCCCACCTGATAAAAATATAAATATAGATCTATATCTTTTAAAAAATCAACTAATAAAACTTAAATGAAGGAGTCTTTAAAAACTAATAATAATGAACTCAGGGAGTCAACTTACTTTTTCCACCAATCAACAGACTTTATCATCATTGTTATACTAAGGTAAGCCAATCAATCACATCCATCATTAAAAATGGCTTTGGTGGGAAAGGTCATGGTTGATAAACCTCCTCAATCAACTAATTCATCATTTCAAGCTACAAGGTGTGTACTTCATTGTATCATTACATAAACAAAAATATTTTCTTTGAAAACACTAGCGAATTAAGCACAACACAGTTATCTATATGAAGACATCAATATTGGTTGAAGATTCTTTAATAAGGTTATCAAAATGGTCATTTGACTTTGAATGTTCAAATGAATCACCTATTATCCATTTTGGGAATATGTTCCTATATTTAAGAGTTTACCCATTTGATAAATCTATTGTGTAATATTGGGGCCCTTTTTATGTATTCTTTTACTACTTCTCATTCCAAACTATGTTGCACCGATACGGATACGGCGACACGGATACGACACGATACGGATACGGGACACGTCAATTCTTAAAAATACATGATACGGGTACGGCACGGACACGACATTATAATTTATAAATCATACATAAAAATTAAGAAATCAAATAAAGCATAATATTTGCAATTACAAAAAAAAAAAAAAAGACAACAACATCATTTGTAGCCTTGTAGCTTATAATATCAAAATATAAGCAAGCATTAAATGTCTAGTACAACAACAAAAGCATAAACATAAATTATATAGCACTTCAAGTTTCAACTATTCAATAGAGGGAATTATATAATTATCTTCTTCATTGGTTTGTCTTTGAACTTCTATATCATCTTCAATAAATATCATAGCTTCTAATTCAGGTTCATCAAGTGAAAGATTAGTAAATTTTAATATTTTCATATCATCAAGAGAATCAAATCCATCTCGAAAATGAGAGAATCTTGCTCGCAACCGCGGAAGTAAATACGTCACGTCTTTTTTTTTTTTGAATTCTTTTTGTTTTTCAACGGACAAGCGTATCGGATACGCGTGTCCTTTTGAAATTAAATAGTATTTTAATTGGATACGGCTTTGGCGTATCCGACACGTATCGGTGGAGTATCGGAGGCGTATCCGTGTATCGGTGTATCGAATACAACACGCCTTCATAAATAGGTGTATCGGTGCAACATAGATTCCAAACCATTGGTTATAAGAGTCTTAGAGAAAAATGATAGTCATCAAAGCTTAATACATGTCATTTGGATAGAATCTCAAGACCAAAGTATTTTACAAAAAAGTGATTTTTGAGAAGAGGTTAAAAATTCATTTTCATTATCTCTTATTTGGGCATGAGATCCAAGCTTGAAGAAAATATGGCAAGGCAAATTCTCACCTTCAACAACCAAATAATACTATTCATGAAAACTTCCTCACTTCAGATAGACTCCATAACCGAGGTCTAATTCAATACTAAGGCACATGTACCATCTTCCATGTTGATTTTTAATTTACCTACAACTCCTAATGATAGATGAAAAGCAAAATTACAAGAATGATCCAAATTTCCTCCTCCTAAGTTTTTAACCAAATTTTGAACAAAAAAAATGAACCTAATTGCTAGCATTGATTCAATTTCTCTTTTGGGACCTTTTGACACTATTTTTCAAAATTTTACCCATGTCCATAACTTTATTATTAATATTATTCTCCCACGTCCCTCACTTCCCCAACAAATCTAAGAGATCTATGCTATCAGTCTTACTAGTCAAATTGGTAGTGCATAATGAAGATTAAGTATACTCTCGATCACAAGGCGTTCGGTCGACCGACTTCAAGCCATCATGAGTCGCACATCTCCCAATCTCTCGATCTCTTGCATTCATCATCTCGACTTATGATTGTTCCAACTTTGTGCTAGGGTCCTTATTGATTGGATGGAGAAGCCTCCTCCCAATCCAAGGGGTTCGTCTGATCGAAACCATCCTTGACAGTTAAGAATCAGGGCCTATTTCGTGTTTCTAGTGCTAGTAATTCTTCTAACTCGTATGTTTTCAAAGATGGGTGACTTTTCTGAGCTCTTCCTCATATCCTTATTTTTCCTTCACGCAAACTTCTTTAAAGGGAGTTCTTACAGTGATTTTTCTTGAAGAAATTAGATATGCATCAGTCGAACTAAAATCTATTTGCGAGTGTTTTGTGAGCCTTAAATTATCTGGAATGTTCAATGCTTGCCTCCTAGATGCCAAACATTTTGCTATTCAATTTGCTAATGACTTGAATTATAGTAGTGTGTTTGTAAGAAGAGCTTACTATATTAATAATTATTAAATGCTTGTGTTAAAGTGGACTCTCTTCTTTGATATTAAGGAGTCACCTATTATTTCTGTTTGGATCTGAATCACTGCAAACATGAGTTGATAAATATGAGTTGGATCTGAATCTTTTGATTATATGAAAAAATGTAAATTAGAAAATGTTCAATTTCTTTTTTTGTGATCATTGCAAAATTCATGGTCATGCTTCTATTGAATGTTTTATTTTACATCTCCACTTGAGAAAAAAGAAAGCCAAAGATATTGGTAATGACATGCCTCTAAATGTGCCTTTTGCTGATAGTGATGATGTTGATATTCGTGACGTTAATAAGGAATGTATGAATACTTCTGATGTTATTCCTAATGATAATAACCTTAAACCCTTAGAAGATATTGTAGAACTTGTTTTAACGGCTACTATTATCTAAAATTTAGAAGCTTCTCCTTTAACTACTCTTAAAATTCAATCTTTTGTTAGGGAAGATGATTTAAAATCAATTATATTAAATCTATTGTTTCTTCATCCCCTGTTGATGTTGTCCAAAACTCTATCAATGTGAATGTTATTACTGACCCTGAAGCTCAAAATTGTAATCAAATGACTACTTTAGTAACTTCTGATCATTCTTCTAGTAGTATTGATGTTTCTAATTTAGTTCTCATAATTTTTATTCCTATTTGTCCTACTAGTTTGTCTCTGGATAATTTGGAGGGTTTCCAACAGGAGACAATGCTTTCTGATGAGTATCATGATGATCCCTATATTAGATTTTCCCCTTCTGGTCATTCTATTTTTGTTTGGGGAAAGGGAGAGCTTCATTTTGCAGATGAAAGGTGGTTACATAATGATGTCAATTTAAATGTTATAAAATCGCCAAAGAAGATTTTTTATTGCTTCTAGTAAGAAAAGGAGAAATTAAATAAATAGAAAAACCTGATTAACACTCCATCTAATGTCAGAATTACTTGATCCAAAGTGCTCTTAATCTTATGTGTTGACCTGGTTTTGACTTTTATAAGTCGGTTGATTTTTTCCTTGGTTTTTTCTGGTTGTTGTTATTTGTGGGGTATAATTTATATCTTGCAGGTTTAATTGATTTTGATTTATTTATGTTTGATCTTCCTTTGTATCTCTCTAATGTGTTGATGGTATTATGTCTGGCCGAAAGTTATCTTGCTTGGGTTGTAGTTTCTTTTATTGGGGGGATTGGATAAGACTTTTAATGGCTATGATTTTAATTTTTTAACAATAGTTAAGAAGTTAACTTTACAACTACCAATATTGATGATCATTTTTGGGGTTTTTATTGCTGATTTAGTCTATTGATGTGAAGTGGTTTATGGCCAGTGGGATTTTGGAGCACTTTATCAATGATCTTTAAAAGCTCTGTATTTGCAAGTATATATTGCATACATTTTGAAGAGTTGTGGCGCTGGTCTTTCATGCATTTTATTATTGGTCGGTTTGCTAAATTCTTTTCTATGTTGATTCATTTTGATTGGTTAGATTCTATTAACTCATGTTGCGCAGTTATTTTTATTAACTTCTCCATATGGTTAAATTCATTATACTGCACTTTCATTTCATGAGCTAGTGGTTATCTTTCTCCAGCTCTCTCTCCATGCTTCCAGCTTGCATTTCTTGGGTTAGTTTTTCTTAAAACATTTTAACTATTTATTTTTAATTATAGTGTTGTTTAGTGTTTGGCTATTTGTAAGGGTTCAGTGCCCGATTTTACTAGTTTGGCTATGTATCCCACCTTGATAGCTCTGTTTGATCTGTGGTATAGTGTTTGATTCCTGATAGATTTGATGATGTGGTAAGTTGGGTTTGTGGCCTTTTTTTGGCTATGATTTTTTTTCTTATTGTCTATTACAATTTAAATGTTTGTTTTATTGGCTTGGTTGAATTCTTATGCTATTTGTACTTCTCTGATGTTTGTTCCTATTTCATTTTCAAGTTTCGATTGTTATTGGAGTTTGCCACTGGTGTGCTCGATTAATAGATTGGTGATTTGTTGGTGGTATTGTTGCTAGTAGGGGTGTCAATATTTGACACGTCACGAGAACCCGACATGAACCCGACCCGAAAAATTCTGGTTGGACCCGACCCGATTTCAAAACGGGTTAGGTGCGGGTTCCCCGATTCGACCCGTTTGAAAAATGAGTGGGGTACGGGTTGACCCGACATGATGTCGGGTCAACTCGAAAACCCATCTAAATTGAACTACCGGCAGCTGCCTCGCCTGCCAGCATGTCAGCTGCCCCCCGTGCGCGTTCCCCGAGCTGCCCCCACCTGCCCGCGCGCACGCCCCACTGCTGCCCTCTGCACGAGTCCGCGTCTGCGTGCAGCCCGCACGCATCCGCGTCCGCGCAGCCTGCAGCCCGCTCACGCGCCCCACTACCGCGCGCTCACGCACCTTGGATTCCGAGACTCGCGGTTAGTACGTACTCTTAGTATTTCCTTCTTCCTCCTTAATTTCTTGGCTTACACCATCGGCCACCCTCTCCAAGCCAACCCAAACTGTCAGATTACTCTTCCTCTACCTTCCCTCCACCGGCCTTCCACTCCCATGAATCCAAAATTGATTATCTTCTCTTTCCAAAGGTGGCGCATGAAGATTAAGAGGGAACTCCCATTCAAAATCTAATTTCAAATTCAAATTTTGAATTCTTTCCTAAATTGACATAATTCATATTAGGAAAGTGTTCAAATCGTGGATTTAATTAATTCAATCTCCACCCCACCCACCACCTGTCGGCCATCCATCTCCACCCTCTAGCCCGGCAACCCCTCCCCCACCAATTGATCAACTTTCACACCACCAATCACCCCATCCCCTTACTCCACCGTAGGCCACCTCACCATTGCCTTCTTGATGATTATTTTAATCATCATTAACAATTATATTAATTAGCCCACTTATTTCGAGAGATAATTTAATCCAATTTGAAATTCAAATATGGATTTCAAATACTTTCCTAAATTAGCCTTTTCAAATTAGGAAATTTTTAATTTGAGTCTAATTTGATATTAAATTAGATTTGAATTATTTATTCTCTTCCCTAAAGTGAACCAAGGAATTAGGAAGCATTAATTCCCCTCCCAATTTTCCCCACCCTCATCCATACCGCCGGCCCCCCTTATGCCCAAATTTTGAATTCAATATTTGAATTCTAGTCCTTCCCTCCACCCTCAATTAATTCTCTTAATTGATTACCATCCTTGGTAATTAATTTTAAAGAGGATTTAGTAACCTTAATTCCCCTAATCCACATATGAATTTGAATTTGAATTTCAAATTCTTTTCCCTCCTCATTTAATTAAATATGAAATTAATTTAAGATTTAATGCACTTTCCATAACCCCAAACTTAGACCCCACAAACCCTAATTCCCTCCACACTTGGTCGGCCCTCTTGCTTGCCCACCTTCTTGGAATTCCTCTCATCCCATGAGCCCTCTTACAAGAAAAGAAGTCAAGCATCTTCCTTTTGGACGTTGGTGGATCACTGGTCATTTACACATAGCTCTTCCATCTAACTTTCGTTGGATCACTACCACGGCTTCCTCTCCTTCGTGGTGGCATCTTCCGGATTGTGGCGATTCTTCTTCCGCTAACCCTTAAAGAGTGCGAGTGAAGGAAACTTGAGGTGAATTCTCTTGTTGTTACGCGGTGGATTGTTTGTTTGTTGCACTACTTGTTTTCATTATAATTTTGATATTATTTTGAGATCTTATCTTTTATTGTGTGGTTACTTGCCATCTCATTTTAAACAATTTTAAATTCGTAAAATCTTTTCAAAGTGAAACATTAAGATTAAGTTGTGATGCCTAATTCAATCGTTATAAATTTCTACGTGCAATTCCTATGTGGTTTCACATCATAATGGTATTAAAAAATGAAGTAACTTGGACATGATTTTTTGCCAATAATCATTGTATGAACTACCAATAATGTTTATCAAACTAATAATTGTATTAAAAATGGTAGTGACTCTAGACTCCAGACTCTCCACAAGGATGGACTCTCCATGAGGATTGTGACTTTCAACGTAAGGGTAGAAGGAAGCACAAATTTGAGAGGCGCGGAATGGAAGACGAAGGGTGAAAGGGGGGAAGAAAAAAATAGCCTTTTTTCCTTAATCAAGGATTAACATAACTAGCTTTTTTTTAATCTATAATTATCCTTAATTAGGCATTAGTTTAGCAGCTAGTGGGGGCTTGTTCCCTCAAGGTCCCCATGCTAAATCCACATCTGCCTCTTAGTGTGTTATAACCATCATCAAGTATAAGAGCAACAACTAGATATTTGACTTAACTAGGAAGTGCATGTGAACAACATGACAAACAATTTTATCTTAATACAACATCAAAAGGTTAAGCTATGCACAAACTAACATTTTGGACATGTAATTATTTTAATAATAAGAAGAGTATCATAAGTGAATTACTTAAAAGTTAAGATCTTCGCATGTGGCATATTATAACTAAAAATATAAGTACGAAGTTCATCTTGAAACACAATTTAAAGTCTGAAATTTATTTGAGCTAAGCTTGATCGAACAAGGGAATTGAACATTCTTTATTGCACAATAAAATCAAATTATTCTATATTATTATTTAAAACAATTGAAAAAAATGTGAAATGTTCAAAAAAATACATATAAAGGTACAAATGAGGTTCATGATGGTGACATAAATAATTCAGTTTTGATTATAAATTATTTCACATTATTTCGCATGAACCTTAATTATTATATGTTTGATATGCAAGCTAGATTTATTAAAACTATAAATATTGTACATCTCTTGATAAATTATAAGAATTGAAAAAATGTACAAGGAAACCTTAGGTGTTTATCTAAGGAATTGAATCCTAAGGTTATGTACATTACCTATGGAAAAAATTTATCAACTCATTCCACTTGATCAATTTCTTGGAATTTGTTCATGAATAGAACATAGAAACAAGATAGAATAAAAAAGCCAATTAAAAAGAAGGAAAGAAAAAATTGGAAAAAATGAAGGACATGACCAAGAACTTATAAGCACACAGAGTTCAAGAATTAGAGCAAAGTAGTTCAAGTAGTGCGTATGAGATCAAACAAATAGATGCATTGATCTCAAATTAAGAATAAGCAATAGAAACACAAAGAGGACAAAACTATAAGGGATATATCAAAAGATTTGTTGTAGATGTGAAACACATGGTGATGCAAGAAAAATATGGGTTTTAAGAATCCTTCCTTATTAGTTAGCACCCATATGTTAACATGTTTTAATGTTTTAGCTATTTCTTACAGTGATAACATGGCTATATAACTTCTTTACTCATTACTCGATGCAATATTAGAAATGTATTGAGCACACTTTCCTTCTTAGAAAGTCTATAATAAGATTTTGGACTTATATTAAAGAACAACTTTCGTGAAAGAAACTATTATTCATTTAAAAAGTATAGATACATTTATGCATTCATTTAAATATAAATGCATACATAAATATAAATATATGCAATCATATACACAAATAAATACTTCATAATTTGATCTTGAACTAGCTAACCCAATTTAGGCCTTATTCAATTTAAATTCAATCTAAGTCAGGCTTAAAACATTAGTCAACTTGTTAACTTCAACATGAACTCAAACCGAGTTGAAAATTGATGTACTTTTCAGTGATCTTCAATTTTAGAGTCAATTTAAAGCCATTATCTTAGATTTTTTAAAATTGGAAATTATTTTTGTCAGATAATTTAATTAAAGATAAAAAAAAAAAGTAAAAAGGTTATTGACTAACACTGAATAGTTGGAAATTTATTAGTTCCCCATTTAGATAATATTATTTGTGAAATTTGAGAAGCTAATTATAGGTATTAAATACTAAATGTTAATATGTATACAACATTATAGCAAATCCAATTAAGAAAAGTTCATTTTCACCATAAATTTAAAAAATAATAATATTAAAATAATATTATCATAAAGAAGTGTGGTGGCGACTCATACATGATGTCAAATTGCCATTAACAGACAATTATTAATATCCTCAATCGAACAATATCAAACCCCCTCTTCGATGTTCTTGCATTGTCCTTAGTATCCAAAAATATCAAGGTAAACAAATTTGAATGTTGTAGTTATTACTTATTAGTACACATTAATCGCTTTTCTTACTACCATAACCATCTTTCTTCAATCCAAAAGCTTACCATCTTGTTCCGATGGCTCTACATTTTAAGCTTCTTTAACTACTTTTTTATTTACTTATTTCATATTTTTAATTCTTCACAGAACATAAGGTTTTAAGTTGGTTTATTTAGATACTCCTAAAATTTGGTGACAATTTAAAATTACTTAGGCTTCGAAGAAGTGCTTGACTTTCTATAAGTAACTTAATATTTTAGTGCTAAAATTTAAAAAAAAAAAAAATCTAAATTCTTATGATTTAGAAATAGTGCTACATAAATCTCACTATTTTATGAGGGTTATAGTTAAAATGAAAGGAATCTTAAAATATTAGATCTAATGGTAGTCTATGAAGAGCAAAAAGTAATATATTTATGCTAAGGATGTTTATGCTTGACAAGTTACTTGTGATTTAGTTCAATTAGAGCTTATTAATAATCATTTAATTAATTAATAGAATAAGTTTGAACATTTTTTTTTAATACTCAATTTATAAAAAAACAAGCTAGAATTGTAGTTTGTTTGATTTAATTATGTTAAAAAACAATTTCATTTAGAGTTCTTAAACAACCTCGTTAACAAACACAATTAAGGTTATAATATAGTTATTTAAGACTTGATTATAAATTTATTTAATATGTTATTAGGTGAGAGTCTTGTTCTTTTCTATATAAGATTATTTTTGCACCTGAACACAAGCTATTTGTTTATGCTCATTAAAATACTTATTTATTTAACAATTCAATCAATAAATTATTATTTTAAGCTCATTAGGAAGGTTATTAAAAAGTTCAATAAGGCTTTTTTTTTGTTAAGTAACAAGCTATTTAATATTGTTGCTCGTTAATATAGGATTGATAGGGCTAATTTGGTTAACTAAAGAGCTGAGCTCAAATAGCAATGAATTTAAACAAGCTGAACTTGTATAATACTACAAGTACTTTAATCAAGTTCAAGTTGGAACATGATTTTAGTAAATGTGCTAAAGCTCGAGTAGGCTACTTGGTTCATTTGCAAACCTAATTCTTACCAATATTTTTCAAATAATCTATGAATCATAACAAATGAATACAAGTTTTTAGTGGAACTAAATCTTGATTATGAATCAAGTTCCAATAGTTAAAACAATTAATGTTTAAAGTGTGTATATTCATAGATCATAGATTGATGCTTTAACTTGTGCATGTTGTAACAAATTATGCATACAATTTAACCTACTTTGACCTACCTATTGGTTCGACGAATCTAATCCAATCACAAGGCCATGAGTTCACGTCCTAGTGTATATGTATAAATGTGTGTGAGTTCCGATTAAATTAGTTCAAAATTTATATAAAAAAAAGTCTAATTTTTTGTATACTCATCCCGCCATCTTTAGTTCATCATAAAAAAAAAAGTTTTTAGGTGTTGGTGATATTTCAACTTTCTAGGGCTTCCATGAGGTGGTTTGACTTTCTAGAACCAAATAATGTTTCTAGTGTTACAAAAGATAAAAAATCTCAATTTATATCATTCAAAAAATATTTTTAGTGCATCATTGTTCCACAAATTTCAAACCCTAATTGCCATACTTCACACATTTTGAATACTATAAGCCTTATGAAAGTCAATGGAAGAGTGAAAACTAATATGTTTATGATGAGGACATTCTAGCTAACCATACCTTCCAAATAAACTATAGATTCATGCCGGGGGGAAGGGGAGCTTAATTACACAATTCTTAAGCATCTAGATTTCTCAACATTTAGTGTGTTGTACTTAAGCATGGAGTAACAAATTAGGTTTTTCAACCTTCTTAAACTTTAAAACCATTTTAAAAAAATAAAAACATTTAGAAAAAATAGTAGCAAAATAATAAAAAATAATTCAACATCTTTAAGTTGATGTACTAATAAATTTTTATGTATAGTTATTAAATCTTAACTATAAGTTCTTTTTAATTAATCATAATTAAGTAAGAAAATTGGATCAAATTAAATATTATTTCTCATTGAACAATTGCCTTTTTTAAATATCAATAGAACTAATTTTTTTAAATATTTAAGATTTTTTTGGGATGACTTTCTTTAAGAAGCAATAAGAGAGCCGTCCCAAATGAAACTTTAGTCTTACTTTTCAACTAACTATGAAAATATCACAAAATTCTACTAATGATGAAGACAAGAACTACATAATTTGCACCTAAACAACATTAATGATTCGTTGAAGTCAATAGCAGATAGGCCCATTTATTTGCTTTGGAAGAAACAGCATTAGTGCAGTCTTATTCATAAGGATGACATTTTTGTCTTAAATCTCCCTAATTACTTGTCATAGTCAAAAACTAATATAAAACTAATGATACCCCATCAAGAAGATTAAAGAGCCACATAAAACTTAATTAGCTCAACAAAAGTTTGTTAGCATTAAAACTGCTTAATTACATCAATAATTAAGGTTAAAACCAAATAATTCATACTTCAAAGGAATCCATGAACTTTCTAATGGATAAAGCACAATCACATGACTAATTAACTGCTAAATCTCACTGCATTAGACTGTCAAACATTATGAAAATTTTGAAGAAATTCCCTTAGGCATGATAATCTACACAAATATATCATAGTGAAGGGTAGAAAAACTATTAGATTTGGTTGGTGAAGAAGAAAGAAGAACAAGCAGAAAAAGAACTCATTTTGCAAAGAAATAACAAACTGCAAGCTCCATGGAATATTGTACTGTAGCTGAGATGCATAGAAGTAGAGACAAACTAGACTTATGTAAAGATCAAACCTGTTCAACTCTTTTGAGATGACATTTCCTCCTCTTCCTATCAGAAAGCCACTGCTGGGATGAAAAGAAGAATAAAGAAAGAGAGAGTAGGACGAAGAGCGAGCGAGCGAGAGAGAGACAGAAAGTTGAGTGCTTAGATTAGAGTTTTTTGTCATCAAACCTTATTCACGAAGACAAAGATCTTGTCTTTCAAGAGCCGGTAGCGACTGAACAGATCTTCTGAAATAAAAAACGAAATCTACACAGAAAAGGAAGACGAAAGATACAAAAGAGGCAGCGAAGGCAGAGAGTAAAAAAGAGGAAGAGGGAGCAAGGACCGGTCAACAGTAGGGTCCGTTAAGCCAGATAGCACGGAAGAGCAGAGGAGGCGTACGCTTCTCGATCTCATCTTCTCGCTCTCCGCGCCCAAAAATTTCGTTTTTTTTTTTTTTTTTTCTTTTGGGTTGGAGGAGGGGGAATAAACCATTTGTCCTCTCACTCTTTATCTCAAAACCCACGCCGCCTGATCTGTTCTTTGCTTCCTCTTGAATCTACAAAATCATCAAGGCAAGATTTTTTCCTCTTGCTTCTACAAAATAATCAAGATATCAACTTTATCCAAATATATTCACGCTATTCCAAAGCAAATTTGAAAAAACCAATAAAATTAACACCTCGAGAACAGGCAAGTCTGTGGGAATTCGAGCCCAAGGAGACGTGTCAGAAGAGTGGGAGATCTGATCTGCCATTTGGATGAGCCACAACCAAATGCTCTGCAACGAAGCTCTCTATTTCTTTCTGTTTTGTCTTCGCGTTGAGGCATGTGATGGATAGATAGGAAGAAAAGTAAAGGAAAAGCAAACCTAATGAGGAAAGAAGAGCTACGGGTTCGATTAAAGTGGCCAATAATAAGGCTGACTGACAGATAGAGAGGTGAGCACGCAACAAGAACGGCATTCGTCGATGCAGTCTTCAACGCTGTGTGCTCACTCTCTTCTGTCAGCCCACTCTCATCGATCCAATAATAATAAATACATAAGGGAGAGATAGATAGGAAGAAAATTGTTTGTGAAGAAAGATCAGATCCCGATCTGCGATCTATTTGATCCTCTTCTCTTCTTCTTCTCTCTTCATGTAACCTTCTCAACTCAGAGCGTTTTCTCTTCGATCAAACGGCTTGCAGGCGTGCTTTCTCTTCTGCTATTTGTAGAATGAGATTGTCTTCCTGAACTTAGCCAAATACAGCTTCTTGGATATTTCTTTGAGAAAAAAAATAATAAAAGGAGCCATCTTTATGCTTCCTCATCACTTTCTCTCTCCATGGTCCCAACCCCCTCGTGTTCTCAATCATGCCAAGCATCAAGAGAAGCCATTCTCTCTCTCTCTCTCTCTCTCTCTCTCTCTCTTCCTCCCTTCCACCCTCTCCATCCAGGAACAGAGAGACTGTAAAGCAAAATTACGCAAAAGAGGGAGTAAAGTGCAAAAAAGATAAAATTATCTTTTAAAAATATCATTTTTTTGAACTCATCACATCATCATGAAACCCCCTTAAATTATACTTTATTTTGATGAATCAATTAAAAATTACAACTTTTTTTTAGTTGGGGGAGTTCTATACTATTTTTTATGAAAACATTATGATATTCTTATGAAGAAAGTGTTCATAAGGATAATTTTGTAATTCACATTATGTCATTTCAGTTGGACAAATCTGAATGCCCAGTGGTTGTATGACATCATTCTCAGTACATACATGTACTTGAAATACTTTCATATAAAACATATTTAAGTTTTAAAATTATTATAAAATAAATATAATATTTAACTACTCAATAATTTAAAATAGTTTAATTTAAATATACAATTTATTTATTTAATAAAATAAATGAAATAATATAATAAATTAAAAAATTTTATCATAGAAATAGTAAAAAATATTAATTAATTTTAATACTTTTTTATATCACCATGAAATTTTGCCTAAGTATTTGTTAATAAGTCAGCATTTTTAAATTTATTTTTAAAAGCTCTACATCAAATTTAATTTTATTAATTGTCTCTTAACAAGTGTAATGCCATTATTTTTTATATTTTTATTGGGATTTTTACATACATACCACTTTATAACATATATATTACATATTTAACACCTAAAACTTAAATATTTCATATATACCACTTAAACACAATTTTTACCTCAGAAATGCCACTCCGTTAACAGCGAGTATCACTCCGTTTCTAAAAGCCCTAACCTGCGTGCTCCTTCGGCTCTTCCCACCGAACTCCTCTCATTCTTTGCTTTTTGCCACCGGAAGGTAAGATCTGCTCCTCCCTTTTCTTCATTTACTTGTTATTGTATTATCGTTGTTATTGCTTTTCTTCATTTACAGACGCCAGTAATGCTTCTTAGGTGTTTAGATTAACATATGAAGCTCTGTTATTTTTTTAATGGTCGAACAATTTTCTTTTTCTTTTTGTGTAGTTCTGATTTATGCCATATTTTGCTTTTAAATTTGATTTAATTAAATTTTGTTAATCGGTTTTAGCTTTTCCTGTTTTCATTCAAGATTTCTTCAGATTGTGAGAGATTCCAACAGCAACCTCTGTCTGCATCTCTCACATTTTTCTTCTCAATCTCTTAAAATTTGTTTCTTTGAGGAAGAGTTCTTACAAATTATGAGGAAGTTATGTTTTTTATGGATGGAAGAAAAATGTGAGGAATAGCTACGGTGGAAATCAGAACTACGGGAATAAAAACCCAGAGAAAATTCACCTGGGTAAATACGGATGGAAGAAATCACATGGAGGAACAGCTAGGTGGAAGAGCAAATACGGAGGAAGAGAATACCGAGGGATTTGCTGAAATGAGTTCTACCGCGAAAATCAAGGCGGGAACATGGATAAAACAGAGTGATACTCGCTGTTAACGGAGTGGCATTTTTGAGGTAAAAATTTGTGTTTAAGTGGTATATATGAAATATTTAAGTTTTAGGTGTTAAATATGTAATACACATGTTATAAACTGGTATGTATGTAAAAATCCCATTTTTATTTTATTCATTTACCAAAGATGACCCTTTGAAGGAAAATATATTAGAAAAAATTAATAACATTCATACTTGTTGCGGGCTAGAAAATACGCGGCGATAGAGATTTAATTCTGCGTCTTAGCGTTGTACGTATAACTAGCTCACACATAGAGAACACAAGATTTTTTACGTGGGAAACCCTTAAAAGGGGAAAAACCATGAGGCCTAGCCCAGTTGAAAATGATTCCACTAGACTTTGAGTTGGTTACAAAGAGCTGAATCACCTCCCAGGGTGATCGGATTACAATCAGTTACTTAAGTAAGACGTCGGGTCTTTGGCAGGATGTAGGGACTGAACGTCGGGCCTTAAGTAGGACGTCGGGTCTTCAGCAGGACGTAGGGACTGAACTTCGGGCCTTAAGCAGAACGTCGGGTCTTCAGCAGGACGTAGGGACTGAACGTCGGGCCTTAAGCAGGACGTCGGGTCTTCAGCAGGACGCAGGGACTGAACGTCGGGCCTTAAGCTGGTGGTCCGGCGAGGTTCTGTGGTGGTCCGGCGAGGTTCCTGCGATGGTCCGGCGGTGGTCCGACGAGATTCCTGCGGTGGTCCAGCGAGGTTCTGTGGTGGCCCGGCGAGGTTCTGCGGTGGTCCGGCGGCTGTCGAGGAGGAGCTCCTTCCTTCTCTTCTCCCTTCTCTTCTCTTCTTCTCTCTCTTGCTTGGATCCCCTATTGTGAAGAATGAGGGCTCTATTTATAGATTTTCTGGAGTGGCATGGTCCGTAAATAGGTGTGAGATCAATGGCGAATAAGGAGTGGTCAAATGGACGGCCGATGTTGAATCATACAATCGTGCACCGTTTATTGGTCATTTGGAGGCCTTGATGATGTTGGAATTCAGCGATCTTAGGCTCGTTGGAATTGTCTCGTCGAGCCGTTCGATTCGAGTATAAGCTCGTAAAAATCGGAGACCGTTTGGTAACTCAAATTGCTGTTTGAACCTTCCGACAGCACTTTGAGCCCTTGATTCAGACTCATTTGGGCTCGGATTGGGTTGATCTTGGTGTCGTTGGCTTCGTATTTCCGAGACGCTCAGTTTGACTGTAACCTCGCTGAAATCGGAGTTTGGATGCTACCGAAATTAAATTTTGAAGTTTCCAACTAGCTTTTTGCCTCGAGATTCGTGCCCAATCAAGATAATTTTGTGATGATGTATCAATACTATTTTATCTCTTTTAATTTGTACTTAATAGAATGCTTTACTCTAAAAAATGCATAATATTATATATTTTAATTAAATATAATATTAAAATAAATAAAATTTAAGAATTGAGAAAAATTTTAAAATATAATATTTTACAATAAATTAAAAAAATACTTTTAATTGTGAATTTATATAGGAAATGAAGCATAATTCCTTTTGCTCCCTCTTTTTTAAGAAAATTACATATACAACATTTAAAATATGTCTACTTATAAAAATAATATATATTTTATTTTTTATTTATTTCATAAATATTTACAAGTTATAAATTTGCAATCTTGAAAAGTAAAAATTGATGTAAAAGGATTCATTTTATAAATAATAAAAGTTAAGGTGTTAGTATATAATATCTATAACATATTACCTGCCTCCGCCGCCGATTTCTTTCGGTTGTTTTATTTTTTGGGGGGGAAAGATTTCTTCCGTGCTTCGTCAGCCAACGGCTCTGATCCATGATGAGCTAATCGTACAGTGAAATCGTAATGGCTTTGTAGCCATCTGATCCTTCGATAAAGGGGGATCCTAACCGTTGATTTAGACATGGTGGACCCTACCAGTTGTCGGTTATGCCCATGTCGCCATCTTATCGGACTGTGTGCAATTTTGAGGTGGTTCATTAATGACCGTCCGATCCTCGGCGTTTTGTACACCTCATCTGTTCAATTAGTCAATAATGCCAGATCTGGAAATATATAAATATATAAATATTTAAATAAATTCAATTTTTTTTATTTTTTGTTAATTAGTGTTAGTTAGGATTAAAACTGTTAACAAAATCATTAACCATAAATGGCTTAAGTTTAATTAGTTAAGAAGCTCATAATTAATTTGTGGTTAAATAAATGAGCTGATATTGAATTGTTTTGTGCTCTTTTTTCTTATTAAGCCCAACGTAAAATAACCTTATTTGATTAGATATCCATTCATTATTTATTTGAAATAAATAAATAAATAATATTAATTTTATACATTTTTTATATTTATTTATTAGTAAAGTAAAACTATTCTATTATTTTATGCTCTTTTTTAATTTCATTTTGCTCAAAATTGACTGTTTTAGCTTGAATTCAAATGTGTCTAATACAAATACAATATCTATGAATAATTTTAAATGCGAGCTGAGCAAGAATATATGAAAATTTGAACGAGTCAAATATAAACTCACAACAAGCTCGCTTGAGCTTCGCTCATTTGTGCTCCTTGTTAGGAACAATTATTACGTCCTCTAACCGAATGGTTTTATAGGTTCGGCCACCATTAATTTTACGCCACGTAGCAGCCCGACAACCCGACCCAAACCCGCGGTTTTTTGGATATTTGACGTTTATTTTTCCCTTAAATGGGCGGGAAAACTTTATAAGACGCGGGTATATAAACTTCTTGCCGATTATCTTCACTGTACACAGAACGTTATACAGTGTTTAGGGTTATCGAAACTTTCGCATAGCTTTCCACTAGATGGATTCGAAGGAAGCTACTCTGGGCACTCCTACTTTGGAAGAGTTAGACGATTTCGACGAAACATTTTGCACTTATACTTTGGATGACGATTTTTCCTATTTTTTACAAGTAAGCTGTCCTCCATCGTCGTCTGATCTTCTCATATTTGTTTGTATCTAACCTTTAGATAACTCGGTATTGGTCGTTAGTTAAATGTAACTTGATTTTTTATAAGTTGGTACTGCTCGATATTTGTTTATATTGCGTCAATTTGTTTTTTATAACTATGAAGAAGAAATACCGAGTTTTATGACAACTCGGTATTTCTCGGTATTTATAAGTACATCCCGGTGTTAGGTTTTTTTAAATATTTTTTACGTCATTTATGTCTTATACATAACTAGATTTTAATTTCTATTACTTGAAATAGATTTTTGTACAGATATTGTACTTATGTAGAACTTGTACCGAGTTTTTTGATAACTTTTAATATCTCGGTATTCGTATTTAAAACTCGGTATTGATAAGTTTTCGTTAGATTTACGTTAATTATGACTTATATACCCCTAGAATTGAAATACCATATATTTGTACCGAGTTATTTATAACTCGGTATTGAACTTGTACCGAGATTTTCATTTATTTATAATGGAATTTTTCCGTTGTTTTAATGTATAATGTAATTTATTTTAATAGGGTGTTTACAAATCTGAGAAGGAAGCATATGTTAAATATTGCGAATATGCACATAAGCATGGCTTCAGTATTCGGAAAGAACATCTTTCTTACTGGCCTGGTACCAGGAAGTTGAAAACAAAAGTTTTTGTGTGTTCAAAATCTGGATTCAAGAAGGAAACAGAAAATATACAGAAGGTTAAATTTAGAAAATCAACTACAAGAACTGGATGCCCTACTATGGTGAGATTTTTTGTTAGTGAAGAAGGGATATGGACGGCGAAAAATTCGGTAGAAACACACAACCATGAATTGGCAAAACCGGATGATCAACATTTGCTGAGATCATCTAGGCACATCACTGAAGAGAATGCCACTGTTCTGAAATCAATGGCAGATGCGGGAATAAGAACAATAAATGCATTTTCCTATCTATCTGAGGAGGTTGGATGAGTAGAAAATCTTGGTTTTACCAAGAGAGATGCATACAACTATATTCAAAAGGAGAGAAGAGCAAAAATTGAGAATGGGGACAGCAATTCGCTAATCAAATTATTCAAAAACAGGTGTGCTGAAGACAATCTATTTGCATGGGATGTGCAAACTGATGATGAAGACAGGTTGGTAAACTTTTTTTGGGTAGATGGTTTGGGGAGAGTGGATTATGACTGTTTCGGGGATGTAATAATTTTTGATACTAGCTACCGTTTGAACAAATATAATTTAGTATATGCCCCTATTATTGGAGTCAATAATCATTGGCAAAACATTATATTAGGGATGACATTTCTATCTGATGAAACAATTGATTCATTCTGTTGGTTATTTCAAACCTTTTTAAGAATTATGGATAATAAACATCCAATTACTATATTCACTGATCAGGATCAAGCAATGGCAAGGGCAATAGAGCTTGTATTCCCTAATACAAGACATCGGTTGTGCCAATGGCATATACACAAGAATGCGCCTTCGAAAATTTGGTGTTTTAATAGTAACAACAAAGTTAAAGGCCTTTTTTATAGTTGCTTCAACAAGTGTGATTTTTCGGAGGAATTTGATAGTTTGTGGAATGAGATGATTAGCGAAGGAGACTTACACAACCATCAGTGGTTAAATGATCTGTACAAAATAAGGGATATGTGGTCTACAGCTTTCAACAAAGATTGCTTTAACCTTGGAATATTGTCTACACAACGTAGTGAGTCTACAAATTTTGTTTGTCATGATATTTCAAAGGCTACAAGTTCTCTAACCGAATATTTCCTTGGATTGGAGAAACTTATAAATAGTTGGCGTCTAAATGAACGAGATGAAATTTTTAAATGTTCTCAAACTAAGATACAACCTTACATGAAAAGAAGTCCGATACTAAACCAAGCAGCCAAATTTTATTCAAGAAAGTTATATTCATTTTTTGAAGAGGAGTTTTTGAATGGTTTAGGTGGACTACGCATTGATCACTCTTCACCAGACTCATCAACATTTTCTGTGAAAAACATAGACCCAACTTTTGATTCACACAAGTGGACGGTTTTATTTAGTTCAGCTGAAGGAACTATAAAATGCAGTTGCGGAAAGTTCGAGATGATGGGAATCCTGTGTTCTCATTGCATGAGAGTGATGAGTCAGTTGGATGTTATTAATATACCTCAGAAATACTTATATCCAAGATGGTCAGCAACTGCTAGGAACGATCTTTATAGTGGTTTGAATGTCCATCTTATAATACCGAGTTTGTGCACGTTAAATCAAGGTTCCCGAAACATGATTTTTAGAAATTATGTTTGCCGATTTGCTTATCAAATTAGCAGTGAAGCTCAAGGTAATGAGGATGCAGAACAATGTATGATAGATGGTATGAGTGCATTGGCATTAAATGTTTAAAACATTATGGAAGGAAAAAGCAATAAATTGGCAACTGAAGGGCTCCACAAAACAATTAGAGATCCTGCAAAGCGCCGGCCTAAGGGAGTTTCAAATGCTAGATTAAAGGATCATTGGGAGAAGAGGAAGGCCAAAAAAGTGAAACCAACCGTGCTTAATCCTAATCCAATAATTTATTTTACACCTGCAGAATCAGGAAGTCCGTCATCCTTTATGTAAGTGTGATCAAGATTTCAGAATAACAAGGTATTATTCGATACTAGCATTTCATACTCGGTATTAGTGCAAGTTATAATCACATCAAAATAAATAAAACACAAAAAAAAACATATGCAAAAGTATAAATTTATTTTATTGTACTATAAAAAATGGCATAAGCAAATTCTGCCCTAAATAAGGCCATATTACTTTGCCAGTTCTTATGGATGTCCCAATCAGTATCATTTTTTTGTATAACTTGTTCCATATATTTACAGACAAACATTCCACAGTCGACACTGTTTTCTTGTGTTGGCAAATTTGGGATAGATTGGATCGGTCATGTTCTTATATCATCCTCAAAAGCATCTTCTGCATCATGGTATAAATGAGATATCTGTAAAGGTAATAAAATTATTATAATAATCTTCAATAAAAAATATTAAACCAAAGATAACTCTAAGTTTATACCACTTCTGAAGTAATAGACTTGTGCGTTGCTTTGGGTAATAAATCCATAAAATCCCATCTTTTGTTCTTCATGTTTGCAACCAGTAACGTCCAATGTTTTTCATTTATGATGGGAACAAACATAATGTTCGCATTCTTAACAGCATCTTTGGTTATATTACCCGCAAATGATGTTGTTTTCTCTTCTTTATTTGAAATATAATAACCCTGGTAAAAAAAGTCATTCAGTCAATTAATGATATACAGTTAATGATCTTCACTGTACCTTAACTATAAATGATTACTAACCCAATGAAAAGCCGATACATATAGAAAAGGTTGATTCAGTCCTGGAACCATTCTGTTTTTCTCAGATAAAAGATATGCAAAAGTGTCAATATGGTTGATATCAAGCTCTTCGCATAGCAACAATTCGTCCATTTGGCTTCTAAAAATAATTACATTTTCACTTGCGAAGATGGTATCCTCCCTGTATATGTATGAAAAAAAGATAATAAAAGTTAAATACCGAGTTATACCGAGTTTTTTATTTCTCGGTACAACTCGGTATTCAGTACAATAATAGCAATATCGAGTTGTACCGAGTTTTTAATTGCTCAGTATTAAACAGTTTTGTGAATAAAATTAAGTACTTAACATTTATATATAGAAAAAGTTGTTAATAAAAGTGAAATACCGAGTTGTACCGAGTTTTTTATTTCTTGGTACAACTCGGTATTCAGTACAATAATAGCAATATCGAGTCGTACCGAGTTTTTAATTTCTCGGTATTAAACAGTTTTGTGAATAAAATTAAGTACTTGACATTCATATATGGAAAAAGTTGCTAAAAAAAAGTGAAATACCGAGTTGTACAGAGTTTTTTATTTCTCGGTACAACTCGGTATTCAGTACAATAATAGCAATACCGAGTTGTACCGAGTTTTTTATTTCTCGGTATTATACAGTTTTGTGAATAAAATTAAGTACTTGACATTCATATATGGAAAAAGTAACTAAAAAAGTGAAATACCGAGTTGTACCGAGTTTTTTATTTCTCGGTACAACTCGATATTCAGTACAATAATAGCAATACCGAGTTGTACCGAGTTTTTTATTTCTCGGTATTATACAGTTTTGTGAATAAAATTAAGTACTTGACATTCATATATGGAAAAAGTAACTAAAAAGTGAAATACCAAGTTGTACCGAGTTTTTTATTTCTCGGTACAACTCGGTATTGTTAATTAAAATACGTACTTTTTGTGTACTTCTTTAGAAAGTTATCAATTGTATTCCTCTTCTCTTCAATAAGTAATAATCTTCCTGGGTAATCCAAAAAATCCTTGGCCGCACGAGCTACATATTTGGAATCCTCAACATCAAATATTACAGTTTTTGGTTTTTCAACTGGTGGAGCAGAAGGAGCAATTTTCATAGTTTCATCCTTAGGCGCAGAAGCTTTTTTACTATCAGTTAAGTTCTCTTTCAGTCTTGTTGCAGCACGCGTGACTGGTTTTCTTGTAGTAACTGAGGTTTCCTTCTTACTAAGTATTTCAGCTTCTTTATTATCCGTTGGTAATTGAGCTTTCTTCTTCTTCCTATCACCAGTTGTGAATGGAGTTTTTACTCTTTTCCTTTTCCTGTCATTCCTCCGATGTACTCTTCTAGCAATTCCTCCAGTTCCTGATGAAGGGAAAGGAAATTCCTCATATTCTGATGTTTCCTTCTTACCAACTATTTCATCAACAATTTTCTCTACAGTTTTTGATACTTCATCAAAATTGTTGTTAGATTCCGTTCTTGAACTTGATTGAATCGGAGAACCGATTTTCTCAGACGTGAAATAGTGTGGAAAATGATAACTTAATATCTTATATATACCACAAAATTTTTCATTGTTATCAGATTTTAACTGAAATACTTCATTGTCCAATACTTCCACCCGTTTTTGCAGCAGAATTTTATCCATTTCGAGTGATGAAATTTTTTTAACCATATATTCATGCTATGTTATCAGTTTATATACGGATTGATTAATAATCTTCAAATTTATTTCATCAGGTACACCACGTTGCGCATCACTTTCTTTTCTAAATTCTGTTCGTAAGGGAGAATCAATGGGACTTTGACATTCAGTGGGACTAACAATAGGAACTGTAGGATCACTCTTCAAAGACTGTTCAATTGGACATTCAGTTTCCGCTGGTGTCTGAATAGGGGAAACAGTTGGGTTTGGACTTTTTGGAGATGAAGTTGTTTGTAAAGATGGAGTTGTCTTGCTGCTAGACATATGTACACTACTCAGTGGTGTTATATCCAAACTATTTGCTGGATTACTAGTCTGAATTAAAGTCTTCTCATTATCTGTTATCTCTTATAAATCTGTCAATATCTGGAGCAAATCTTTTATAAATACTCAAAATTTAGAAGTACAAAATAAAGTTAAATGAATGCAGATGAGAATTGTACCTCAGAATCCTGAAGGCTTTTTAGTAAATTATCAACATCTTTAATTCTATAAATAAATTTTGCATCCCAACGAAGTAGACGGGGGCGAGCCAAATTATCCACTATTGGGTGGAACTTTATATGCTCAAAAAACCAAATCTAAAACATAAAATAAAATAATATAAATCAGTGTATGAAATTTAGAACCTATTAAAACATTGAAATAAACAAAAAAAATATAATATGTGTAAGAATTACTCACAATTATTATCATAACAAATCCATTAACATATCTCAATGATTGTCCTTTTGATTATTTTTTTGCTATTGTATTAAATTCCATAACAAGAAAATCCCGAATGGATTGGGGCCAATTGTATGCTCTGAACTGTTCAACATTTTTTGCAACGTCCAATATTGTTGATTGCACTCGGAAGTTGGCTATTGGAAAGAAAATATTGGACAATAGGTATACAATAAATTGTTCCCTAACAATCTTCATAGGTGTTGAGGATTCCAATTTCAGAATGTCATGTCTTATGTCATTTGCTATTTTACCAGCAATTGTACCAGTCCCAGGTTCAAATTTAATACCTCTGTTCGGTAAGCCAATAATCAACGCTATTTCTTCAGAAGTAAAAGTTAGACTCCGGCTATTAATAACAAAACTTTCAGATTCGTTATCCCACGTTGACAATAACATATAAACCATATGAACATTTTGTGGGAACCGAGGTAGTAATAGAAACTAGTTAATTTGTAGGTCACTTAGGCTACTGACAAAGTGATCACCAAATTTCTCAACCAATTCATTACAAACTTCTCTAAATCCTGATGTCTGACATCTGAAATGAACCTTGGGGGTATATCCATGCATAATAAAGTGTAACAAACACTAAGAAAATAACAGTTTTACAGAGATATTTCATGAAAAACTACGTGAAATAAATAAGTGTAACAAATACTAAGAAAATACCGAGTTTTGACAAGCAATACCGAGTTGTACCGAGTATACCGAGTACCAAGTACCGAGTACCGAGTACCTCGTACCGAGTACCGAGTACCTCGTACCATGTACCGAGTGCCGAGTAATGATTACCGAGTACCGAGTACCGAGTAATCCGGTAAAACCAAACCCTAACCCCTAAATACAAGTCGTTTATGACTCTGTTCGATTTATTAAGGAAAACCAAACATCCCTACGAAATGTGTACCGAGTTTTATCAACCAGTAAGGACGTTTACCAAGTTTTAATCATCATATACCGAGAAAATGTGATAAAACCAAATACCGAATACCGATTAGTACCGAGTTTTAGAATGTGTACCGAGTTTTAATCATCATATACCGAGAAAATGGAACAAAACCAAATATCGAATACCGATTAGTACCGAGTTTTAGAATGTGTACCAAGTTTTAAAAACATCCAGAAATGTTAACCATATCGCTAAAACTCGGTACTTTTAGATTAGTAACGAGATAAACAAACTTTCTCGGTAAATCGTTTCTAACCTCAGGCATTTTATCAGCGATGGTTTTCGAATGGAAAATACGAAGAACTACGAGTTGAAATGATGGAGAACTACGAACGAAAAGCTGTAGAACTACGAAGAAAATGCTGGAGAACTCCAAAGGATTTGCTGGAAATCTGAAAAAACGAAGTAAACAGTGACAGGGATTCGAAACTCCGTAATAAGGTGTAGCGTCGCACTTCAAAGTGTTTCCATTTTTTTTTTGCCATTTAAAATTTAACACGTGCAATAACCCAAAACACAGCGGGTCGGGTCGGCGACTTTTCTTCATGCTACGTGGCGTTACAACAATGGTGGCCGAACGTAGAGGAGCGTACGTTCACCGGACTAAATAATTATTCCCTTGTTAGGGGGGTAAATGAGACGAGTTAAGCTTGTATTATTAGATTGATCTGATTATGTAAATAAGCTGAATTTTTTTTAATCTTGTTATCTATCTTATTGAATATGAGTTATTTCAAATATTAAGACTTTGTTTTAAACTGCTTTCTAAAGCAAATTTTCATAATCAAATTTCTAGTTCAAAAAATTTGTATGCTAAAAAGTTATTTTATAAAGTCGTAAGAAAGCTGTCCCTGGCGAAGTTTAAATATACTTAATTGCTAAAAACAAATTCTAGAATATATATGTATCATCATCATGTGTGTGTAGAAACTTATTTATGTTCATATATAAACATAATCAAATTATTATCTTAACATTGTCATTGAATATTACTCTTGATACATCATCAAAAAATTATCTTGAACCATAATTTGGATTATCAAACATTTTCTAAACATAACATGCTTATGGTTGAAGTGAGCAGCTTGATGATAGGAATCCAACGAGCCCAAGATCACCAAAATCTGATATCACTAAAGCATTCAAATGTTCATCAAACGTTCCTTAAGAGATTCAACATCAACCGTCCATCCAACCACTCCCCATTTACCCTTGATCTCTCACTTATTTATGGGCCATGCCACTTTAGAAAATCTTTAAATAGCCCCTCATTTCTCTTGAAAATGGGGGCTCCAAGTAAAAGAGCAAGAGAGAGAACGGAGATCGCTCTTGCCTCATTACTCCTCGACCACCGCCTAAAGTCATTGCTCCGCCGGACCACCAGGAGATGTCGTTGCTCCACCACCTGAGGCCCAGACATCTGCCGGACAACCACTTGATGCCCAGACTTCTGCTGGACCACCACTTGACGCCCCGCCGGACTTCTTCCGGATCACCACCTGAGGCCCGTACTTCATCCAGACCACCTCCTGAGGCTTAGACTTATGCCGGACCACCACCTGACTCCCCAGACTTCTACCGGATCACCACCTGAGGCTCAGACTTCTACCAGACCACCACCTGAGGCCATGACTTATGTCGAACCACTATCTGAGGCATAGACTTATGTCAGACCACCACCTGATGCCTGAACTTTTGCCGGACCACCACTTGAAGCCCGTACTTTTATCGAACCGTCACCTGAGGCCCGGACTTCCGTCGAACCACCATATGATGCCCGAATTTCTATCGGACCACCACCTGTGGCCCGGACTTCTACCGGACCACCACCTAAGGCACTACAGGAAAACAGCTTCTTTCCGGCGGAATTTCCGGCGGAAATAAATTCATCACCAATTCCGGCGGTGTTTCCTGCGGATTACCGACGGGACATTTCCGGCAGATTTTTCAGTGGATTTCTGGCATAATTTTTGTTTGGTTTTTCGACAGATTATTTCCGATGGATTTTCCGACGAAAATTAATTATTTCCGACGGGAATCTGAAAAAAAGACTATAATAAATATTTATAATTTATTATTTTATTAAATTAAGTTAAATAATTAATAACTTATTATCAAAAAATATTTTAATTAGATTTAATTAAATTAAATAATAATTAATAATTCAATATTAAATTAAATATTATTAAACTAATTGTTACTTATCAAATTAAATTAATTAGGGTTGTTAAAATAAATTTATTAAATTAGATTACATTAATTAATTTGATTAAACTGATATACGGCTTTTGTTTAAATTGAATAAAAGAACCTAACGCAACAGGTTTGAATAAGCGGCAAAGTGGTTGAGGTCTCTATGCAGGTTTGGCGAGGGTTCAAATCCCGCCTAAGGCAGGTTGAGTTTCGCGGGTCAGCTAGCCACAGACAGGGCATTTTGAAAGGTCTTCAGTTTGGCGGGGCAGGTGCAGTTCATGAGTGAGGTGCTTTGGCTGCGGGATGGCTGATGCAATAGTTCTCTTTTACTTTTTTTTTAAATTCTGGCGCAAAAATAGTCCGTCAAAATTTGTACCATCGAAATTATTTCTCTGGAAATATTTCCGGCGGCCTATTTTACACTGGAGATGCTTTTCCGACGCGCGTTTTACCGTTAGAAAAAAATCGTCGGAAATCCGCCGGAAATGTTAATTTTCGACGAATTTTTGGCATTTTTCGACGGATTTTTGACGCCGGTAAGACGCGGATTTCCTATAGTGAGGCTCAAACTTCTTTCGGACCACCATTTGACTCCTGGACTTCTATCGGACCATCATGTGATGCCTAGACTTCTGTCGGACCACCACCTGATGCACGGACTTCTATCGGACCACCACCTGAGGCTAAGACTTCTACCAAACCACCACCTGATGCCCGAACTCCTTCTGGACTACCAGTTGAGGCCCAGACTTTTGCTGGACCCCCACATGAGACCCAAAATTCTATCGGACCCCCACCTGATGCCTAAACTCTGTTGGATCACCACCTAAGGCCTAGAATTCTCCTGGACCACCACCTGATGCCTGAACTTCTTCTAGACCACCACCTGAGACCCAGACTTCTATCAGATAATCACATGAGGCTAAGACTTATGCCATACCACCATATGATGCCCGAACTTCTTTCGACCACCACCTGAGGCTCAGACTTCTGCCGGACCACCACCTGAGGCCTATACTTCTATCGGACCACCACTTGACGCCTAAACTATGCTGGACCACCACCTAAGGCCTAGACTTCAGCTGGACCACCACCTAATGTCTGGACTTCTGCCAGACTACCACCTGAGGCTCAGACTTTTACCGGACCACCACTTGAAGTCCAGACTTTTGCCGAACAATCACCTGACACTTGGACTTCTGTCGGACCACCACCTGAGGCCCGAACTTCTGTTGGACCATCATCTATCTCCCAGACTTCTACCGTACGACCACCTAATGCCCGGACTTCTATCGGATCTACACTTGATGCCCGGACTTCTGCCAGACCATCACCCGATGCCCGAACTTCTACCGAGTACTACTTTTTTACTAGTCTTTTTGACCATGGTCTTATGCCAATTATGGTCTTTCGAACCCCTGTCTTCTTCCGACTGTGGTCTTTTTTATCCTCCATTTTCTACCACGGTCCTTCCGACCTCCATTTTCAGACAATAGTTTTTTCTTACCCCGGTTTTCTGCCAACTATGATCTTTCGGACCCCTATCTCATGCTGACTATGGCCCTTACAACCAAACAAATATGTTTATGTTGATTATTGTAACTCCCACCATGTAATGCGTTCTGTATGTTGTATATTATTGGCATCAAGCTAAGGCCTTCTCCCAAAGAAGAGCCTCATTTGTAATCGACTGCAAATACTAGTGTATTCATTAAAACTGGGTCATGCCCTGTGGGTTTTTCCCATTTTTAGGGGTTTCCACATAAAAACTCTAGTGTATCTTATGAACGCTACACCCTCTCTCTTATATGCTTGTGTGATAGATCTTCGTACAATGCTAAGATGCTAAATTTTATATTTTTCTACCGCCGCAAATACTTCAGGACGCAACAACTCTTATTTCATTTATATAATAAATATATGAGTTTACAAAAATGAGTCTAATAAGAAATATTAATTTAGAAAATATGAATAATAAACATTTTCTTTTGATAACACAGCTCTTAATGTAAGTGAAAAAAAATGCTCAAGATATTATGATACAAAACTCATCAGTATGGGCATCAAAGTTCTTGCATTTGCGCTGAAATTAATTCAATTTCTGATACTATATATAACACTAATTTTTGTGTAAATCTAATAACTTTGAAATCTATCTTAATGAATCGTAATAATTTTTTATGAAATATCTCAAATATTTTTTTTTTTAACAAATTTGGCTAATACATTTTTTAATAATTAGAATGTTATCCTTGAGTTTGATTTCACTCTTGTAGAATCAATCCTTAAAGATGAGAATCATTAAGTTCAACAAGGGAAAATATAAGGTAACTTGATACTTTACACCAATAGAGTCTTAATAGGAGAGTAAAAGTGGAGTCATGACTAATCTTTATGGTGTGACATGAAGTAGTGCTAGCTTAGTTGAAGTTAGTTATAGGAATCATAGTGACAAAATTAGTGTTACATGTCGAATCATAACTGATGGTGAGACATCATTGAAATCCACTTAGCAATTGAATATATATCAGCCAAATACTTATCAAAAGTTTTGATAGAGATGAATTTATTCAAACTATTTAAAGTGAAACATGTGCCATAAGTTTTGATAGAGTCACATGAAGCATGTGCCCTAAAAAACATAACCAAATTATTGATCAATCAGAAAAATATAATAATTCGTAGCATATAATAAAAATAGTAACCACCCTATCCATAAAAGAGACAAAAGTCATGTAGGTCGATACAACTTTGAGCAAGATGGTTGCGATAAAGTGTTAACTAATGAAGAACTATCAAACAGTCATGATAACATACACTTGATCAATAAAACACAAGATTGTGTGAATATCAATATATCATTCTTCATAGGATGACAGAGATTTGTTTTGTTTGAGAAAAGAAAGTTTGTTTCACCTAAAGTTTCAAAAAAATTGAACAAAAAAAAAAAAAAACATTATGAATGAGACTGCTTATCAAGAGGCAAAGTCATAAACTATAAATAATAGAAAGAAATAAAGGAGCAAGAGATAATATTTAGAATTGTTCATTCTAATGCCCTAAGTCCATTATAATAGTATTGTTGCTATAAAGTTTTATAGAAGCTATAGTACCACAAATGCCTTATAAAGATATGAAAATGATAAAAAGGTCTAAAAATAACAAAAAAATATCATAAAAGTTCAAAAGATCGTACCGTTACATCGATAATAAATATTTATAGATTTTGAATTAATTGTTAATATTCCAAAACATAAGAAGAATTATTTTGTAATTTGAAAGATCAATCTTTAATTAATGATTTATGGTCATTAATTGGACAAAATTTGAGATGCATTTTCTTTTCCTCACATATGTAATTTATAACCCTAAATTCAAGAAATGATTGGATTACTTCTTTTGTAGATTACAAGGTTTTTTTCATGAATTATTCATCATAACTTTAGCGGAGATTTAAAGGAATAATATTAATCTCTAGTTGTACTTATACAACTTACTCTAATATTATCAATTATTACAATAACAACTGAACACTCATTCTCTACTATAAATATTACGATCAACTCGTCATAAAAATAGCGACGTATGTGATTTTTAAGTTGAAAGAGGTTGGATAATAGCACAAAAATCAATGCAGATTGAAAATAAGAATGCTCAATATATTTACTTATGAAGCTTGCTCTGATATTATCAATCATTACAATTACATCTGAACATGCATTCTCAGTTATAAATATTAAAGAGTCATTTCCGCAATCATATAAGAGGCTTTTGGATAGAAATAATTTGATAGTTTTAAAATATGAGGAACTCAAATAAGCCTTAAATAATATTATATTTTAAAATAAAATAATTTCATAATAAATGCATCATATTTGATAGATAATATTGTTTTAATAATAACAGTGTGACATTAATGTTTCAGTTATATAGATAATATTGAATAAAGACATCTCTTAACATAATAATGATTGAGCTCTAACTTATTATTTGATAAATATGTGAACATATTGTTTTTTTTTTTACTGTTAAAGGATACCTTTGGCTGACATAGCATGAAGACCATCCGGCAGAATTAGCAGAGCATGTGCCTGCTTTAAATGCATCAATTGAATTATTAATTCATTCACTATAGCCTACTTGATTTTTTTTTTAATTGACCTAATATTTTTTAAAAAGTTAATGTATATCCAAATATGTAAAAATTCGATTCAAGTTAAGTCAATTCGGCTCGAGTTAATCTAATTCGATTTACTTAGTCTCAGTTAAAAAAAGAAAAACTCGTTAGTCTAGAAGAAAACTTGCCTCCAAGAGAAGGTTACAATCTCCGAACTCGTCTTAGTCTAGTAAGTATGGCCTATCAATTGGCCTTAGTGAGTAGTACTATCAATAAAGGAATGATACGCATCTGATCTTGGTCTGTTGGTTAGAAGTTTTTGTTGATAACCAAGAAATCTTAAGTTTGAGTCGTACGTATGTGATGCGTGTATGAGTTTTGACTTAATTGACCTAAATATCACCCCAAAAAAATTACTAAATGAATGAAAACTTTCTAAGGGAAACTATGGATCGGCTACTTGACTATTCGATCATCAATACAGTGCAAGCTGGTGCTTCTTAGGAGCTTGGCGAACGACTTTAACAAGTCAGACATTCTACAACTATTATATTTTTTCTTATTATATATATATATATATATATATAGGCGCACACACACACTCTCTCTCTCTCTCTCTCTCTCTCTCTCTCTCTCCATTTGAATGCCTAAAAGGCTAAAACTATAAATTGGGGCTCGGTAAAAATAACGTGGGCTTTGCACTTTGTGACCCATGTTGGACCAACAAGTTATGGATTGGGCGGCGCTATCTTACAAAAAGGCCACATAGAAAAGTGCAATAAAAGTATTTATTTGTAAATTCGCAAATGGTCTCAAGTAGTCTGTACAGGGTGTGATGTGCAAATTAAGTTTTTCAATATATTTACTAAATTTATTCAGCAAATTAAAGCTGTGAATGCAAAAGTCTTAAGAACTTATAGGCAGAAATTTTCAAGAATATATTCCAATGTGTAAAATAAAATAAATTTATTGTAATTATGAATTTAAGGAAACAACCAAAGCAATTTTTGAATTAAGGGCATCTCCAACCGAACGGCAAACACTTGTTTGCCGTTCTTGCTTTGCTCCAACCGATCTCCATTTTTCACGCCATTTGATCGCGGATGAACAGTGCGACGCCAATATTGGCGTTGCACTGTTCATCTGCGGCATTTTTTTCTCTCTACCGAACAGCTTGGGAATAAAGGCGCGAACGAAAACGACCATTTTAGCGGCAAAATGGCGTTGGATTGGAGATGAAATACGGCATTTTTTGATTTCCCTGCATTTTGGAGTGAAAAATGACATTTTCGGTTGGAGATGCTCTTTGATCCCAAAATTGGCCTTTCATGAACTTTGATGTTCAATTTTTATGACAGTTCAAATTGGTCCAAAGCAAATAAAGAAAAACGTAAGTTTTGTTTGGGATAGTTTTTTGTAATTATTTTTTTCTTAATTAAAAAAAAAATTGTATTATATATATATATATATATATATATATATATAATTTATTCAAATAAGCATGAAAAATTGTACAAGAAGTAAAATCAACAAAATATATAGGTAATGTAATACTAGCTTAGCTTATACAAAGTTATTCTAGGAAAGCTTTCTTACTTCTTTATGAAGCGTCTTTTTAGCACAAATTTTTTTTTTAGTTTAAAAAAAAATTCTACTAAAAAGTTATTTTAGAAAGCTGTACAAAGCCGTCCCAAACGAAGCCTTAGACTCGTGCTATCAGATGAGCTATGAACTTAAATGGCACTTCATAGGTAAGCTTATCGACCTATATTATGATATGTTTTAGAGAAATAAGATCCTTTAAGATGGATTTCAAAAGTTATTTTCGGTCTTCTAATAACGCAAATCGGCTTTTAGCATAATTTTCAATAAATTAGTGGTCCATAGGCACTCTAAAGGGCATCAACTTACACTCGTTTTTGGCTCAATAGCTCAAATAGCTCAAACATTGACTCACTTTAATATTGCACTTTGAAAAACTCCAACTTTAAGTTGAAGTACAAAATTATGTACTCCAATCAAGTGAATACACAATTGAATGCATAATTATATGATCGCATATACTTAAAACTAATAGCACACAAATCACACCTAATAATTTCTTATGACAATGTAAGTATTAGCCTACTGCATTACCTCTCTGCTCCACTCCTTCTGAATTTAACTAAAGTGTACGGCTCTCTTGTAAGCCATTGATGGTCTGTCATTCCATCAGGACCGTAGATTGTATATGATATAATACATGAGCTGTACCAGAGGAGGTACACTTTAGGCTTACAATACTTCTCTACTTGTCTGTTTTTTCTTCTGTGTGCAGGTATCAGAGAAGACAACTAAGAGCGTCGTCATGATATCATAGCACAGAAGGCTCAATTTCTACCAGAGCATCGTCAGATTACACTGATACATTTAGTTCAGTGGCTAAATTTTCCACTATCACACTACTGCTTATCACTGCTACCACCCATGGCTGGCCTACCTATCACCTAGATCTCTCAAATGCTTTCCTTCATGGGATCTTAAACGAGCAAGTGTTCATGAAACAGCCACAAGGATTTCAAGATCCACAACATCCCACATATGTTTGTCAACTGCGAAAAGCAATTTATGGCCTTAAGCAATCTCCAAGGTGCTGGTTTGCTACTTTTCCTCACAGCTTATCAAATATGGCTTCATACCGAGTAAAAATGATCCTTCCTTATTATTGTTTCACCAACAAGCTGATTATATCTATCTGTTAGTTTATGAGGATGATGTGCTAATCACTGGAAACAATCCAGAAGCTATTGACAATTTATTGTTACAACTTCATTCCAATTTTCGCATGAGAAACCTCGGATCAGTACAACATTTCCTCGGCATCCAAATTTCTCATCAAAAATAGTCTCTTCACCTCTGCCAATCTAGCTACATTGCTGAACTTCTAAATAAGGAAGGTGTGAGAGCTCGTTTCTTTGATTTCCTTCTGGGATCGTTCGGGACGATGTTGAGATCGTCCAGAACGATCAGGAACAGCTGATTTCTGGGTGGATCGTCCGGGCCGATTCTGGATCGTTCTGGGACGATCAGTTCATGGTACAAGTCAGTGAGCAAGGGTTTTTACCGTCCAAGGAAAATTCAAGATCGTCCTGAAATATCGTCCTGGACGATTGGATTTTGTTCACATCGTCCTGGACGATGTGGCGATCGGCCGGGCCGATCAGGTCAGTTTTATAAGAAAATCTACTCGTTTTGAGGAGAGAGAAAACCATTTTTTATAAAACAAATATCTGAGGAGAGAGAAGGAGAATGAAAGCAAAGGAAAAGCTGGTTTTCGGAGACCGCGGAGCGCTTTTCGTCCGTCGCCGCTGTTGAGTAAAGTGTTTATCTCGCGGTAAGGACTCCGAATCCTATTTCTGTTTTCAGAGATATTGAGTTTTGATCGTATTGTGACCTGTTTTGTGTTTTTGTGATCGAAAAACGGACCCGATTTTGTATTGACACAACTTTCACCGCACAACTTTTAATATGTTATAGATATGAATATTCTACACGATTTGATTCTTTTATGGAATGATTTTACCAATTATTTTAGGTTCTACTCGATTTTGATCGAATAGAAAAATATCATGATGTTTATTGATATTGATTCAGTAGAAGAATAGTCTTATATTGTTGTCGTGAACATTCTATTGTAATTTGGTGAATTGTGATTTTGTAGAATTTTTGTGTAAATTTGATAGACAGCCGTTGTGCTGCCTGATTTTTGTATGATTTCTGATTTTCTGAAATTGATGATTTGAACTGTATGCATACGAATAAGAATATATGATTATTGATACTGAAAGACAAGTGAAGCTTAGTTGAACTGTTGGTTGGAGATTGATTGACCTGTACATGATGGTGGGCCGACGGGCTTTCCTTTAAACTATTGATCATTGATATATTGATTGGGAGGCATAAGGAGATTCTTATGCCGACGGGCTCAGAGTGACGACTCTTATTGAACCAACATACGGATTTCTACAACAGCACTATTGATTATTGAATAGTAGTGATTGAGCTTGTTCAGTAAGACTATTGTATTGAAATGCATGTGTTCGGTATTGACTCGTTTTTGATTTATTGCTTTATTGAATTGGTTTTACTTACGGATTTATGGACTTACTGTTATCGTACGATTTCATTGATACCTTCATTCTGTCACTGTGCATTGCTACTATTATAGAATACAGACATTGATACTACTGCTCCTGCATTGTATTGAACTGCTACATTTGATTCATTGCTAGTATAGACTGGACCGTATTGTATTAATTTTATGATTTCCTACCGACTAATTTGATTGACCAGATTGTATTGATTTGATTTGATACGATTGATTTGACTGATCGCTGTTCTACTATTTATTGATTCTTCTACCACTGCATTAATTGCTGATTTGATTTCCGCTACATTGATTCACTGATCATGTGTAATTGACTGTTATTGTTTAGACTGATTGACATGCATATTATTTCTAGTATTGTGCTTTGATTTTAGTTGTAGGTATTAGGTGACCTGCTGGGCTTTTTGAAGCTCATTATATGTGGTTAATATTTTCAGGTCAGGGCAAGGGAGCGGGTGATTAAGGTTGATCAGGATCTCCAGGTTTCTATTCTTTTGATTGTAGTGATTCTTTTGTGCTCAGGATAGGATAGATTTCAGTTCATGTGTATTTGGTGTAGTTCCTGAGTATTGTATATGATGTTTTGAGATTTGAATAGTATCGTTTATTGATGTTTTAGATGTTATAGAATTTTGCTAGACCGTTCTTTGATTGTTTTAGATAGCTCTGATAAATTGTTGATGGTTTGATTGAAATTCTTTCCAAGTTAGATCTTGGGGCGTGACAGAAGGTATGCTTCACTGTAAGCCTGCTTTAAGTCCTCTACCAACCAAACTGCAATCTCCTGGTGATACATCTCCTCTCTTTCCTCATGCCGAGCTGTATAAAGAACTTGTGGGCTCCCTTCAGTACATTACCATTACTCGTCCCAACGTAGCATTTGTAGTGAATTATCTTTGCCAGCATATGCAGAAACCGTTCCAAATACACCATCAATACCTCAAAAGAGTTCTGCTGTATCTTAGTGGCACCATTGATTATTATTAAAGCCTTTGCTGATTCGGATTGGGCAGCCAATCCCTCTGACCACATATCCATTTTGGGATTCTGTGTATTTCTTGGTTCTAATTTACTCTCCTGGTGCGTTAAAAAGCAATCAACGGTTGCTCGATCCTCCACAGAAGCGGAATACCGCTCCCTTGCGACTGCAACTGCGGATGTACTCTGGCTTCGGCGGTTACTCGCAGACTTTCATATCTCATCTTCTTCCCCAACCCCTATACACTGTGATAATGTATAAGCTTTAGCATTGGCAAACAACCCTGTTTTTCATGCTCGTACAAAGCATATTGAAGTAGATTACCACTTCATCCGGGGATGTATCCAGGCTCAACACACTACCGTTCATCATATCTCTACAACAGATCAGCCAGTTGTTATCTTTACTAAACCCCTATCCCATACAAGGTTTCAGTGTCTTCGTTCCAATTTGACAATTCACTCACCATCATCACCTTGATGGGGGTATTAGCCTACCGCATTAGCTCTCTACTTCACTCCTCATGAATTTAACTAACAAAGTGTACGGCTCTCTTATAAGGCATTGATTGTTTGCCATTCCATCAGGACCGTAGATTGTATATGCTTGATCACATTATATAATACATGAGCTGTACCGGAGGAGGTACTCTTTACCCTTACAATACTTCTCTACTTGTCTGCTTCTTCTTCTGTGTGCAGGTATCGGAGAAGACAACTAAGAGAAGATCTTATAAACTTTTAAATCTACTTTAATCTCCTTAATAGAGCACTAACATATTTTTAAGGAGGTTGCAATTCTTTTATGAGAAAATTTATTCTGTTCGTACATCGAACGGCGTCTGGAGACCAACCAGAATGCGTCACATCACTTTTTTGCTTGATACCGTTGTTTACCGGATGATGTGGCTCGTTCAGATTTATTTCTGGACTCTCTGGTGTGCGCGCATAATAATTCTTCTTTTTTAAAGAGGACTTGCATATTTTTCTCCATGATTTAAGTGAAGAAATCAAATTTAAGCTAAAATTAGCTTAGCCACCCAGCAAATCAAAACTGTCCTAGGATAAATTTTTTTTTTTTTTTGGGACATTTAGGTCATTTAAGGCAAACTCACACACACAACGCATACACATAAACTCGAACCTTGAACCTCTTAGTTGGAGCTTAAGCTCTCAACCAATAGGCCAAAGGGAGTTATGTGGATAAAATTTTATGCTTCAAGGGCTTGCCGATGTCCCCTATTTAGTATAACGACAAAGAGGTTCAGAACTGGTAAGGTGACCGCAGCCTGCTGCCTTTTGTCTTTTCCATTCAATCATTGAAGGGTTAAGCAGAAATGAAGAGGAACAATAATTAAACGGTAACATTTTTTTAAATTTTCAGCTGAGCCATTAATGTACCTAATCATGTCTGGAAGATATTGTTTAATATGAGAATTTCAAATAAAATTTGCCATTGCTTGATGGTGACCAAAACCCTAAATTATACACAATTGTCCAATAATATTTAGAGAGCAAGAACCAACCAAATATAGGCAAGAGTTTAGGGTCTACTTAAAGAGAAATTATTTAATTAAGAGGTAAATTGTTTTTTTTTTTTTTTTTTTTTTCGGAAGAAAAAAGTATGTCACTAATTTTTTAGGATAATTCTTTTATTGTTTCATAAATGTGCTTCAAAAAAAAATAAATTTTTTTAGTATAACAAATTTTTAAACGTAATTGGGATTTCGATCTTAAAAATAAAATAATAATAATGCTATCACAAAATCTATCAATACCTAGCAATACTTGAGCATAGCAATCCCGGGGCCGTTCCGGCTCTGGTTGTTGGGCCGCGCCGTAAAAAGTAAGAACACGTGGCACTATTTTTCTGGCATCCAAATGTAGAGCTATGTCAGGTCACTTGACCAAATAAAAGTTCTCTTAAGGGGTTGTTTGGTGGCATCCAAGATTTGATTTAAGTAGGATTTCATAAATTTTTTAAATTTGGATTTCGGTAATCCGGATTTGATAATATTCATGATAAATCATATTAAATCTCATGTGATCATTTGGCTATAGAACAGCTGTATAGCTAACAACAAAAAATAGGAATTCGAAAATCAAGAATTTAACACGAAAAGGCGGAATTTTTCATTTGCTGCGTTTGGCTAAATCCTGCTACCACACAGCCCCTAAGAACTAGTAGTTCAAAAAAACAGATAAATTTAAAAAAAAATTGATTCGATTTTCTTAATATGAATCCTAGAATTACATCCAAATTCAAATTACAGAACTTGGACAATAAATCACACGAAATTTAACAATCAATTACAACCAGCATCAAACCAAACAGAACAAACATGGAGTTCAAGAATCGCAGAGATTGTTCCCAGCCATGCCTTTTATTACACCAAATACTCACTGTACACCACAAGGCTGGACGGAGAAACCGACGCCGACGGCTCAGGCGGCGAAGGTACTCTGAGCTTCCGATGATTGTCACAGTATGTCCTTAAGCGCAGGCCGGAGGTCGTTGCAGCAGAAGCGTAAATACTCGAGCGTGTCGCCGCCGTCCTTCTTCACGTCCACCACAAGCACAGATGGCGCAACCGCGAAGATCTCTGCGGCCACTGCAAGTCGCCCTTTCCGGCCACGCTCCTCTCCTTCTAAACGCACCCCCGCCGCCGAGCTCTTCGTCACTCGGATCTTCCCCGGGGCTCTCGCAGCAAGCTCCTCTAATCTTGATACAATTTCACTTGCTGGCCCCTTGGTCGCAAACCTAATCCCTTCCTCTCTTAGGGTTTCCCCGCTCGCGAATAGCGGAGACAAATCAAACCCCTCTGAAAGAGAAATCAAATGGAACGCATTCATTCGTTCTGGTTCCTCCCCCTCTTTCTTGGTTTGCGACGATGGTGGCTCGGAAAGGATCGGTTTGGGAATGGGGTTTTTCTTGAACCAGGGGGTTTCGATTAGGTTAGCGACGGTGATGCGGGTGCTGGGATTGGGATCGAGAAGCTTTGTAACGAGGCGGCGAGCGTCAGTGGAGAACCAGGGGGGACATCGGAAATCGCCACGGTGGATCTTCCTGTACATCGTAACGATGTTATCGTCTTGGAAGGGAAGGGATCCGGCGAGCAGGACGTAAAGGATAACGCCACAGGACCATAGATCTGCCTTAGCCCCGTCGTAGCCCTTCTTTCCAATGACCTCCGGCGCAACGTAGGCCGGCGTGCCGCAAGTGGTGTGAAGTAAGCCGTCAGCGCGGACATGATCGGCGAAGGCCGAGAGACCAAAGTCGGCGACCTTCAGGTTACCTGCGTCGTCGAGGAGGAGATTCTCCGGCTTGAGATCCCTGTGGAAGACGCCGCGCGAGTGGCAAAAATCCACAGCGGATATGAGTTGCCGGAAGTAGGAGCGTGCAGCATCCTCTCTGAGACGGCCAGATTGGGCGATCTTAGAGAAGAGCTCGCCGCCGCGAACGAGCTCCATGGCGAAATAGATCTTGGATTTGGTAGCCATTACCTCGTGGAGCTCGACAATGTTTGGGTGTGTGACCCTCTTCATCACGGATATCTCCCGCTTTACTTGTTCGGTCATTCCCACCTTGATAACCTTCTCCTTGTCGACGACTTTCATGGCGACGTTCTTTCCGGTGCGTAAGTTGCGGGCGACGTAGACCTTGGCAAAGGTGCCTTGGCCGAGGACGCGGCCCAGTTCGTATCGGCCATGGAGAACGCTCCGCCCCTCGGCCGTCGGCGAGGTCAGATCTAGCTCCTCCATTTTTATGGGTAAACTCCGAAGGAAATTGATTGGTGAAGAAAGTGGATTAGAGAGTGGGAACGGCGGCGGAGAAGATGCGGTAGGTTCTACCCGTCCTCGACGTGCTTCCGGTGGCAGGACCGGCCGTCGTGCTGCTTTCGTCTACCGGCGATGTCGCGGTTAGATCTCCCCATCGCGATGCATTCCCCGGCGTCTGACGGTAAAGGAGAACAGGTGGAGAAGGTGGAGAGGTATGGGCTAGTTTCTAGCCGCCTGTGAGAGGGTAAGAGACGGCTGAGGAGGCTGCGAACAAGAACGCAGTGGCTCGACAGAATATTTATAGTGCGAGTGGACGGTTTACTGATATTAATTACGGTTTTATCTGAGATTAGGGATTTGATTACCACGACTTTGAGATAATTACGGAGGAATTCAGTGGAGATTGGACGGAAATATTATATAAAACTTTTAATAAATTTTTTTAATTATTTATTTTTATTCAAATTTATATTTATTAATCATGTTTGTTAATTTTGAAAAATTATAAACGACACAATATAAAAAATATATATAATAAATGATGCTAATGAATATACTCGCAGTATTTCTTAAATTTTGTTTTATTTTTTTTAAATCTCAAATAAGCGAATTGAAATTGCTTTGGACATTATTAGGCCACCTAATTATTCTAGTTTGATGAGCTTGCGAGCCGGCTAGAATAATTATTAATATTTTTATTCTATTTTATTTATTAAATTTAAATATTTTAGAAAAAGAAATAATAAATGGTAAACATATTTATTAAATTTAAGTATTTTAAATCTCGCTTAAATTTTAAAAATCATGCTAAGACTCGCAAGCCAGATCTAGCTCATTTACAGTGAGACAAGCTCGAGTTCGAGCTTACTTTCTAACTAATGAGTCAAGCTCGATAAGGTCATTACTCGACTCAACTCAACTACTCGATTCAACTCAACTCGTTTACACTCCTAAAACTTTCACAACATAGAGCCAGAGAGTGTTAATAGTGTTATTGTCTTAATATTGCACACAAATTCAACAAACAATCACATATATATATTAAAGAAGAGTTATAAAATATGCCAAATTTTTTGTATGAAGAACTCTTTAAAGAAAAAAATAATGAAAATGGCCTAGTTGAAATGATTTCATTAGTGTTAAACATCGAATAAATGATGACATTTCCCAAAATTGAGAAAAGGTGTTGATACTTGATACAACGTAGCAAATGCAAATTGTACGAAATATATTACTGGTGAAAGTTGTAAGAATGTTGTGGCGTGAGAATTATATTAAAGACTCATTTATTATTTATTTAATCATTCTCTTTGAAAGGGGAGATCATAGATGGAGAATTGGTGGTAGTTAGAATTGGTGTATTTAAGATGCATCGACCTTATAGGTAACAACATTAATTGATAATGTTGATGACAATAGGAGACAAAGTTAACAAGCATTACTGAAGCAAGGTGATAATGGTCAGATGATTATAGGTTGAAGGATCGTAGTCAAGCGATGGTGGTTGAATGACTATAGTCGGGTGATGCATGATGGTAGGAGAACTATAGAACCATAGTCAAGTGATGTTAGCTTGGGGACTATAGGAGGGTGATAATAGTTGGAAGATCAAAGTTAGGAAGTGATTGGATGGCCTAATCATAAAAAGAGATGTTAAATGATCATAGTCAGATGATGATGGTTAGATGATCGAAGTTGGGTGATGATGGTCAGAAGACAAAAGTAGGACGATGTTGGTCAGTGGATCATAATCGGGTGACAAAGTTTGAAGGACCATCGTTGGTGAATGTTATTAAAGGATCATAATGAAGCGGCGATGATTGCAAGACCATAATTGGATGATAAGAGTTGAAGGATTAGAGCGGGGCAATGGTGGTTGGAGAATAGTATTTAGGCAACATGGGCCCAAATATGTTGGTTGGGTAATGCTTTGACAACGAAGGTCTAGCAATGCTCTTATTGCAATAATCTGATGATCGTCCGAAGGAGGCAATTTCATAGTAGTTCAAAGGCAAGATTAAGTATAGCTTCAAGATTATTAGTGGGAAACCCCTTAAATAAAAGAAAGACAACTCTTAAACATCAAAGCTCCTTTTGGTGTAATGGTTAGAATTTTTAAAAGAAACTTTGTAGTTAAACATGCTCATCCAGAGCAATTCTGGGATGGGTGACATATTGGGAAGTTACACCAACATGACAAAATCATGAGGCTCTTAGGCCAAAGCAGATAATATCTCGATAGTTAAGAGTTTGGTCTATTATAAACGGTATTAGAGCAATACACCAGCTGAAAGATGGAAGCTAAGTGCCATACATGACAAAGTGTTACGCCATGGGAGCCACCTCTTGAACCCTATATGGGATAAAATGCTACATGAAGGGAGCCACCATTTGAACTTGTAGGGGCCATCTCTAGAGTCCTATATACTTGGTAGATGATTATGGTACATAAATACTGACTAGGACATCAATTACTTAAGTATGGGAGATTGTGAAACCTCTTAAATAAAAGAAAGCTAACTCTTAAATATCGATGCGCCTTTTGGTGTAATGGTTAGAATTTTCGTAATAAACTTTTCAGTTAAGCGTGCTCATCCCGGAGCAAAGTTGGGATAGGTTGTAATGCCCCGAGATCCGTGTAGCGAAAAGGATTCGTCTGACATTCTGATCGAACTCCATTCCAGTTGCCTTGCTCGGACCTGAAAATTGTTAACCACATATAATGAGCTTACAAAGCCCAGCAGGTCACCAAAGCCTACAACTGAAATCAAAGCACGGCGATGCTATCAATATGCATGTCAGTCTATTCAATCCGTATCAGTCAATGGTCAATCAGTCAATGCAGCGGAAATCCATAGTCAATAAAACCAGTCAATGCAGCGGCAGGCAATACGATAAATCAATTCAATCAATCAATGTCGTCAATCAAATCGATGCTATCAAATCAATTCAAGTCCCGATTATTTTCTATTCAATTAAAAGCACGTAGAATTCGATTAAAATCTCGTAGAATCAATTCCGACCGGTAAAATCTTCGTAGAATACAGTCAAATCGTGTACAATAATCATATCTATAACATACTAAAAGTTGTGCGGTGGAAGTTGTGTCAAATCAAAACCATGTCGAAAAGTCGACTACGAAAACACAAAACAGATCACAACTCGGTCAAAATACAATATCTTCGAAAACAGAAGTAAGGTTCGGAATCCTTACCACGAGATCTACACTTTTCCCAACAGCAGCGTCGGACGAAAAGCGCTCCGCGGCCTCCAAAACCAAGCTTTCCCTCTTTTTCCCTTTCTCTTTCTCTCTCCTCAAAATATCTGATATTTTAAAATGAATTTCTCTCTCTTCAAAACGAGCTGATTTTCCTTATATCATACATGGATCGGCCTGGCCGATCGTCTCAATCGTCCTGGACGATCAGACCAATTCTGGTCGTCCTGGCCGATACTCCAGGGCGATGATCAGGACGATTTTTAGGAACAGTGCAGATCGTCCTGGACGATCTCAATATCGTCCTGGACGATTCAGTCCAGAAATAGCTCCAGAAATCAGCTGTTTTCAATGCACTGATCGGCCTGGACGATCCAAACTTCGTCCTGGCCGATTCTGGGAGGAAAAATCCAAATCAGAGAGGAACAGTAAGGGAACGAGATATTACATAGGTGACCTATTGAGAAGTTACACCAACATGACAAAATTGTGAAGCTCTTAGGTCAAAGCGGATAATATCTCGATAGTTAGAGTTTGGTTTATTACACTTAGAGAATCTAAATCCAAATTCCTCCCCAATCATATAGAGATTAGGTGACTATTTATAGTCTTTTTAGTGACATGTATTATAAATATAGTCAAAACTTAAAACACTCCATTTGATGGCTCGTACGGATTGCTACTATCATAAATTATTCCTTTATAATTTAAGTGCCTCGGGAATGTCAGAATTAAGCAATGTTGGGCTTATTGGATTCTTCTCAGCAAGGCGCTCTATCTAGCTATAAGCATGCACTATTTTAAGATTTTATGGTCATGAAATTAATGATCCAAAGTTTTCTATTGTGCTTCAAGTGTTTGATTTGAGTTCATGGTTTCATTAGGTTCAACTCGTTAAACAGTTCAACTATAAATTTGTTGAAATTGGAGTTCAGATGATCATAAATTTTATAATTTTTAGAAATATACTTCAAATATGCATCAAGATTCATGC